>CM060952.1:170518306-171085806 GCA_030765055.1 Mantis religiosa
TATGTAATCGGCAAGTGTTCCAACTGTAATTCGGTGGAAATAAAGAACACTTTGAGTTTGTGCAATTGGATTTTTAATTTCACGAATCCATAAAGTCACAGTATTAACGTAAATGTCCCCCTATACGAGCCACTTTTTTCCCTTCCAAGTGTATATAAAAGATTCTTAGTGGACTGACCCCGTAGCTCAATCGGTAGAGCACCTGCCTGCAATGCTAGGGGTCTCGGGTTCGATTCCCGGCGTTGGAGGTGGGGATTTTTCTCCGCCCAAGGTAATTCATCTTCCCCAGAGTCTGGAAGTATGAATGAGAGTGCGAATGTGTGCGTGATCTAATGAGTAAAACCCAACGAGTACGAGTTAACACCTAGGCCGCCGATATGACCATTGGAGTTAAAGGCGGAGTGTAAATGGAACAAGTGTGGGGGGGATTTTTTTAGCTTTTTGGTCACGTAGAAATGTCCTGAAACAGGAGACAAAAATGCTAACAGACAAATGCTTACCCTCCAAAGTGACGTGGGAAAGGGCTTTAATTTCATTTAGTTGCTGTTATTCTCTGAACAAGTCCTAAGATTCTAAGGTCTATTCACACAGAAAGGTTAACACAAATGTTAACACAAAACTTGTAGGTAGGGGTTAATAAATGGTACCGTTCACAGTGATTTTCGTTAATATGAACATTCTGGCGAGAACCGAATACCAAATTCTCCACCCCTAAACTTTCATGTTCGTGTTAATGGGACTGGAAAGAAGAGATTACACTTGCAGGTTTTCTTTAGCTAATACAAAGATAAGACATGCACTTTGTAACAACATAAAATGAACTGCTAAACCGCCATCAATCGTCACAGTCTACATTTTAATCGCTTTCACACCTCAGTTGTATTTCTTTTACTCTATTTTGTATTATGAATAGCAAGATCAAACGTGTGTTCACGTATTAGCTACGTTTATTCGTTCACGATAAATGTTTGTATGAATGGTTCATAGTGGTATCAATTGACTCGCTGCTTAAGACTAATATGACAGGCGTGCCAAATGCTCAGACATGCCAGGAACTCTGAGGACAATATTTACATAGGGGTTTAAAAATCAACATTATAATACGAACTAATACATACATTCTAACACCATATAATTAAAAAATATATATTTGACACCAATGGTTTGGTAGTACTGTTAGTTCCTGCCACAGAATTCTTAGTAGGCTCTATTGCACGCACGTGCAACTTTGGGAGAATATAATACACAATTGAGAGATTACATACACTATTTACATCTCAGATAAAATGTTTGAAGTGTCCTCCACCAGCATCTATACATGTTTGCACTCGTCTCACCATGTACTCTGAAGTTTTACGTAGAGTATCCTCAACAATGTTACTTATTTCGGTTCGAATGAATTCCTTGAGAACATCAATTGTCCGTGGTCTATTCTTGTAAACTCCATTCTTTTAGATACCCCCACAAGAACAAATCCGGTGAGGTTAGGTCAGGAGATATAGGGGGCCACAGACCTTTTGAGATTATTCGATTATCAAAGAAACTGGTTTCAAGCCCCATGGTGTCATTAGATGTACGGCACGTTGCTCCATCTTGCTGGAAATAACCCTTCTCTCAATTCGATATCATCTCCGTAAAACTTCGGAGAATATGGTGAGACGAGTGCAAACATGTATAGATGCTGGTGGAGGATGTAAATAATGTAATGTAATCTCCCATTTGTGTGTTATATTCTAGCAAATTGCACATGTGTCCTATTACTTTTTCAAAAGTTATGGCCTATTGAAATGGTTCAGGTTTATTTGGATTGCACTATACATATATAGATTGAGCATTTAACGGACAAACTCAGCGCAACTGTTTTCACCGCTGCCTGAACTCACGTATGTCTCAACATCGGATTGAATACTTTTCTAGTGCTAAACCTGTATTAAATTTGCTACTGGTTTCGTTAGTATTAGTTTCTTTTTTATGTCAGCCATGGTCACTGGCACAGATGCATTCAAGTTTTAGCATTGTTTTGATTTTATTTAAAATGCACAACATTTCTCATACTTTTGAAATAAATTTGGTACTAAGAATGTTTTGGGACTTTGAACTTGAGTCTTCTTCATTTTCTTGAAGTGTCCAAGTCTAATAGACTTAGAAGCTTTTTTTTTTTTTTTTTTGCCGTGGAGGGGAAAATCCCAGTTACAGGCGACGGCCCACTTGCGATGGCCGAAGGTGTGAGGGTCCCTGTGCCCTGAGGGGGCCAGGCGTACTCACTAAAAAAACCCCTCCACGTGTTAGTTTCGTGAATCTTATATTATTTTGCATGCATTTATTAACATGCTTCTTAGTCGGGTCCAGCATAGCACCCCGGTTAGTATGTGGTATCTACTAAGCTGGCATGCAAGCGCGTCAACGTTGCTTCTTGGTGGTGACCATGAAACCTGGTCACCACCAGGTGTTAATCATGCGTTAGTTTAATGTTATACCTGTGGCTTAGGTCGGGCAGGCCTGTTAGTCAGTGTTACGGGTATGTAACTTATCTATTATTTATAAGTGCTTTGTAATAATAAGCTCAGGCCTTGGTGACCTGTTAGTCAGGGATTAGTAGTGGAATGGTTATTAGTTGTTTTACTTATGGCCCCAGTTTCCTGGGTTTGTCAGTGTTTGGTACGTGGCATGCTGTTCGAACTATGTGTTCGGTCGTCCTTTGTTCCGGCGTGGCCGTTCGTCATTTCCTTAGTCCATGCGCTGTGTTGTCGATGTGTCCTACTCCATTTGCAGTCGCCCGCTGTCTCTGCGCCTGTAGGACACTAGTGGGAGGCCCTCTAACTCCCGGACCGCCTTGACTGTTGAAGGGCTTGGAGGGCTCTGTGCGGGCAGCGTTCTGAAAAGAGTCAGTATAAGAGAAAGATTAGTGGAGGGATAATAGGAGTAACAGCCTGTCTGTCAGTCGTCCCTTATTAGGTTGTCCAGGAAGTTCTGGACGTCGTCTTTGTCATCATGTGTGAGTTTTCTTTCGAAAAGTGATAATGGTCGCGCGTTTATGTTTATTTCTGTAGTGTAGTTTCCAAGACGTGAGATTAGAGGATTGTGGTGCATCTCTAGGTTTTTCTAGGTGTCATACGCTAGCTTCTTAATGAATTCTTCTAATGTATGCATCTTTAGCTCGCTGTGTAGTAGGTCAGCTGGTGCTGTGTTAGAAGCTTAAGTTACAAGCTAAACACATATATTCGTGGCCCTTGGATTGGATTAGGCTATTGGAGGGATTCGTTACGGAGATCAGACTTGGTCTATTGTACGTATGCCGTAAGTAGGTCATCCCCGAAAGGAAGGAGGAGACGAGAAGACAAAGAGGGCAGCCATCCCAAGGAGTTGCAACAGTACAGATGGCAGGGTCCCTACAATTGCCCGCTTGGAAACTCCCCGGCAGGCTAGTACAATCCGTATCTCAACACCGTGATTCTGAAACGGTCCATTAGGTCACCCCAAGACCGCAGACCATCCTACCGGAGGAGGGAAGGTTTATCAGGAACATATCATCCTGCCATGCATCGTCGTAGCACCCGCCGTCACTTCTACCCCGAAAGAGACCGCCAGATGAGAGATGATATAAAATGATAAGAGATGAAATGGAGTGACAGCACATTCGGGGATATGTTCGCCTGGTAACTCGGGAAAATTCCCGAAAAAAATCCATGCGTCAGGTACCTTTTCGTAATGGAAGCTTTTAGCCAGGGTATGCATTGTTTAAACATGTTATACTCCACTGAACATACCTATACCTTTAGAATAGCTTGAGTCGCCAGAACATGGCGTAGCAAGTTGTATGAAATTGCCTTTAGATTCTTAAATGTTGACACGTAGGTTACCAGTCTTTCATGTATTTTTCTTTTTATATTTCCTCATAGCTAACCTCAGCGATTCTTGCACATCCTGTTTCCACTTCTGCTGCTAGTATAACTGTTTTCACGCTGTTGCGTGACTGAGCATGCAATGTTCCATAGAATTTTAATGGAAAGGAAGGTTACAGAAGAAATGCATTGCTTTGCCCAACAAGTTTGACAATTATAAATTACTCTCTTACAAAAATATTTACTTCGTAATGGCTGTATCGAACGTTTTATATAGTTTTCTTGTCTCTGATACTTCTAAGCATTTCCGGCAAATTTTGATATAATAGGACTTACTGGGACGATAAAATACGTATACACTTGAAGCTATAACAAAGATTTATTTCACCACACTCTTTACGCTATTCAGTGGTCCAAATTTCGAGAAAACTATAATAATTAATTTTGGAAGAGCTTTTATATGCATTTCTTTTGCAATATGTAAACTTATTAGGCATTTTAGACATCAGGCTTTTTTGTTGACAAGCCTGGAATGGTGTAGAATATACTTTCCAAAAGAAAGAACATGTCGAAATGGTATGTAATTAAGATGGTTTAAGGAATATTGAAGTATATTGATTTTGTTCTGTCAATTGGATACGAAATAGTTCAGCGCATGTCAAGTGACGAAAACACCCATTTTTCAGCGAGTCACCGAATGTAATCGATCACTAGACCACTCGCGGAAAACAGATGAACGCCAGCTAGAAGAAACGGTGCCTGTGAGTCGCCAAGTGAGAGCAATAGTTTTTACGTCTGGACGCGTGACCGCCTTAATGTGTGTACGCGTGCGTGTGTGTGTGCCGTTACAGACTTTTTTTTTATTCAGCTACAACATATTTGTTATTAATTATCGGGCTGGATTCTAAATGCAGATGTTCACGTGCTTTTCGCTTCATATCTAATCCTTCCGTATTCAGAAAATACTGTTCCTCATTTTCTTCAATCATCCCGTGGTCTAATTTAGTCGATTCTAGGTTGTTTGCTTGGTTATTTGCCTTGATGGGCATTTTTAATTACTTTCTTTGAAAACTTAAAGCCGTTATTTACCTGTTTGAAGAAATGATCAGTGTAAATAAGGCGCTGAAAACCATAAAAGCTCAAAACACAGAAACATTGTTTTGAGAAAAATAGGTCAAAATTTCCATCACAAAATATTACTTGCGAACGTGATGTAAAGAGTAAATCATATTGGCAGCAATAGATAAAAATTTAACAGTGCAGAGCAAATAAAATGATACTTTATGCTTTGGGACCTTATGTAACTGAATATCAGGAAAGCTGGGAGACAGCTTCTTATGAATGTTTCATTAAATCAAAGAGGGCATGAAGCAAAGCTACACCAGGTTGACCACAAGGTTAGCAAATGCATACGAGCTAAAATCTCAAAATGGGCGATGTGCTTTAGGCCCTGAAAGAAATGTATTCAGTGATTATTATTACCAATTGTTCAAATTAATGTAGATAGAACCACGCTTCCTGTTATCCAAGTTCGTTTTATTTTACGCAACTAACAGCCCGCAAGTCTTGCGGCTCTCCTGCTTTTTATGTACCCAAATGAATGCGGAGTTTCTCCTCTCACTAATGCATAAAATAGGAAACAATAAGTATGTATTAGTTTTCAAACCTTGCACTTGAACACCCTATCATTGAATGGGAGAATCTCGTAATAGGATATTTAACATCTGAATAACATTTATTCTAATTCCAGACATGCATATTTCTGCTAGTCAAACGTTTAAGTTGTCCTGATATAACATTTTTGTATTTTCTGTAAGTTTCAACCAAGTTTATCAGTGATAAGGGTACATAATAAAGTCCTTGGTAAAAGAAAATGCTTAAAAAGACACTTTATACATGATATGCTTAATCTAAAGTGCTTGTAAAGCAAGTTTAGACAAAAAAATTTCCTATCATACCATTTTAACCTTCCATACATACCAATGGTAAAATATTTGTCCTGTAAAATAAGAAACTTGTCTCAACTCAATCCTCATGTTTATGTGTCTCTTCGTCCATCTAGCCATTTCTCTAGGTTGAGTAGCAAAACGTAATCACGAAGGCCTGTACTCTGAGTGAGACTTTGGTTGAAAACCAATTTGTAACCGTATTTTAAGTACCAGACTTAATACATTGATTTTCTCGATTGGGACCTAACTTTGAAGTAAATTTCATTCTTACTGTGGAGAGAAAACAGTGAAAATGGCTGAAATTATCTTAGTAGCGACACTTAAAATATGTAACAAATCCAAGAGGTTACTCACGAAGCATTCCTTAGTGTTCGGGTTGTACAAAATCCAGAAGAGTTCTATAGAAGCAACGAATTGAGAGCGAGATCCATGTTTGATAAACAGATCGTGGGTATACAGGCAACGTTTGCATATATTATCTTGAAGAAATAGACATCGAAAAGAATTACCTGTTCCAGACAATCATATAGTTGTTAATAGATGCGCATCAATTTACAATAAATGATATCTGTGGATATCTCAAATTAGTAAAAAGAGGTTAGGTTGTCATGTGGATTCGTAATTTTAGGCACTATCGTATAATTGATACTCATTATGTAATAGAGATTGGCCTGTTGGAAGCCAGAAAAAATCTTAATCCAAATCATAAATGAAAAATCGGTATCTAAAAATGTCTTACAAACGCTAGGAAAGTTTGAGTATAAATAAAAGCACCAATCCCGAACTTTCCATGCCCATTAAAATCCATTATTGCTTTCTCAACAGAGTTTAACTAAAAAGGGTGTCATTTGGGTTTCTACGTTTTGCATTCAGAATGTCAATAACTCCTGATTATTGGAAGGCTATTTTATAAATAAAACAAAACAAGTGAAATATTATAAGACAAGGAAGGTATAAATTCAAAATTGACATTTAAAATTGTATTAATTATTTGTTATGGTTAGTCAAAGCATGACACTTTATTCTGGTGCACTTTCGTAATTTGAACTGGTGTTAAATCATAAAGCATCGGATAAATTCACTGGGTTTGCGTTTAAACCAGTCGTGAAGTGTTCATTGGAATAACACCAAGAGAAAAGCTTTCTTATAAGCTGGACTTTGTAACGGTACGTCTTAGTTGGAACTTTTTATATGAATATCCAACTTTTTATGTGAATATGCAGTTGGACAATTTTTATTTTTTGTAATTTACGTCCTCCAACGTTAAGTCATATCGGACGATGAATGGAATGGATGAAGTGATGCTCAGATGAGTCCGTGGTCCATGGAGCTTAGAGTTACCCAACATTCGTCTTACAGGATAAGGGAAAATCCCGGAAAAAACCTTATCCAGGTAACTCACCCTGACCGAAATTCGAACTCGGGACCTCTTGAACGTGAGGCAGACATGCTACCATCACGCTACCAAGGCGGGCACAATTTTGTTTTCTGATCTATTAGTGGGCCATGTAATGACAAATGTAATCCAGATTATACAATTAAATTATATATTACGAAATTGGACTTATCTAAAATTTTATTTGTCACTAGAAACCACCCCTGAAAACGAGAGATCTCATGACTTATTTAATCAAACTCAATCATCAAGAAACAATTCAAACTACAGCGAAGTAACCCTGTTACATCTAGCTTCCCGACCCGGGTCTTCGAAAGAGTCAACGTGCATCCTATCTGCAACAAATAGATAATCTGGTTACAACTTTCAAATTAAATGAATTGAGCACAGTTGGTGGTCAATGAGTGTGACATTCTAAATTTTTGTTATGATTTCGTCGGTCATAATAGTTCTGGAACGTCCTGTAGACTCATCTTGGATGGGAGTATAACAACGTTTAATTCCACTTCGGCTCAAGTTTTAACCTTCAAAAAAACGAAGAATTCCTCAATATCGAAATCGTAACTTCTGTAAATCTATTGTAGTTTAACGCTTCAATAAGAAATTATTTACATGTTTAAATTTGTCTTATTTTACCAATTTAAAAATGACTAACTTTGATAATAATGATAACGATGATAATGATAATGGTGCAAATAAGCTGGGGACAGTGTTAGTACAATTAATTCGATTTGTATATTTTTACTTCCACTTTCAGGAAAGTTCTCAAAGGATGCTTACCCGATCGACGACCTTATGATAAAGCGTGAATTTCAGTCGACAGACGCCCAGGAAAAACTTCTGCAGGACAGAGCGAAGAAGACGTAAGAAATGTGGCCCCTCTTCTACTTAGCGGAGATTATGATGAATAGGATATGGACACCAATCAGGATCTTCGGTCCGTTGTGAACTTAAACTGTGCAAAAACTAGGACTTCCATTGACTCTGACGAAAGTAAGTAATAATAAAATTATTTCAGCTTAAAAGGTAATCCATCGAGCGCCACCTAAGTCTACAGTATAGACAAGCGAAAACATGAAAACAAAAGGTTCATGATTGTGTTCATGTACCCAAAGTACTTTACATCCGAACACTGCTTGCACAGTGTATGGAATGACACTGCCAGTGGAAAGTATTTTTCAGAATATTTGTGCTTAATGAAGAAACTACGCTGAAATAATTTATTACTGCTAATAAGCAAGGAAAATGCATTACTGAGTCGTTGCAACCTAGCTTGTGATACGCCTCCTTCCATGTAAGGTTGCAAAGAAAATCTTGTTTTTGATTCACGTGATGTGCAATGTGCAGCAAGCTCCAGGGTACAAAGTTAATTAATGGGACATAAAATTAGCTTTCGCGTTGCCGCTTCTGTACATGTTGCACATCCAAGGTCCTTTCCGGTGGGGCTATAATTAATGATGTACAAAGCCATTTCTCTTTTAATCCACAGAAAACTTTCAGCTGAGTTGTTTAGAGTCACTTACTGGTTACCTGGGCTGAAAAGTGGTAATTTAGTTGTCTTTATGGAAATGAACGTGTTGCAGTAATTGGGGCTTTGGAAATTGGACTTTTAAATTGAGAGGTTTCTGAAATGAGGTAAACAAAAAAGAAATTTTGCAACGTATAAATTCGTTTGGAAAAACTGCGAAACAGTAAATGAAACTACTTCATAAAATAAATAATGCAATCTTTAAACAAGAACCCCTCAGGGATATGTATTTGGACCGTTGTTAGTTTCTATTAAGGTCAATGACTTTTCTTGTGTAACTACAAATTCAATTAATTATATGTGGATGACTCTACATTTGTTTTGACCCATGATAACTCTAATCGAGAAATAGTTTAATCACTTTTACACTTAAATGCGTTCGACAGAGTGACTGCAGAAGTTACTTTATTAGGTGTACCTCTTAGATTTAGAATTGTCGTTGCATTGACATATAGAAAATGTCTGTAAAATATTATTAAAAGTGATATGCCCGTTGAGAAGTACTTTTAGTAAAGTGTCTGGTATCTATCAAATGAAAGCATGTCATTAACTCTTCCAAAGTGCATTTAGTCACGGATTATTATTTTGTGGTAGTAATATTAAGGGGACACTCTGGTACCAAATGGATTGTCTTCCCTAATTAACCAATTTTAATAAAATATTTAGATTAAGTTACACTTTCCATGATATACAGTTCATATTAGTTTCACTGCTCTATATTAAATAGTTTTGATACTAAAATTATGTTTTTTGTAAGAATTGAATAGTAATAAAGGGTACTTTTTGCCGTGTAGAATTAAATTATAGGCCTGAAATTTGGTATGCTAGTTTTCCACTTCCTATTCAACGAAACTGTGCATTAGGTTTTCCAAAATATTAATATTTATTAGAAATATGATTTTTCTCTTTAGAATAGAATAAAAAGAAATATTTTTAATAATTACAAATAAAAGGATCATATACTTTTATGTATGAGTGTGATCAACAAAACCAATGCACAGTTTGTTTTAGCAAGTCATATTCTACATATTCTGAAAATTACAACTTTATTCATCAATATTTACTACAAAAAAGCTTACCCCAAAGCACAACAATTGTTATATGGAGAAAAAGTTACTTAAAATTTTGGAATACGCTTTATTGGAATTAGTGCTATTTACTCGCCCATTAGAATTCTGCAGCATACAACACTCCCTTTCCTTTCAGGCTCAAATCTTCTTTATGATATTTGCCACTCTTGTTGCAGTTCTCCTTTTTATTTTTATATCTAGGTGTCGTCGAACGCTCTGCTTGACACGAGGTTCATCTCTGTGTTGACTTATTTTGTTGGAAAAAGGAGAAATTTCTGACTTCTTTGCCAGTTCAATCAAAAGCTGTTCTTGATTTAAAGGGATATAGCTTCTGCCACATCCATGTCAACAATTTTGGCTGAAACAAAGGGTTCCTTGGGGAAAATATTCCAAATTACACTATGAAGACCTTCATTTGCATTTTGAGTCTTTCCTCTGGTACATCTTTCTAACTGTTCTGTAGTTTCTAATAATAACTTTTCTTGTCTAACTACAAATTCAGTTATATGTGGATGACTCGAAATTTGTTTCTCCCCATGATAAATCTGATGCTCTTAACCCTGAGACTGTCTAAATCATATCAGTAAAATTAGTATTGGTTTAAAGAAATGTATTCTAGTAAACCCAGAAACAACTTAATCATTTTTACACCTAAATGCGTTCGGCAGAGTGACTGTAGAAGTTACTTTATTAGGTGTACCTCTTGGATCTAGAATTGACGTATTCTCGTATAGAACATGTCTGTAAAATATTATTGTAACTTTGTGGGTTCGTGTAATTAAAAGTCCAATTGCACAGACTGAAAATGTTCTTTATTTACACCGAATTACAGTTGGAACACTTGCCGATTACACAGAATTACGTAGCGCACACATTACAGTTCACCAGTTCCACTCTGCACTCGCAGTTACGTACACTCCTCCGATGCATGTACACAGTCTTCCAGTCCGTTCCCTCCCTGGGCGCTCCTCACGGCTGCTCGTCAAGAACTGAACTGACTCGCCAACTGCAGCCCCTTTTTATAGGAATATCGCTGTTTCTGGAAGTCTCACGTTTCAGTGAATCACCCCGAAGGTTCTAGACGGCAGGGGGAGGGGAAAGAGACGGCCAGTGATGTTTTTCCAACCATCCCTTCGTTAGCGCTATAAGACAAATAGGTAGGCGTGTGCGAATGCCTCCCGGCCCTCACCCAGCCGCCAGTTGGTCGCGCCTTCCGATAATTGGGTGACATTATTAAAAGTGATATACCGGATGAAGAGTACTTTCAGCAAAGTGTCTGTGTATCTATCAAATGAAAGTGATATGTCATGAAATCTTCCAAAGTGCCTTTAGTCACGGATTATTATTAAATGGTAGTCATATTAAACTGAATGCAATTTTATTTCTAACAAGGTTTCTTCTAGGACATCCTGTAAACCAATGCAATGGGTTTTAATGCTTTTTAATGATTATAATCTTCAGTTCTTATTATATGCACAGAAAAATAATTAATTGCGAATTATAAGACACTTCAGAATAATACAAGAAATAATGATTATCTTCAAGTTTCTTGTAGAGGATAAGATACAATCTAGACAAATTATATATCACTATTTTGACCTTTTAAAATAATTGTCTACTGAGATTAAATAATGTTGGAGAAACAGGATGAGCCCACGTAAAATAAATGGTGCGTGGCTATTAAGAAAATTTTGTAGCATTCTGTAAAAGCCTGTATTACATTTAAATGACATGGCTTAGTGTATTTTCTAATATCAAAAGGTTCAAAATGCATAGCAGGAAGCTATAGAATTATCAAAATATGTATATTTTGCTTGACCGAAAACTTATAAGAATTTTAAGAAGTGAATTTTATTTGTACCAGGGGATGATGGTAGTAAGAAATTAATATTGGCCTCATATTTACTATATTTATTTAATACCTATTGTGTTAGCTGCATTGCAACAAAGTTATTGCATAAGTAAATATGGATATGGAAAATGATGTCCATAGAACCCGTAAAATATATTTGTGCATTGCGAAAGTTTTACGCAGCTGATCGCCCGTGAAGCTTTAATTATTTGTGATTCCGGCTGACGATGTGAAAGGATTTCCATGAAATCGCGATCCCGATCAATTATTAGAAAAGTTTCTACTTTTGTTATAAGCTAAGTGAAGGCTTAAGTTACAAATTATTATATTTGTATATATTTGTTTGCTTCACTGCTAATAGCTTCATATTTTACTTATTTATTTGTGTATTGTTTGAAGAAGGCTAAAGTTTATTATAATTATAATTATAATTATTATAATTATAATTATAGTTATTATTATTATTATTATTATTATTATTATTATTATTATTATTATTATTATTATTATTATTATTATTATTATTATTATTATTATTATTATTATTATTATTATTATTATTATTATTATTTATTATTATTATTTATTATTATTATTTATTATTATTATTATTATTATTATTTTGTAATTTACGTTCTCCAGCGTTGTCATATTGGAAGGTGAATGCAATGTGTGAAATTGTGCTCAAATGAGTCCAGGGTCCACAGAGACTAGGGTTACCCGACATTACTCTTTTAGGATAAGGAAAACCCCGGAAAAACCTTATGCAGGTAACTCACCCTGACAGATTCGAACTCGGGACCTCTTGAACGTCAGGCAGACACGCTACCATATACGCTACCGAGATGGGCAAAGTATATCTAAGTCGAAGACATATTCAATGTACTTCGTATGCTTCGGCAAAATAAGGATTTACTAAAGAAGAGAAGCATCTCCTGGGGCAAAAGCTTTTAACTTTTTATTTGGCGCCAGTTGGAAAATTGTTTGAAATGCTCTCGCTGTTATTAAGCTATGAGCATATGCAGCCTAAATACACTAATCATATCATTGTTAATTTCCTTTAAGCGATCTTGTTTCTGCACGATTACAGTATAAATGATGCTTTATAAAAGCAATTTTCTGATTTTACGCAGTTTTGCTCATTTTTGTTTTGTTTTCGAGAAGTGCAAATGGAAAACTGTAATTTAAGAGCTGAGTTTTATTACGAACCGGAATGAATGAATGTCCTTTTCATGCACAACTCTAATAATTAGCACACAGAAGCCGCACTAAAGCACCGACTTTTGTAGCAGAATGAAAAATTGCAGACAATTACAATATCCAGATGTATCTAATGTACGATCCTCATCTATTATGTTACCTTGCCCTTAATGTTTAGCAGTACTTTGTGCAATTAAAAAAATTGCACTCACGTTACTTTCTGACATTTGTACAAAATATTCCTACAAACACTTATTCATGTTGACTGCGTATTAAAAGTGAAATGCACTAATTGCATAATGTAGCTAATTTTCTAAATGTTGCAGAGTTGCCTAAACATTTTAAAACTGTTATCACATACTGTAATTTCTGGACATATGTTCATATAATACTTTTTATCCTCTATTCGCATGAAATGTTTGGCATACCTTTTTGTTACATCCTATATACTTTTTTAAAAAATATGCGATATAATTAGTTTTAGGAAACACTTATTTTACATTTATTATACTAATTACTCAAGGGTTGCACGTAGCATGTTGACACAGTTTAACGTCAATGGTCAAATTAATGCCATACGATGAGTAACAAACGCGTGGCTGTAAACTTATGTTAATTATTTAAATTTACTCTGAATTTCTGGCAAACACTTGAACAAGATTGGTTATAAAGTACATTGTATGTAATATTTTTAATGTGAAAAAATATAAGAATAGTCAAAATCATAGTAAAGAGACTTGAAGTAAATATTTGCCATTAGGCTAAGTGATCTTGGACATTTAATAAACACGTGTTAAAGATACAGAGGGGTTAGAGAATAAACATCTCAGTATCAAATTGAAGTTAAAAGTTCAAAGTTCAACGTTTTGTAAACGTTGATCAAATTTCAGTCATGGGTATCCTAACAGCAATTAAGGATACACATCTGTGAACATTAGTCAAAAAGTGCAAAAACATGACAATTTATTTTGCCTAATTAGAGTAATCTTTGTACTTCAATGTCCTATTATTTTTAATGCCATGGAACACTTTATGCTGTGACACATGATTATTTAAGTGGCTCACTGTAAGTGGGAACAGTGCTTTATATTAACTATTTTGGTGATTTTTCTCGTGCTTTTAATTTTCAGCGGTTTTCAAAATATAAATTGCTCCACAGGATGCAGCTTTCAAACCAGAAGCTTGACAACATTTGTGCTTGGATGAAAAGAGTACCAAAGGAAACTCATGAGATGATTTTTTATATCACCAGTGTTTGTGCAATTAAATAACAAAGCACATATTACACAAGCAAATATTAAAAATTAATAAAATGAGAATGGAATAATTTTTATCATAAACCAAGTGTCAGATTAAAATTTCATCTCATAAATTTACTAATAACATATTTATGAAAATAACTGCAAAGTATTATTGTTCTCAAACTCAAACTGCAGCATGTGGAACAGTTTAATTAAATGACAATAAAATACTATAAATATATTAATAGTACAAGAACTATTTTGAACAAATATCTGAAAATTAGTGTGTGAACTATTGATAATACTACAATAATTATGTTAAAGTTTAAGTCAATCCAAACAAAACTGTAGATTTTAGGTTTTCACAGATGGGTACACTTAATTGTGGAAAGTCAAATTTGTTTAAATTACTTTACTGTGGATCAGGATTTTTATGTTGGAAGCACAATTCCTTCTTTCTAGTATGTTTTTTCCGCTATCAGTTTCCTCTGGTCACCAATTGTATCATATTATTTTAAATAAGAGTCATGAGATCTCTGGTTTTCAGGTGTGGTTCGGAATAAAGTTTAGGAGAATTCAAATTTTGTAACAAATAATTGAATTGTATTATCTGGATTACATTTTACTTGAACTTCCTGTCCTAGTCAATTGCAGGTTACCTCCAGTATATCGATAAATTCTTACTTTTTTTTTTAAATAAAAACAGTTCCAATTTTTACATAAAAGTTCTTGATCCTGCACGACTATACATCATTCTCCAGATCACAGAACATATCTACCAAGATTATTGATTTTCTGTTACTATCGTTTCTCCTATATTAATTTTGTGATTGGCCGATTTAATGCTACTTCACCACATTACGTCATACAGTTATTACATTTAAATTACTAAATATATTTAAATAATCACTTAAATCATTTCAAATGCCTCTTCGAAATATATGGAAGATAGCCTGATTTAATCAATTCAACAATGAGTTTCCATATATTTCGAAGAATACCCCTACAATATTGTTTCGCAACAATGATCAACAATTAGTCTAAAAGTAAACCTAATTCAGTACTAAACAAATAAAATACATGATTCATTAATAATTTGAACATAACTTGATTTTAAATATTACAGAATATTAACGCAATATATTTACACAGGAGTGTTTGGTATTTGACTCAAATGGGTTGGTTTTCATCAACAGTTAAGTTGGCATCAGTCCTTGGTTCCCTTGTATTCATTGTTGGCCTTATAATTTGATTCATTTTGAGGGTTGATGTTAGCATGCGGTCTACCTCCTTCCACTACCTGATGATTCATGTTGTACCCCTGTGTTGAGTCTATCATCTCTATTTCTGTTGTTTTCCCTTTGAGTATATTCTCTATAAAATCTTAGGTGTTTTATATGACTATCTCGACCACCTCTTCCATTACCGCTAGTGTTATTATAATTCCTCTGTTGACCAGACTGTATCCTGCTATGATTACCAGATGGCAAAAAAGATTCATATCTTCGCCTAAAATTCCGGGTAATAGTTTATAAATCTGTTACTTCTACTCGGTGTCTCTTCCCTACCGAAGGATTTGAACGTTTCATGATAATTATTGTCTCTGTTGTGGTTTTCTCTAATATTCTATCGGTCTCTTAGTTCAGATTCAACGTGTGCGTGATTATTGTGACGTGTGTTTGAGGTTATGTCTGTGAATGGACTGTATACCTCGAACTCTGACAACAATTCGATGTTATCTGCAAAATCTACAGGTCTTGCTACGATTAGGTGATTCCTAATGTGTGGTGGATAGTGTCGAATCAATGTTTTGGTTATTTCTGTCTCCGTAAGTTCCGGATTCAGCAGCTTGCTTTTGTTAGCTAATTTAAAGAAATATTCAGTCATAGATATTCCCTTTCTGGAGTCAAATTTTCCAGTTGGTAACTCGATTTTTAATCTGTTCTGCCTCTCAGGAGCCCACAACCGATTAATAAACAAATTTTTAAACATACCATATGTTTTATGTGAAGTTAAAGTCAATCTAAGCCACTTCAATGCCAACTCCTTGTTTTAGACAACGCTTAAGAATCATCATCCTGAACTCAGTTGGAATTTAATGCTACGTCACCACATTACGTCATGCAATTATTACTACGGCCAATCACAAAATTACATATATTTAAATTACTAAACAGATTTAAATAATCATTTAAATCGTTTCAACTGGGTACTTTGGAAATTCTGTTGTAAGTCAATAAACTTTTATTGCAGCTTATTTCTTTTCTGAGAGTATCTATGACACACTACTCATTGGCACAATATTTCTGACAGGTTTTGTTATAAACCAAAACAGTCAAGAAGCGACATGCAAAGCACTTTCAAAAATACTCTGCCGCTATTCATTCCTGTCCAGTCATAGATGGTAGCTGTGATATTAACTTCCTCAAAACAGAGGGAATATACAAGTTTGTTCTATTCTGCTGCTGTTAACACAATAAAAAAATACTGGTTCTGAACAAGCACAACACCTTGCATAACGGCTTGTCAAGCCACAAGAAAAGGCCTGAAAAAATGGATTTCTCTATGCAAACTTGTGAAGCAATAAATGTAGAATGTGCTTCACTATAAACTCTAAAGGATGTGAAATACAGAACAATTACGGGTAAAGTGCAGTGAATTAAACAGAAACCTCTTGAAGGCTAAACATGCAAGTGCGCGCATGCATAAAATCCTCTCGTATTTCAAACTGAGTAATACGGAATAAAGTCACAGAGCTTTGCTTACGACTCTCTGTACTTACATAAACATATATAAGTCCTGACAAACAACGACTAGATACAAAACGTGATGCGCGTTAAGAAATAGCGCTCTTTAAGTACCCCGCTTAAATTATTTGTTTTGATATGTCTGCAGCAATTTCTTCCGACAAATTGACAATAAAATCAAGGGCGCATTGAACAAGAATTTCTTTTGCATATAAAATGTTCGTTATGTGTCTTAAGTATGCTTATCGATTCATGAATCAGTGCGAACAGATGAACTTCTTTCCTATATTTTATAGCGAATATGTGATGGACTTTTTTATCCTGTTCCCTGAAGCGGCCTAGCTGCAGAGTTATTTACTAGATAACTGAGCATGCTCAACTTTTATTAGTTCATTAAACAGGTTTATGATAGCCTAGCTCTTTAGAGACCTATCAGTTCAGTTTTATCTCACTTTAGTTGTCCGTTACTTTGGATCCTAAAATTCATAGCAAAGCATTAAATTATATAGCTTTGTCTATGCTATATCCTTGCCTAATAACTGCATATTTGCTGGCTTTTTATTTCAATGTTTTCCCTACTTCAAATATTAAAGTAGTTTCTACATACATAATTTTGTGCCACATTAATTTTTTTCCGAACTAAGTTCTTTTCGTGTTTTAATTTTCAATGTAAATTGTTTACACTACGTGAAAACCTGATTATGGTGTCATCGTCTTTTGAAGTAATAGCCCCAGCAATTCCAAAAGACATTCTTCTTATATGGCAGAGTACGGGTTTTTAGTTTTTGAAAATCTAACTCCCACACAGAGTGGGGTCTTTAAAAGATTTTTCCGTATTATAAAAAACTACGTGAATATCGAAATACTTGAGAAAAACGCAACATGGACGTAAATTGCATCTCAGTCTGCTATGATGACATAGACATACAGTTTGGAGAATACATATCTGCTCTACAAGGAAAACCTATAGGTTGTAAATATTCGTGTTAAACACCAAACTGAAGCCACATTTTCCAATCCAACCTGTTTCAGTATCATTCTATCAGAGATAAAGGTAACTCGTAGTTTTTCAAGGGTAAGGGTATAGTAGGGTGAGCTCGGCACTACTTACAGAATGAGCTAATTCCTGTGAGCTTGCTTCTATGAACTTACGTTAACCACTGGCGCGTCAGCCCCACTAGGGCCAACCCGCCTGCCGGCCTCACGCCCACTTACGCTCTGCAGAGGTGGGCGATCATCCAACCGATGCAGGGAGAAGATGTGGTCAGCATCTCGGCACCCCCAGCCAGAATGTTGGCTTTCGCGACCAGTGTCGCTTACCTAGCGTAAGCTCCTCATTTTCCTACGATGCTCAGTGGGCACCGGTCCTATACCCGGTACTTAAAATCCGCACCCTATGGGTGAGATCGAACCCGGGCCGCTTTCCTTGGCCAGGGAACATGGCATGCTGCCTTAGCCCGCTACGCCCGCAATTCGCTTCTATGAATTACGATTATATTAATGCAATTTGATCTTTATATATTGTTTATGGTCTATGTTGTATTATAAAAGCTAATCCCTTCTGTCCACTTAATTTTTTATTTTTTATAGGTTTTGTACGTTTCACTGACTTTGAACTTAAAAAGTACTCCTTGTTTCCACTCCTTCACATTTTTAGTCTACAACTGATATGTCTTTCCATTTTGCTTTGCCTCTTGCAGTCCTGGTCCATTGGACACCAGGAAGTCTGTAAGACTTGTAGAGGGCGTACTCTGCTCCTGTTTCCTGTCCGAGGTTTCCACATTGTTGTTGAGTAGGTCCATCTGATCTGGTTTATCTTTGCTACGTCTCCACCTCAGCGCCATTTGTTTTGTCTTATTCTGGTTGCCGCATCTTCTATTCCATTTTTCCATCTTAGATCATCGTTCCTTACTTTGCTGATTTTGATGACTAACACTCTTCTCTCCATTTTATGTTGGTACACTTGTATTTTCTTTTGTTAGTATCCATGTCTGGCTTCCGTAGGTAAGAACTGTAATGACGCAGTTCTGCAGTATTTCAAATCCTGTTTCGGTAATGAGGAATTTTTCTAGAAGTACAGGCTCCATAATTTGACCCAGCAAAGTTTTATCCTTCTTTGAATCTCCCTTCCTCTGCTCCCTGACAACTAATCAGATGTCCTAACTAAATGAACCCTTCACTGTATTCTATCTGTGTACCCTCCAAATGATAGTTGTCTGTTATGATTTAGCTTTCGGACGGGTTCATTGTTAGGCCTGCTTCTTTAATATTTGTGTTTAGTTCATTCAGTAATCCTTGGATTTCATTTGGTCTTTTAGAAAATAGTGCAATATCGTCATCGAATCTGAAATTGGTAGGCTTCTGATATTTATATTTATACCGTAGAGCTTACTGTTCCATTCTAGTTCTCTGAATATCGTCTCGAGAACGCACGTAAAGAGTTTTGGTGAGAGAGGATCTCCTTGTCTCACCCCTTTTGTTGTCCAAAATACTTCCCCTTCTACCTCCGTTCTCACTTTTGCGCTGCTCTTGTGTATGTTGTCTAATAGTCTGATGTATTTCGGATGTATGTCTATATCTTTCAAAGATTTTAATACACTATTGTGTTCTACTAAGGCAAATGCTTTCTTTTATATATAATATATGTTATAAACAGTTTTCGTGCCGTTTCTGTCATCTGTTTATAGTCTATCGGTGGTGTATTGTACTGTATTGGGAGCGAAAGCCTGCTTGCTCTGGCGGTTGAGTTCGTCCATTGTTTTGGTGAGGCGATTTGTTAATAACTTCATATCTTATAAATACTTGGAAGTAGGCTAACTAGTCTATAATTATTGGTATCTTCGTAACTTCCTTTTTTGAAGAAGAATTGTAGTGCTTGTAAGTCATCGTTGCGGGATCGTTTCAGTTTCAAATATCTTGTTGAAGAGGATACTTAAAGTGATAGTTAATTTTTCCCCCTTTCAGTCTATAATTCTCACCTATTTGCAGGGTGTTCCCGCAGGCTTGTAATTATGCATGAATCTTAGTATTCTCTATATCTTTTCCAAGCTTATTTTTCACTATTTCAAATACCTATATACTTAAATGTTCTTGTAAAGTTACCCTGTTTATTTATCATTTTTTTGGTGTATCTTTTGCATACCAATATTTGAAGATTAAAATAAATTTTGTTAAGCCTTGTTAAATGGAAAATCCTGCAGGATTTTCAATTCAACGTCCCACGTATGTTAACACGAACGAAAATATTATAAAAAGACAATATCGTCGAAAAATTATATTTAACACATACCTTCAACATATCAAAATAACCGGAATACTATTTCAGGATAATATGCAATGTTTTGTGTATTTCGAAATATTAAATGGACGTGCTTAAACCTCAAATTCGGTTGTTTACCCAAACAAGCCAAATAATAATAAAATAAATAAAAATAAATAATGGTGAAATTTGAATATCATTTAATGGCTAAACTTATATAGTTAGGTGTTTACAACTTAAGCATAAAGACTTTTTAGTGAAGTACAACGTAAATCATTTCAACAAATTATCGCCAACGTTGTGGGGTGGTAAATGCAGTATAGAGAAATTGAATTCTGATAACGAGCACAAGGGCCGTTCTCACGTATGGTGAAGAGGAAGACAAAACCGTGCCGGAATGAGCTTCCGGTGGCCTTCCGACGCCGTCCCGTGCGGATAATTAGTGCTGACACATGCTCATGATGCTATTTTCAGGGACATGCGGACACGTGAGCTCGGAGATAAAAATCATTCAGTCCCAAGTACTAAAAATAGACATTTGGCATATGAACGTAATTTTTTTTTTTTACCACGAATGACTAACTACTTATCTTTTCCCAGAAGATGGACAGGGGTAGTACTATCAATGAATTGTCAATATTCTTAGTAGTTAAATAACGTTATATTACCACATTATGATTATTGTTGTTATTGTTATTGTTTTATTCAAAGACGGGGAAATTATGAAATTATGCATGAGAGCAGAAAAGATTAGAGAACTCAAATAGAGATAGGAGGAATTATGGAAAAAATAGGAATACGGAGATATATGGAGATTAGAGGAAAGGAATACAAGCGATGTGGGTAAATTAGTAAAATGCAGAATAGAAGCTATAGGAACACAGTAAATATGGGGAAGTCTAGAAAATACGAAATCATTACAATTTTACAAGCAAATAAAAGTAAATTAGGGACGAGAAGCATATGTAGATTACTGCAATAGGCAAGAGAGAGAAGGGTTAGCTTGGATGAGAACAGGAATAATATTTCTAAGAGGGATAAGAGGTAGGGAAAAGAGAATCTGTGAATTGTGTGGGGGGAAAAAGCATAGAACACTATGTAACTGAATGCGAGGAGGTTGCAATATGGAGAAAAAGGTTTGGGAGGGAAAATGGGAGAAAGTAGAGAAATGGATAGTAGCTATAAAAGTGTTAACGGGCAGGGAGGAAAAGAAGGTAAGAAGTATTGGTCAGTTCTTGCAGAAAGTAAAACAAAAATGGGCCAGAAATGTAAAGTATATAAGAAAGGAAGATGAGGGGGGGGGGGGGGAGAAGAAAGGGATTAATTAAGTAATCAAGGAGGTATTGAGGTTAAGAGCTACCTGGCAGAGCAGAAGACCAGGGTGTCATGTAAGCCAAGATAGCAACAAGGTAAAGACAAATGTAGATTTAAAGTTATAAATTGTAAAAATGTTTAATATGCACAGTAAATATATAATATCGTTATTTTTATTGTGGTTGTTGTTGTTGTGGTTGTGGTAAAACTTTAAGCTTTATTTATGCTCTTAAACTGCTGTGTTTCTCAGTGTTCCATTTTAGTTTGGACCTGAAATTTTGCTTCTTTTCTCAGTAAAAAAACTACAAGAGCCACCGGCTTTACTTCTCTTTCGAAGGAAACCATGCTAATTATTTTACGCCCGAAAAGAAACCATCGCCCTCCGCCGGCTTGAACCCGTGACCTTGGTGGCCAGTGGCTGGCGTGTTAACTATGGACCACGGAGATTGGGGTTGTGGTGATGATTAGAATATTTTCTCTACGGGCAAGTTTCTAGTATTCGGTTCAGCCGACCTTGTATGTATACGTTTTAAACATTAAATTGTTGCTTGTTGCTCAATTAAAAGCAGAATTTTTGGCATTTCATTTGCATAGAATGGAATTGCTCCAGCTGAAATGGGAATATAAACTAAAATGAAAGAGCTGCAAGTATGTATTCATAAGCTAAATTAGAAGTTATGCATAAATATCGCTTAAAAGAGCTTGTCAAATAAATAATAATTAAGGAATTTAAGTTAGTTGATGGAAATTAATCATTTCTTCACACTAGCCGTAGATGGGCTAAGGTCTTGAATAGGTATTCAACATGAAAAATTCGCACGCCTCGGTAGCGTGGTGATAGCATGTCTACCTCACGTTCAAGAGGTCCCGAGTTCGAATCTCAATTAGGGCGAGTTACCTGGATAAGGTTTTTCCGGGGTTTTCCCTTATACTGATTGACGAATGTCGGGTAACTCTAAGCTCCATGGGCCTCGGACTCATTTGAGCATCATTTCACCAATTTCATCCATCGTCCTATACGACGTAAGGACGTAAATTAAAAAAAACCTAAATTATTCAATACCGTGGCCGAATTTGAACCACGGATCTCCTGGTTTCCGTTGATCATATCCATTAAGCTACCATGTCCAACGTGCCGTCCTTACATTAAAATCTCCAATTGACTCATATTTTCCCGGTAAACCACTAAGAGTTCTCGTATTTGAGATACACCGACTGTGGCGACTTATTGTTGTAGGTACTTGAATCCCAAGCTTCATAATTTATACCTTATTATTTAAGTTAATTGATGAAAATTAATAATTTCTTCACACTAGCCGTATATAGGCTAAGGTCTTGAATAGGTAGTCAACCTGAAAAATTTAATACCATGGCCGGGATTTAAAATGGTGTATCTCCAATAAGAGAGCCCTTGATGGTTTACCAGGAAAATATGAGTCAATTGGAGAATTTAATGTCAGGACGGCACGTTGGCCATGGTAACTCAATGGGTAAGAGCGACTGGACGGAGACCAGCAGATCTGTAGTTCAAATCCCGGCCATGGCATTGAATTTTTCAGGTTTTCTATCTATTCAATAATTAAGGAATTTAAAATTTTGGAATATAGAACTTAGGAGATATAGGTAAAAGAGACAAAAGCTTCTAAAAGTCTAGCAAATTACTAAGGTACAGGGATACAAAAAGTTTTAATGGTGTAGTAGGGAGACGCAATTAATAATTTGTGATTCAATGTGAAATAGTTGGGAAGAAAGAGAATTTCACATTTAATAATCAGAGGATGGACGTTAAAATGACAATGCAATTGAAATATGCAAACCAAGTTACTTTTGGTAGCAAAGTCACGATCGTTTGGTACATGACACTCAGGTACTGGAGATTAATACTACTACCCACTATTTGATTAATAGTTTGTTGTTATTTGTTCTCATTCGCAAGTGTATTTCGTGATGCGAAAGCCTCTGTATCTGATTTGTAACCTCCTAAAGCAATCTAAAGAACAGGACGTTTGGGAAAAAAGTTGTGGTTTTAGTAAAACTGTTATTCAATAAACGGAAGGTTTAGTAAATATTTTCAGAATTTTTTGTTAATATTTATTGAAAGTTAAAACTAAACGGAAATCAGTAAGTACAGAATAAGAGGGAGGGAGAGAGGGGGGGGGCGACAGAGCCGGCCAAAACGACTGCCGTACTCAGGCCGACACATGTACGAGGGCTGTTCAATAAAGAATGATCACAATTTTTATTTTGACAACGTAGCTTTACTCAACCTCATAATTTTGATGGTCCTTCTCAAAATAGTCTCCCCTGAATGCGATGCACTTGTCCTAGCATTTCTCCCACTCTTCAAAGACATGCCGGAAACCATTTTTGAGAGATCCTTCAAAATCGCCTCCGCAGCCTTCACCACTGCTTCTGATGATGGATAATACCTCCCACGAAGGCGTTTCTTCAAGTTTGGGAATAGAAAACGTCACATGGGGCTAAATCCGTACTATAGGGAGGGTGAGGGATGCACTTCACGTTGATTTTTGCAAGATATTCAAGAACAACATTGGCAATATGCAGCCACGCATTATCGTGGTACAGCATCCAGCCTGCTTCACGGAAATGTGGTATTTTGTGCCTGATATGGACTTGCAATGTTTTCAGGACATCTCTGCAGTATTGTTCAGTTACTAATGTGTGTGCAGGTACAACGTGCTGATGAATATCACAGAATGAGACGACCAGCAGAAGCAACCACTTTTGTTATTTGGGGGTTGGTGATGAAGGAAATTTCCACATTGAGCTTTACTGTTTGCTCTCAGGATCAAAATGGCGTAGCCAAGTTTCATTGGCAGTGAATACGTTTGAAAGAAACTCCGGATTTTCCCCTAACATCAACTTTAACTACATGCAGACCTGCATACGAATGTCCTCTTGTTCGGGAATCAACAGTCTTGGAACCCATCGCACACAAACACATCTCATGTGTAATGTTTCTATCACCAACGTGTGGGTGGCACCCAAAGGAATTTTCAGTATTTAAGAAAGATCTTAAGGTAAGTTGTCGATCCTCTCTCACAATGGCAGCAGCGGTGTTTGTTTTCTCCCGTAAGAGCGGTAGCATTTTAAACCACTTTCGAACTGTGCTTTAGGGAAGAACATACTCTCCATAGGCCTCCTGTAACTTTGTATAGGCCTCAACTGAAGGTTTGTTTAGACGAAAGCAGAATTTCAAAGCCGCATATTGTTCCTCGCGTGTTACCTCCATTGCAGCGGTAGGGAATACTGAACATGTCTGAACTTACCTGGTTCTCATAGGCGGAAACCAGGAGTACCAACAATAAAACTACTACGGCGTGTTTGTTTCACATTAAGCTAACAGAATATAATAAGATTGAATTTTAGTACGAAAAATTATGACCGTAAAAATTATGATTATTCTTTACTGAACAGCCCTGGTATGACAGAGACAAACGAACTTCCAATCGATATGTGCAAATGTGACAGCACCATGCTTTTTCGTGGCGGAAAGAATGCCACCGTAGTAGCTGCATAAAGTTCTGAGTGAGTACCAGACTCTATAAAGGTCACAAAAATATACCTCAGTGTATGAGTGACTGGAAATCGGAACGCTAGCTCTAACCTACTACGCTACAGCGCATGACATCTAAATGTTGTTAGGGTGAATTTCTGGCCAGCCTAATGTATTTTTTCCAGCGAGTCAATAAATTATTTTTTCCAAGGCCGAAAATTACTTGAAAACGGTTACAGCTTTAGTATATGTTTTGATCTACGTTATGCCGTGTTTCTTTTATTGAAGCAGTGAGTTGTGTGAAATATTTTTCATTTCTTGGAACCATTCCGTCTTAACGCAAGATAATTAGAATTCTTCTAATTAAAAAGTCCGTGCTCCATCTGTATCCCTCTCGACTGCTGATTACTTCATATCCGTTTAGTGCTGTAGCTAGAATTGACAGGTATAGAAATATGGGAGTAATAAATAACATTAATTGATTTGGCCTCTGTGCACAGCAATGTCACGTTCTCCATCACGACCGAAATATTTAGCAGTCCCTGAAGGAAGTTATGTTTTGCATTGTGACAATGGTACTCATGATAAGTATTCTGCACGACCCATAGCAGCGAAATGCTATGTATTTAATGTACTGTACTTGCATTAACAATGTACACAGTCATCACTGTGTGGGAGACGGTCTGTCTGGCTCTTATCTCGATAGTCTGGCTGCTCTCTTGATTATTACTGAGCTCTTCAAGGTTGTAAAAAGTTGAAATTGCTTAACTAATTTTGATCCATTCTTATACTAGAAAGTTGCACAGCCTTCAAATTTAAGAGTCACAATTTTCTCCCTAAATTAATACAAGTGTTTTTTCTGGAGTGCAAACCGCTTTCGCATATCATTTTCTCGCAAATGTTACTGGGATTTTAGCAATGAAATGCAATATTCCTACTTTAAATGGAGAGAGCTGATGAAATGATGGCTATTATCTAATACAAAACTATTATATCAATGTTTTTGTTGCGGTTTTTTTCCTCCAACGATGAAGCACGGCATGGAGTGTAACATCCGGCAGTCATATTTATATTTCTACCTCCGCGATAAAAGTAGATGATTCTTAAGGAAAAAGATATGCTGATTTTGAAAATAAGCACAGAAATCTATCACGTCAGGTTAAAAAGATATGAAGACATTTAGGTTGAAGCAAAAGCTTGAGTATGTGCGATGTATGAAGATGCTATGATGACGCACCACGTTGTGGCTCCATGTTGAAGCAGGATTATTTGGGATAAAGATGGATGCAAATTAATTTATCACCTTTGATGACGATCTTGAAGACATCTAGAAGTTTCTTCTGCAACTCTGGATATCACTGGGCAACAAAAAATAAGTTTTGAATGTTTCAAGCACTTCATGAGGCAGTTCCTACTAATTTTCGATTGAGAAGAACAAATATGACAGTAAAAAATTTGTATTAGCTCTAGTTTATATGATATCCAAAAGTTGGAAGTATTACATATTAACGGATTGAGAGAAAGGATACATTTTAATTACATACATGCTAACAACAACGAAAGTTGTTTTAACTGGTAATTACATGCTAAGAGTTCTAAATTGCTGGAAAAATACTTCACAGATAGTCGTGTCTGAAGAGAATCATGTGGTGGCCTATTGACTTCGTCGTCTTTTAGCTTGCCTCTTGTGATGGAGTTCCACAGAATCCCTATACAAAGACCAACAGTAATCCGCAAGCATTACTTCATTCCAACGGCCCAGATATCTTTGTTCCATAACAGAAATGTCCTGATGGAATCTCTCCCCATGTTCATCACTAACGGCTCCACAACTAGGGGGGAAAAGTCTAGGTGGGAATGGAGAAAATGGAGCTTAAGGGACATGTTGCATCCAAGGTTATGGTATTTTTGCAGGAGCACTGTCACCAAATGCTTGTGGTTTTCATCTCTTTTGTTGCCTAGAGATCCATGAACAACGCCTATGAAGGTTACCCAAGCTTCCTTTTCTTTCCCCTCCAAAATTTGGGCAAATGCAGGATCCTTTACAAGTTCTCTTATTTGTGGTCCGACAAAAATCCCTTCCATCACTTAATTTCCAAAATTTCTCTCTGATTGTATTTTGTTATTTGACAAGTGTGCCAACTCCAAAAAAAATTCCCCCAAATTTAAAATCTTCACTATAAAAATGAATTGTCACATTTTCTTCAAAACAAGAGCAAATCTATTACTTTTATGGCGATTTTTGAATTCAGCAGATGGAAATACATGTAAATTCAGTATTTTTAAGCCCGAAAAATTTTCATTGTTGCCCAGTTAATTAGGCACATCTGTAATTGTTGAGCAATGGGATCTTTTTCTTTCCCAGAATCGCGGTAACGGAGCTGATAAAGATAGTATTATTATTTTTGAAGAATGAATAATACCTTTCTTGTTCAAAGATGGAAATTTAATTCCTCAAACAATTTTAAATTCTTTTATACAATTACAAATATTATTAATGCATTCTTTTTACAACCAGCGGTAGATGCCACGGTGAACTATTTCTTTTCTTGCGCACACGCTACTTATGCATCTTTGATGCACACACAAAATTGTTTCTGCACTCACTCGGATAGACAAATATACGCCTTACCCCTAAGACTCTCATAAGCAGAAGAACAAAATATTTTAAAACATTTAACAACAGCTTAAAGTCGGAACAGTTGTCGCTAGGAGCGAGGTCAGGGCTGTACGGGGGGTGGTCAAACACGTCCCAGCCAAATTCCTGTAGGATGGTTTTCGTCGCATTTGCAGTGTGTGGTCGTGCGTAGTCGTGAAGGAACACATCACCTTTTGACAGCCGATACATTTCAATTGGTTTCACTTTTCTAGCATTCAGAAAACGAATCACAGATCTGATTTCACAAGCAGCTGGATTTTCAATCGACACCGACATTGTAAACAAGCACAACAAAGCGTACGTGGCTGACAGTGATCTCACAATGGCGTACGTTTCTTCTCCTTGATACAGAGCGTCTACCGCGCATGTGCGGAACTGCGGTTGCAGCGCTGCAGCGGAGATAAACTGGACGCCCCTTGTATATTATGGTAAATTAAAGCTTTTTTGCGCAGTTTGTCCTCCAACGTGAAGTCATATCGGACGATGAATGAAATGGGTGAAATGATGCTCAAATGGGTCTGGGGTCCATGGAGCTTAGAGTTACTCGACATTCGTCTATCAGGATAAGAGAAAACTCCGGAAAAACCTTATTCAGGTAACTCACCCTGGCCAAGATTTGAACTCGCGACCTCTTGAACGTGAGGTAGACATGCTAGCATCTACGCTACCAAGGCGGGCGTGGTGAATTGAAGAATAATTTAAATGTTTTACATGCATTCAATAATATTCGGATTATAAAATGAATTTTTGAGACCAGAATATAGCGTTCAGTTCTAACGAAGTGAGAGGTGTCTATTTCTACTAATTTCATCTCATTTAAAATAACATAAATTGAAAACGAAATGTCGTGAGAATAAATAAAGAATTATAATTTGAATGTAATCTAACTATATTTTTTAATTCGAACTAACCTGAAACGTGTTCTTGAGAGAGATATAAAGAAGTTAAAAATTGTCAGAGACGGGAAGAGACTCGAGTTTAAGTATAATACAGCCCTAAGAAATAACTCATCATGCAAAAAAACTTTCAAGCGGTTTAATACTTATATTAAGATCACACATATCATTGAAGATAATACAAAATGCTAAGCCCCTATTAGAAGCTAAGTTAAATAAAGATGTGCGAAAATAAAAGCAAGGAAAATAAATACCAGATTAATCCTAATCTCCTAATATAGTCCACAAACTTCATCGAAAATCCGGACCACATATTTTCTAAGTACCAGCTACTCCATTATTTTCTTGTAATGGAAGGGACTGGCTGTGGACCAACCTACAAGCCAATTACTGGAACACGAAAACTAATGAAGTGTGGTGGGAACTGGCTCTCGGAGAGAAAAAAAAAAAAAAAGCAATGGAGTAGTGTTACTTAAAAGTCTCGTAACGTCCGAAACATTTCCAACTTTGCTGAACATGAATTCTGTGCACAAATTACATGTTGTTTGCAGTAAGTGTGAGCATACTTAAACATGTTTGTTACATTATCACAAGTTTTATGTCAACACATAGTTTTGAAGTGTTTTTTTCTAACATTCGTAGTTTTCCATGATGGGTGAGGGAATTTTGGAGTGGTTTCTCAACTACCACGATTTCTTTTCTATAAGTTTTACTACGTTCCTTTCCCTTCTCTTCTTTGAGATAGGCTTCTAGATTTCGTGATTAATGGAGTTTCGAATAGATGGCGCGGATGTTTGCTCAAAGAAAAGTTGGTGCAACAGTTTCTATTCCAAATGCTAGCAGTTCTTTCTCTAATAAATAATGTGGAATGCTGGGGCACACATTACATAACATTATCCTCTTGTTGAGGGATATTAATGGTCTAATTGCAAAATTCTCTCCTGCCACTGTAATTACTTTGTATTTATGAGCTCATATGCTATTTCCTTATTGCTAAAATAAACACACAGTGTTTTGTTTGATATTTTAGATGCAAATCTAATATGAGAGCGATTTACTTTAGTAGCTAACTGTTGCACAAATTCAATTCTGGGAGTACCAGCCTCGGTAGCGTGGTGGTAGCATGTCTGCCTCACGTTCAAGAGGTCCCGAGTTCGAGTCTCGGTCAGGGTGGTTTATCTGGATAAGATTTTCCTGGTATTTTCCCCTATCCTAAAAGACGAATGTCGGGTAACTGTAAGCTTCATGGACCCTGGGCTCATTTGAGCATCATTTCACCTATGCCATTCATCGTCCGATATGATTTTGTCAAAAAAAGGAAAGATGGGAGTATAATCAACTGAGTAAATTATAATTATAATAGCGTTTTCCTTTTTAAGGAATAACACTCAGAGAGGCTTGCGAATAACTAATCGTTGACTTACTGTTAGATATTCTGGTAGTTGGTTGAGCTCGTTGGGTGGTGGAATCCATGTTGGTGAGGTTAGGTGACTCGGAAACTAAGTATAGATCAAATATTGATGAATTCTTACTCACGATATGAAAACAATTACACCAAACTTAAAACAAAGCTCAAAAAATTAATAGTAAACCACAATAAACAAGATGCCATGCAGACTTCTGGTAGCATTAACCATAAATCTAGGAAATCAGAAATCCCACTTTTCACTAGAAGTCATGGCCTCCTCAGTTTCTCATGATATATGTTGTTTTATTTAATATTTAAATAAAGGAAGCTTTGTAAAACCTCATGAAATTAAGGATACTTATTTTCATTTGAAGAGTACGTTAATTGTCAACGTAATGTATGTTCGTACCCTCATACCAGTGATGGAGCTGTCGTCTTCGTTTAAGACCCCAAACGGGGGAGTGCTCCCTTAACCTGCTAGTGGTTTGCTAGACTTTTTGTGGTATTATAAATGACTAGACAAATGGATTCCCACAACCTTACGTCATACTATTATGTATTAATCGTAAACAAACAAACAAACAAACAAACTATAATACCTTTAGCAGGATTAATTAAAGTAACCTCTCCTTTTCAATTGTACTTATACAACTATAAAGAGATACCTATTTTATGAACTACTTTTCCTAAATATGTATATGATTGAAATACAGATGACTGAATTATAAATGTTTGTTCCCGCCGTAACTAATTAACTTGATAATTCAATGTTAATTTACACTACATCACATGAATAGATAAATCGAAGTATATTTCCTTGGAAATTAATTGTTCTATCACACTGGCCGTGTGCAGGCTAAATTGTGAAAACGTTGAGTCAAAATTCAATGCCATAGCCGGCATTTGAACCACGATGCTGTTCGTCCAGCCGCTCTATCCACTGAGCTACTATGTTCAACGTGCCGATATGACATTAAATTCTCCAACTGACTCATATTTTTCCCGGTAAAGCACTTAGGATTTCTCATAAACACATGAGACAACTACCCTAATGGCGACTTACAACGTGTAAGTACTTTTAAGGCCCGGGCTTTATAGTTAACCACTATTAGGTCAATTAATGGAAATTAATTGCTCTTTCACACTGGCCGTGTATAGGCTAAATTGTGGAAACGTAGAGTCAGACTGAAAAATTCAATGCCATAGCGGGGATTTGAACCAGAAGATCCGTGGTCCAAATCCCGGCTATGCCATTGGATTTTTCAGTCTGACTCTACGTTTCCACATATATTTCCTTGGTTCTAGGGCTTAGTTCTGGATATTCATACATTTTAAATAACATTTGAACAAAAACACAATTGTTACAAACATTGAGGTTACATTACATTCAGATAGGTTTATGGTTTCATGGAAATTGCTATATAAATTATGTCCTTTAAAATTATTTCATATCGGACCATTAATGAAATGGGTGAAATGAAATGATGCTCAAATGAGCCCAGGGTCCATAGAGATTCATCTTTCAGTATAAGGGAAACCCGGAAATATACTTGACAGAGATTCAAACTCAGACCTCTTGAACGTCGGGCAGACACTTCCACCTAGGCTACCGAAGCGGGCACCATTGATAACTTCAGATAATGCGTATTAACATAAGCTAAGATGCTGTCTTTTTAAATCATAGGTAATAAGGCTTCATAGTTAAAAATTAAATAATAAAATTAAATAATAGAATAGAATAATTCCTGTGTCAAGCTGAAACGAAATGGATTTACACCTATTACAGTGTGCTCGCGGAACATCGAGGTGTCGGGGGCCGCACTTTGAGAATCCCTATGATAAGGACATTGTAATGATTTCCACTATATTTTAACTGATGATAGCAGCTCACGCAATGTGAAATGGGAAATCGTCGATTCCTAGCCTACAAAGAATTGAAGTTTTAAATTATTCATCTATTCTCGCAATGGTGACATCACATAAATAATGTGTGGCAAGCAATAAACTGGGCTTTAGAGGGAATAGTTGTAGACGGACCGTGACATAACTAGTTTTAAAACACTCTTGGAAATAGAACTTGGTACTGAGATGGTCAAGTTTTATTACCGATCCATGTATTACATAAAACTCGCAGTCTTGGCTTGAATCATAATTACGGCAATAAACAACGTCCATTCATTTGAAACATCACAGCGGAACCGACTCTTAATATTACGACCACGTTCCTTTTTTAAATGCTCTTCTCTCAATCGCTTTCCTTTGCCGAGAGCTTGAATGCTTGTTTATGGATACATCCTGCACGAGGAATGCAATTTCATTCTTCGTGTAAATTAATGTCGCATCTGCAGGACTCATAAATACTTCAGCAGTGCTGCAAACCCAGACTCTTCTCTGTGTACAGAGAAGTGATGATGCCACACATAGGGTAACCAATCACGTCACTGAAAATAAATTAACATTTCATTTAATGATAAAATAAGATTAAGACAGCTCTTCATGATGTGACATAAGCTTTTAATTGGAACTTTAAATTGGAATAGTTCTTTCCGAGCGGTCATATTAGCCTAATAAGTGTAAAAGTTATATATTTTTAAAACTAAGAAAATCATAATTAGAACAGTAGCTCGCCTTTCAGAAAAAAGAGAGAGAGACAGCATCAGAAGTGTAAATTGGATTTATAAAAACAATCGAAGAACTCTATACGATATCTATCGACTTGAAAAAGGCATTTGATAGTTGTCATTTATAAGAAGTTGAGAAACCTCTGAAATCAATATGTACAAGAGAAAGACAGAGGTAATATCTAAATAAAACAATAATAAAATAAAGGGGGCATAACAATGGAAGACGTACGGCAGATATACCCACATTGTTCATAGACTTGGAGAACTTTGTAAATAATTTTTTGCAGAATAAGGAAGAGGGGGAACGAAGGAAGAATCATTGTTTGCAAGAGATACAAGTGACAGTTGCAACAGACTAGAAAATTTGAAGAAACTGCTAATGCTGCTAAAGAATAATCCCAAGAACACGGAAGAGAAATCAGTATAAAATGCCAAATACATTTGTTATGAGAAGAAGCACAAATAATATTTTTCAGCAATTTTGGAATAAGGTGAAGTAAGCCGAGGTAAATCTCGTGGCAGAAAATTTAATAAAGGGAGGGAAGCAGCATGCCTTGGTTCCTGGCCACAGAAAGCGGCCCGGGTTCGATCTCACCCATGGGGTGTGGATTTTAAGTCCCGGGTATAGGACCAGTGCCCACTCAGCATCGTGAGGAAAAATGAGGAGCTTACGATAGGTAAGCGGCCCTGGTCACGAAAACCAACGTTCCAGCTGGAGATGCCGCGATGCTGACCATATCTCCTCCCCGTATCGGTTGGATCATCGCGCACCTCTGTCTTGCGTATGTGGGCGTGAGGCCGGGAGTCGGGTTGGTAGAACTTGGCCCTCTTAGGTCTGTCGCGCTTCATGTATATAAAGGAATATTTTGAGAGGCCCAGTGCGGTAGGGAGATATGTATAGTGAAACTGAAGGTGAGGCATGCTACAGCTACAATGTCATTGAGTAGTCGATTGCGATTGCTAAGTAGTCCAACACAAGAATGCAATGACGGCGGAAGGCTTTGAAACTTCAGGGAAAAACTAAGGGGTTGGTGGACTGCTTGGTGTGCAATCTGGCATGGAATGTTGTTGAAATCTTCAGTTTACTGTAGCACATACAAGAGACTGAGCTATATGAGTTTTGGGCCATGCTATATTTACAGACGAATAAACCGATGGTGACGTTTTAAGGGATGTGCTAAACAAGACTAGTGGATGATCTGAACAGCAAAGGAAATAAATAAACTGGGACATTAGATAAGATGTAGCTATATGGGTGTAGGGTTGACAATTGGGGTGATAATTCATAACTGCCACGGTTTTAAATTTTAATATTACCTCTTCCTGAGATTAATTTCTTTCGGCTGAATTTATATCAGTGCTAACTGTGAATATGATTTGAAAAAAAGTGCTTTGTTAACTACAAAATAATTAGGTTTAATAATAAGAATCCTATCTTTAGGGTTTGCTCATGTAGCACTTTTTCATCTATTAACTCATGCTTTGTTTAAGGGTTATTTTTATGTGCAGGAATGGTAATTCATAATGTAAAAAATTCAAGATATTAGCTTTATAGGGAATTAATCATTTATACCTTTAACTTCATCTTGTTTCATAGCATCTAATTTTGCTTTTTGTGAATGCGATATGTTTGTGCAGTATGTAAGTACATGATTTATAGAAATTTTCACAAAAAATTAGTACCAGTATCAAAATGCCAGCATGTTTCGTACAACTAAATGAGCTTTTGATAAATGTGTTGCTATTTGTAGACCTGTTTTCAATTTCAGGGGCCTCTTGTGAGCGTGAGCCATCACAAAACAAATTGTATGTTTAATCGCAGTGATAAATACTTCGTGCTAATGTTGGAAGTCACACATCTGAGACAGTTAAAATTTAAATGGCAGCATCTTTAATGGCTACTTTCTCTATTAGCTATAATAATACATGGAAGAAGTAGCATTTACTATTGTTGATACAGTATTTTTGCAACTAAACTAAATAAACTAACACAGTACACGCAACGTGATAGCTTTTAGAATAGTATAAGAACTTAAATGTGGATAGTAATTAATAATTCCGTGCATTCCTGATAGAATTTCTTTTTTTATTTATTACAGTCACTAGTCAGGTCATGAAGAATGACGTAATGATTAGTGGCTCTGCCTCAAGCTTATTAGCAAATTGAGAGCTCTTACTCTCCGAATATTAACTCTGGCTCAAATGCAGGTTGCAGATTCCAGAAGCTCGTGCTTATTTACATATTTCACCTGAAATATCACTTATGGTTTACTGGTATATGACAACTGGATTTTTATTTAAGTTGAATGTAAATGGCTGTCAGCCTACAGTACAATAAACTAAATACGTTGAAAGTTATTTATTTTGTTATTCATTTACGTATCTGCTACCACTTACACCTGCCCTGAGTTATTGACATTTAAAAGTGTTACACTTCTTGCGTTGTGTAACACCAGTTGGTTCATTGTAACGTTGTCTCGTATATTTGGTGTTGCGTTAAAATACTGTATTAACTTTGACATTTTATTTGAAAGGAATTGTATCATATATTTGGTGTTACGTTAAACCACTATATTAACTTTGACATATTATTTGAAAGGAGTTCTACTCTTATAGTGAAGTGTATCTAGCGAGCTAACTCCTCACTCCTATTCTGGAGCCTCAGGGATAAATTTCCGTCGAAAACCCACATTGATTTAGAGTACTTCGTGATTTTCTCTGCTCGATAGGGAATTCTGTATGAGTTTTTATCTACACGATCTCTTTTTCTCTTTTTGTTTCATTCTCAAATTTTAACTATGCTAAGTTTTGTGGCTAATGGCGGATACCTGTTCAAAGGAAAAAGCACTTATTGAAGATTCTAGGGCGTATAATGTAAGACAGGTTGTTCATTATCATTGGGACGAGTCTCTGTGGCATGTATCATCCTGTGATTTCTTTCCTTCCTTCTGGGGATGGTGGTTGCAATGGATATAAATATCCAAGATGTGAAATACATTTGTATTTTCACGCTGCCAAATTGAATTATATATGTTCGATTATGACTGTAAAACTAATAACACTACCCGACGAAGAAATTTTTATACCTCCGAGATAAAAGTTGGTAATTCTTTAGGAAAAAGATGTGTTGATTTTGAAAATCGTCATAGAAATCTTCTATCACGTAAGGTTAAAAAAATATTTAGATACTTAGTTTCTCACCTACGAGGTTTCAGATATTACATTATTATGTAACGATATATGGCATAGTACTACATGTCATGGTGCATTAAGATCAATACAAAATGTCATTTTACATGCATGCACTAATACCTGGACGTATATTTAAGGGACATACCTGTAACTGTGCTTAAAACTGCTTAGTAGCATGTGATTGACTCTTGTACTACTGTCTGCTTTATCTCACAGTGCCCGCCTCGGCAGCGTAGATGGTAACATGTCTGCTTCACGTTGAAGAGGTCCCGAGTTCGAATCTCGGCCAGGGTGAGTTACCTGAATAAGGTTTCTCCGGGGTTCCCCTTATCTTGATAGACGAATGTCAGGTTACTCTAACCTCCATGGAACCCGGACTCATTTGAGCATCATTTCACTCATTTCATTCATCGTCCGATATGACTTAACGCTGGAGACAAACAAAAAAACCCTCACAAGAAGCCAACAATAATCCCCCATCATTACTGGGTCCTTACGACCTTGTTAACTCTTTTTCAAGACGAAAATGTCTTGACAAAACCTTCCTCTTTGTTCTTTTAATCTCCAATATGACACAGATTTTCCGAAAAAAAAAGTCTAAATGTGAATGGAGGAAATGGATTTCCAAAGACATTCCACAACTCATGTGTTTGTAGCATTTCAATAAATTTCAGAGTAATGTTTTATAGTTATCTTCCTTTGTGTTTCCAAGAAAACCACGCACAACCACTGTAAATGATTGCCAACCTGCTATTTTTTCTAGTCTTTCCTCGCGAGTTTCCCGATTTGAGGCCCAACTAAAATTCCTTCTTTAAATTTTGCTTAAGTTAGCTGTGGAAACTTACTTTGAAAATATACAAATCCACTAACCCCGTTGTTGAGTGCCTTTACAGCCCAGGTTTTAAATGTAAGGGAGGGAGAAGAATCTTTTCAGGTTGAACAGATAGTGTTTGTTTTACTTTTCTTTCCCCAGTACATGTTCCCTCCTCTTGCCACATTGCTGTATCACATAAGTTTTCGTGTATCATGGCTGTCACACAAGCACAAAAAACAATAGTTTGTCAATTTCCCTTGTAATTCAAGCAACAAACAAATTACTTTAAAGTCACCAAATATTTTCCAACAATGAACCTCATATTAGAACACGTACAATCTTGCTTTATATGCATCATACATTTCAATTATTACAATGATAATTTATATAACTAATTTTCTTGAATTTTTTGATGTGATTAGATGAATTTTTTTATAATTCTGCGTTTTATACTTGTTAAATAACAGTCAAACTTCTATCACCTGGAGTACACTTTGTAATTATTATAACGAATTGAAGTATTGTTATTTTTAGTCATGTCTTGCATTGTTTTGGGTGTTCTTAATTCGATTCCCATAAAATGATAGATTTTAACGCTTCAAACATAAAAAAGATGGTAATCTAGTTTAAAGAGCTTCAAAAATGAGAGATCATGGGTCCCTTTGCCAGTTGAGCCTCTTTCCTGCCATATGTGCTGCGAGTTTTGCTTTGAGATTTCAAACCACAATCGAACAGGGTTCTCCTGATAGTTCTTGCTGTTAATTCTAAGCCTGTAGCTACCAAAGTACTTCTCAATTCTCTACTAGTGGCTTTTCGGCTTCTGCGTGCTTCAGTCAATACTTTTCTTACACTTCTAGGGCTCAACTTGCTTTTTCTACCGCATTTCCGTCTTCGCTGTGCCTCATATCTTGTTTTCATCCATTTTTAATTCTGCTTACAGAATTTTGATATTTCGTACCTTTGTGCTTATTCATTTTGCGTATACCGTCCTTCTGCTATTAGTGCCCTCGTAATACCAGTTTTTCTAAGCGATACGTCTATTTTCCTCGCCATAACCTCAAATTTTCTTTAACATTAAGGCCCGATTTCACCAACAGATGTTAAAATCGACGTTAACAAATGTAACGTAACAATTGTAATAGCGCTAACAATTTCTTGCATTTCACCAACCTGTTTTCTGAAAATGTTCTACACGTGCTAATGCCAAGAAACTTGTAAATATTACAGCTATAGAAGGCTGTGGATGAGTCGTATTATTTTCTGAACGTACTACGATGCGCTTTTGTTTTCATTTTCGTCTGCACCGCACACTGCCCACAGCTAAAAAATGGTGGATAAACAAAATCATAAACAAAAGCCATGAAACAAATTTCTCATAAATGGAGAAAGGATTAATTGAATGGGTGACGAAGTATAACGATATCGTGGAAAATAGCACGGAAGCGGTGAATGTAAAGGAGAAAGATGTCACACGGGGAAAAATTGGAAACAAACTTAATTCAAATGCATGTGTCATTACTACAAACGAAACGTATTACGTAAATTTAAAACGAGGTGCGAAGAAGTACAAGTGACTTGCACGTTTCAAGACGGAAGGTGGACAGTGTGTTATCCACAGATAATTGTAAAATCACAAAGTTATTAATACTTGATGCAAAGGCGAGATCGGCATATTCCTTTCGATGCATGTTCTAACTCAGTATTACGTAAATTTAAAACGAGGAGCGAAGAAGGGCAAGTTACTTGAACGTTTCAAGACGGGAGGTGGATAATGTATTATCCACATAATTCAGTGAATTATAAAATCGCAAAGTTATTAATACTTGAAGCAAAGGCGAGATCACCATATTCCTTTCGATGTATGTTCTAACCTCTCTTGTACTTCCGCAGTAACCTTCATAGCAATATGTTTCGACAGTCTATACCTCCGTAAAAAATTTCTTCGGATAGTTCCTCAAAATCATTTCTCATAGGCCGTACTCTATTGCGAATGTCATTTAGACGGTCTTAAATATAGCAAATCGACATAAACAGCTGAGTTCATGCTCGCCATCTTGACTATTTACAATTGTTAAGGACTTAACATCAGAAATTTGGCGGTTAGTTTAACAAGAGATTTAACACGAGTGTTACGCTAACACTTGTTGGTGAAATGCAATTTTTGTTTTAACTATTGCTAAACTCGTGTTAAGTCTTAACATCTGTTGGTGAAATCGGGCATAGAACTCACAGGCTCTCTAGACATTCACTGCGTGCATAAAGCTTTAAAAGCTTTAGTATAATACAGAAAAAAAAGCTATTGACAAAATAAAGCCAAGAGTTCTAAAGATTAACGATTGAAATGTGCAATAATAAATTTGCGCGAGCACTTATTAAATACACACAATAAATGTACTCTTTACAGCAGCTGACAGTTAACTTAGTTATACTAACATATGCTTACAAAACATCCCAAAAATCATTATAAAATATCCCTGAATGATTCTAAAGTATCATTTAATCATTGTTGCATCCAATGTTGTCACTAATTCGAAGTTAGGTTGAAGTATGTTAATTTTTATGACTGAAATTTAGCTTAGTCTAATAATTTGGCCACCTCTGTAGTCTAGAGAAGATAAACTGATCGCTACACACACTACATTGTTTGTTTTGTTATTCCACTTTTCGGTTCCTGTAAAGTCTCCAGTTTCAATAGCAAGATGTCACATGAGACTAAAGAACCAGTTAATGCAGTCAGGATCAAATTACTTTAATTATGGGTTTCGGTGCTAGTTTCAATTAGCGTGATACAAACAGCAATGTATCAGCAGGATAGGATGCACAGCCTTAAATATGTAAAAGAATTCACTCTTGCGTTGCCACATAACTCTTGAAATATTCTTCTTCTTACGCGAATAAAATATATTTTTAAAACGTACAAACGTAATTTTGCATTGACATTTTGATTAGACCATAAATTTGTGCTTTTACTTTCTCCCCAGTACAAAGAAAGAGAAGGTACTGCATTCCATCAAAAAATGCAATATCGGTATTTCACTAAAATACATGTTTTGAGATCCCCTGAATAAAGCACTTTTTATCAAGAGGTTCGTGTGTATGACTGAACACTTAACTAAAAAAAATGAGAAGTCAGTTGGACACCAAACTTGGTATATAAATTCAGTATCTTCCAAAGATACGACGCGAAGATTTTCAAGAAAATATATTAAACACACAGCTTATGACAAATTAGGTAACTATCTTCAGAAATTCGTTGTTGTTTAAAATTTGAAACACTTACACTGTTATGAAAGTTTATGGCCTAATCATTAAAAAAGAATGAAATGTCAAAGAAATTATATAGCGACAAATTCTTAAAAGATTTGACTATCATCTAAGCCTACTGTATTCTCCTACTCCCATTGTACCTATTAAGGAAATATATAATACAATCGCATGTTAAAACCTTAATTTCGAATAGCTTAAAGAAATAAATAATAAAATAAGACCTGAAGTTTTCCTGGCGACGAAAATGTTCACTTTCTTCTCGGGCAACAAGCCAGATGAAAAGACGATTAGATATCGACGTTTCGGGAGTGTGCATCTCTCCCATCATCAGGATATTTATAAAATGTTATAACCAGAAATGAATCACTGGATATAACATAAATATAAACAAAGACAAAACGCTATCAAAATTCGCATTATTGAACAAAAGACTGTTTTGAGTAAATTAAATGCCAGTTCAGGAGACGGGCTGAGTATAGAAAATTAATTGGGTCACAGAAACGTAACTACTTAATTATCAAGCTGTATTGATCTTTGCTTCTTAAGTCGACAAATTTCCATTTTTAAGGCTACTTTCCAAGAGGAGCTGAACTGAAATCCAGCATCACGATTAAGCGTGCTCCTCTCAGAGAAAATGGCCAAAGCCTCCTTAATTCTCCGCTCCCAGTAACTGTTGCATTTTGCCAAGATGGTCGTGCCCGCCTCGGTAGCGTAGATGGTAGCATGCCTGCCCCACGTCAGGGTGAGTTACCTGTATAAGGTTTTTTCCGGGGTTTTCCCTTATCCTGAAGGACGAATGTCGGGTAACTCTAAGCTCCATGGACCCCGGATGTATTGCGCATCATTTCAGCCATATCATTCATCGTCCGATATGACTAAATGCTGGAGGACATAAATTACAACAAAAAAAGAAAAAAAAAAAAAGAAAGATGGTCGTCTCCCGAAAGTTGGCTCTATGGTCGGTATCAAAGCAATGTTCTGCCAGACCAGACTTCTCAGGTTGCATTAAACGAATGCTTCGTTCATGTTCGTTTCTGGTAACGACGGTCCTTCAAGTTTGTCCTATATACGGTGTCCCACATTCACAGTGAACAACTTGTGCATATTCGTCGGTTTCAGGTCTTATTTTATCAAAATTAATCATTTAGTTTAAGAAACATTTTGTTCAAGAAAGCCATGAAATATTGATAAGTTTTGTAATTCATCAAAATATGTGCAAGTGGTTTTGAAAAAGTGTAATGTACATAAGAATTGAAGCAATAATTCAAGTTTCAACACATTCTTTCAAAACGGAAAATAGAGCAATCAAATAAAATTTGCCGAAGATCTTAAGGTGATTTCCCCAAATACAATCAGAGGTGGATTTTAATGGAAATAAGTAAGCAGAAAATTTTCCATAACTGGTCAAACATTGAGAACAAGAGATACATTACATAAATACATTACATAAAGGCAGATTGCCATTTTTCACTTCGAAAGAAGCACATGTTTTGCCATATATTATGAAACAGAATCTTTATTTGCGTATTTATTGTATCACATAAATTTACCTATGTAAGAGAATTCCTGCGGGACGAAATCCGAGTACTTCGGCTGCGCTGATATGATCTTGATACCCAATTGACAGCGTTGACAGACATTATTAACCCTATCACTGATCAAATTTCAAATTTAATTCAACACTTTTGTGAAATTCTGTTTCTGGTAAAGGTGGCCAGCAACGCAAACATACAGATAAGTCGAAGAATAGAAACAGCAGCTTATTTTGACTTGCATATTCAAATTTGGTTATATGTAGCAAGATCATCTTTAGATACTGTCCCAGAAAGTTTCCTTATTTACGACCTAACATTTGATTTTAAGATATGTAGAATAGGGCGATGCTTCATGTATTCTAAAGGTGGGGTTTCCAAAAGGACAGAGGTCATTGCAATGGCGAGGAGTGGCAGTTAATTTCCATGAAATATTTAATTCTATGATCTGGAACGCTCTGCCAAAGTGTCCCCCCAGCGAAACCAGGAACTAGATTTCTTTTTGGTACTCCTTCGACCTTTTCGTTCAAAACAGGGTCTGCTGGTTTCGGCTAGGAGTCAAGTTTCGAGTATGTCCCCAGCAATAGAAATTAAGGCATGCGTGTGTGACACAAGAGCTTGTTACATATGTTTACGCGGGCGCGTGGTCTGGTCTCACTTTCTACTTCTGGTTTTGTTTCGGATTCGCATAATATAGACCACCTCATGTTTACGCAGTTCCGCCTAACATAAAGGTCGCTATCCCTCCCAAAACGAGACCGAAGTTAGGTAACAGTGAATTTCATTCGATCTTGCATCTGAAAGAAGTTGTTTTGTGGTTCACCGACATCTATTCTTTTTTTTCCCTCCCTTAGCTGTCAGCAGGTGTCAAGATATTTGGCACCTGCGTTGCGGTAGCACTGCCCGCTAACCTACAAAATATTATTCTTTTTATTCTGAGATGTGGATGACGTGAGTGCTGTTTGTTGAGCTATTTGACAGAATTGAATTTAAATGTGGCTTCAATGATGTCACGCTATGACGTGTCTTTCAAAGCGAATCGCGCTTTAATTACTTAATACTACTAGCGTGAATATGTCTGAAACGACAGCTGACATTGATGTGCAATTTCCGCAAGAAATGTTTAAGCTATGGCTTATAAAAGTCAAAGACTCCGCAAAATATCTTTGAGATAGGGCCTATCAATTAAAATACCCTATTTAGCTTAAAACATATGTGTTCTCTATTGTAGTTGCAATTAGTAGAGAGGTGATATTCTACCTAAAAGTTGTCTATCCAGATTTCACCCATATTAACAATTGAGTTTCCCCAAGAAGCCTTTTGAAAAATATATTCATGTATTTGCAAAATAAAAAAATCAAATAAATATCACACTTGGTATTTAAATTCAGACTTTTCCAATTTTTCAGTTTTTCCACTTATTTACAACCCGTGTTTCACCTATAGTTACATCACTGTACATTTACATTTGTTTTACAATTTATATATTTTTATTCAAATGTGCGGAATATGCTCATCAGTATTTCTGCAACCTTTCATTGTGTTGAAATGAGTCTTCAAAACCACTGAACTTAATACAGCTGGTCATTCTCTGGCGTTCAGGGTGCATTCTGTCATCAGATGTCGGGCCATCTGTGTAGGTTTTTCAGGACAGCTACATTCCTTTCGAGGCGCTTATGTTCATTTTGTGGAGTTACGGTTTAAACGGCCATGATTTGTAAGAAATTGGGTGGTTATGTGATTGGGCCAGAGAGATAAGGGCTCTCTGTGAAATATATTGGGTATGAAAAGTTTGTGGGGAAGGCATTATTGGATTCGGTATAAGTGTAATTCCAAATCGTAGTGTAGTAATCTTTTAATAACTGTTTGCTCCAGGTTAAGGGAATGGATTTGTGATCTAGTATGGTCCTGTAGAAACTTGGCGAGATTGTTGGCTTTTTCATTCCCTATTAGTTTTGCATGGCCTATGAACTAGTGGAGAGTGATTCTATGTTCCCTATTAAGAGCGATGATTTTTTTCCTGTGTTGAAAATTAAGGGGATGGGTTGTCCTATTAACTGAAGCGAGGAGTGCCGCCTTCGAATCTACATGTGTATTTGAAGTACCGGTTGTTTATTCAATCCACTACACAGTCATGGCAATACAAGATGCCGGCTCTCGTAGCTATGGTCGTTAGAACGTATGTCTCTAATGTTCCACCGCGTAGAGGGTCGCGGGTCCAGTCCCGCCTTGGGTATGGGCGTTTGTGTGAAACTCCAGAAAACAGATAGGAAAATAAGGAAAAGAAAATTATAAATATATACATAGATATAATAGATATATATTTTAATAATAATAAAAACAAAAGATCAGCCTGAAACAATGAGTATTGTAGGCCTAGTCGTCTTACATCAATGAAAATCTCTTTTGAGCTTTTCATGGCCACTGTTCCTACTCCAAAATGTTTTCGATTTTAGACCCATCATGTGAAGATAATTTTACCTGCCGCTCCTGTGACATCCATAGTGGTTATCTTTGGGATGAACACATTTAGATCTTGTTGGGACTTCTGTTCTTTCTAACTACTCTTGATGTAAACGAACCTACGATTCTGATAAAATTTTATACGTTTAAGGTAATATGACAAAAATGTATTTCTGAATTTTGTAGGAATAGATTTGATTCGGAATGAATGAATGTTGGTGTTTTATAAAGCATAAAATGTACAGATATCCTGCATAAACAATAAGTTGTTTATTGCAATGTCATATTAGGACTGTGCCCCTTCAATGCGAGCATAATATAATAGTCTTGACTATTGCTTCAGCCTTATAATTTCCTTTAAACCTAGAACGAATATGTATTGAAAAAAAATTGTTTAAAACTTAAACGTTTATCTGAATGCCTATGGCTTACATATAAATAATTTTTTTTTTTTTTTTAACAAAAATAGTTTGTGGAAGAAATGTAAACATGGATAGTATCTAGATAGTATTACATGAATGCAACGCATCATATGTGTTAAAGAAAATGTGCAACAATTTTTAGAAAAAAGTAAATTAAGAACAATGGTATAATATTATTTTGAATAGGGAAAAACCTGCAAAAGTGAGAAGAATATGTTGGAGTATAACTTTGAGCTTTACCTAAATGGCACAGAGCCACTAGAATGACTAACTGGCTTTTTAAAATTGGCAAACCTTAAGAAAACATTGTAACATGATATATGCATACCTAAAATATTCATTTACCTAGCTTTTGTCAGTACATAGCCATAAAAAGAAGTAATTATGAAATGTACAAGTTTTAAAAACAAAACAAAACAAACCGTATATTTTAAATGGTAGCGTCGGTGGCGTAGATGGTAGCGTGTGTGCCTCACGTTCAAGAGGTCCCAAGTTCAAATCTCGGTCAGGTTGAGTTACCACATTTGAGCATCATTTCACCCATTTCATTCACCGTCCGATATGACTGAACGTTGGAGGACGTAAAATTAAAAAAAAAAGGATATTTTAAGAACCAATTTTATAGCAAACATTGCGTAACATTAAGTTATGCAGTTGTTATTTCAAGGCACCATTTAGTACAAACTTAATTCAACATAAAAAGGAAACTTATTACTTACTATGGCGATAATGTTTGTTATATAAAAGTATGGGCGACACTTGCTTCCAAATGCACCAGCTTTGAAATCACAAACTTATTCATTTTCCAAATTCTTTCACGCTTAAAAGACTTACCACAGCTTCTTATTTCTTACCTGGTGATCCCCTAGTGGTACATATTATGTATGAAGTTGCATAATTATTCTTTTTCATACAGAATATGGAAATCATAGTAAGAATAGTGAAAAATATAATTTTACTCTCATTTTGTCTATTCAGTCTGGTAAGAACTATGATTATAAATTCCTAGGGATGCATATTTCTAATTAATATTACTGATATGTGATGGCACTGAAAATCCATTTTCATGACCAGGAGGAAAAACGAGGAAGAAGAAGCAGTTCTTATTTGAGAACAGCACAGTTTTGGAAAATTTAAATCAATAACCACACCTCCACACATTTACAAAAATCCACAATAAAGTAATACAAATGGTATATTTTAACAAGTCTACAATTAAGACCTGAAGCTTTCCTGACGACGAATATGCTCAAGTTGTTCTCGGGAAGCAAGCCAGGTGAAAAGACGATTTGAAATAGACGTTCAGGATTTCAGTTCAGCTCCTCTTGGAAACCGGTCTTAAAATGGAAATACGTCGACTTAAGAAGCACAGATAAATACAACTTGATAATCAAGTTAAGTGGTTACGTTTCTTTGACCCGATTAATTTCCTATACTCATGCCATCTCCTGACTGGCATTTAATTTACTGAAAACAGTCTTTTGTTCAGTAATGCAAATTTTGATAGTGTTTTGTCTTTGTTTATATTTGTGTTATATCCAGTAATTCATTTGTGGTTATAACATTTAATAAATATCCTGATGATGGGAGAGATGCACACTTCCAAAACGTCCATTTCTAATTTTCTCACCTGGCTTGCTTGCCGAAAACTTGAGCAAGTTTACAATTTTTGGTAGCAAGATATTGTTTATCTCTTAAGATGTACCGATTATAAAAATGTATTTCAGAGTTGACTTCAAAGATTCAAAGAAGGTTGAAAATGTGAATTTAATTTGTTTTGAAAACAACTTAAACATGCAGAAATTTAATAAAAGCATTACAACCATTTTTCAACAAATCAAAATTTTGGATCTCTTACTTGTAAAGGGTACTTTTGGAGATTTTTTTTTAAATATTTGCGTCGCATTCTTGAAAGATAAATTTAAACAGCAAATATATTAAACCAACGTCTCTTTTTAGAGTTATACTCTTCACAAGCTGGCAGAGGGGAAAACAAAGCCCTCTAAAATTGCTCTTGTTTATTCAGAGTCTCAAAAAGGAAAATTTTCAGGTAAAATCTCGCCATAAAATTGTATGTGGATTACCTGTAACACTTTCTCTGCTTACTTTAAGGACGTGGAGAAAGAAAAAGAAAAAATAATTGGAGTTGAGTTTTCTTAAATGGATGCTAGAATTTCCTGTGTTAGTCATTTTAATGCTACCAGTCAACACAGTTGGGGCCGCTTGATTAATTAATTTCTAAAGGAAGAGCACCGAAGTTTTGCATATCATTTAGCTTAAATGCTATAGCTTGTAATTGGTGCTTTGGTCGTCTCTCATTCTGTTCATTTAGATAGCTTAATAGCCATAGAGGCGCTGTTGATTAAAATAAATATACTAAGTAATGCTTAATGACACCAACACATGAGTGTTTATGCTTATCTTCAAAGCAAAAACTAAAACACACGAAACATAAATACGAAATAAAATGACTATCATCTAAACATTGCACCAAAACTAACCTTCTGTATTTAGTTCGTTGTCTGTAAAGCATCTATAAACTGTCTTAGCCACAAACATAGACGATACTAAATGTTTAAGCACTTTTAAAGTTCAGTGTGATACTATCTAATAATACGGAATATACTACGTTTATTAGCAAAAATGACAGCGTTTAGAAATAAATTGTGAAAATGTGTCCTAGTTTAAGGAAAACAAGTATGTAATCTATATATGCCCTAATGTTTTAAAGTGCATTCACAGTCCATTCTTGTAATGTCCATCGTCATCGTCATCGTCGTCGTCGTCGTCGTCATCGTCATCGTCATCATCACGCTAGCCTTGTGGCCCGTTCCGACTTCAAGGAAATTGATAGGACCATCTCATTCGTGGCCTGCCAACATTTCTTCTACCTACAGGTTTATACTTGTATACTATTTGTGGTGTACGGTCTTCGGTCATTCTCTGCACATGATCTTGTCATTTTTGCCTGTATCCAATGATTGTTTCATTTACACTCTGAATTTCCAATTCTCTTCTAATATCCTCGTGTCTTTTCTTGTCTATGAGTGTATAACCTGCCACCTGTCTGAGAAATTTCATCTCAGCAGCCTCCACTTTCTTCTGTTGTGAGATAGTCAAGACCCAGTTTTCACACCCATAAAGCAGGGTTCGGATCGCCATTAGTTCATACAGTTTTAACAAAGTTTGACGATTACAATTTTAAAAAGTTCTTTATATTGTGCCACATATTGTTTGGAATTTGTTTATTTTATTTTGTATATCTCATATTACTCGTATATGACACAATATAGCCAATATAATTAAAATAACTTTGTTGTTGGTTGGGTTTATCATTTATGCAAATTTTTGCTCTCAAATGGTTCGTTCCTATAAAAGCCATTATTTTTGTTTTTTCATATAAAATTTGAAGATTATATTCTCTTGTAATATTATTTAATTCATGTATGGCTCTTTGTAAGTTATCCTCCGTCTCGGCAATTAAAATCTGGTCATCAGCAAATAGCAATATGTCAACATTTCTCCCCTTTATTTTAAAATGTGTCCTGAGCATAGTTTGCCATCGTACAACTGCGTCATTTATATATTACAATATATATACACATATATACATATATATACAATATATATACAATATATATATATATATATTAAATAGGGTAGGTGACAATGGACACCCCTCTCTTAGTCCGAAATTAATCTATACTAGTTTATCTTTTTCTATGGATTTCTCCAATTTAAATTTTGTATTTATATACATACTTTGTACTGTTCCTACTAAATGTTGAGGAAATCCATTTTTAATCATTATTTCCAATAGCAGATTTCTTTTTACTTTGTCAAAAGCTTTTACATAGTCTATTGATGTATGTGGTATTTATATTTTATGAAACAACCCTAAAAGTTGTACGATATATTCCCCGTATAAACTGCTCCTACATTCCTAACGACTACAAGCAAATAGCATTCATTAATGTTATTGCTTGGTAATGTACAATGAAGTTTGTTTCGGAATTCTGGCTGGGTAAATTATTGCTATTGAAGTACTGTAACTTCCAACTTCATAATTTTATGGTTTAAAGTGCTGGTTTCCAAGATAAAAGTGACAAGTAAACGTTTTTGTCTGTCATTAAAATACTAAGCGAAGAATTTTATGGATGCCAAAGTATGTGCTAACCGAAACGCTATTTATAGATGCTACAAATATATTTATGGTCATCACAAATTCCAAACGCACGAGAAATTGCAGGCGCTTAAAATCAAAAGGTAAATCCTTTGGAATCATCGGAATACGCGGGATCAAGATATCATCTCCTTTGTACTTTCCTCTGAGGATTGTTGCTTCGATGACGTTCTTAATTAGCTTTTCACAGTTAGTCTCGTTCCATTACACAGTCGTGGTTTTTCGCAGCATGGTCACAACTGAGAGTGAGACGACTTAACGACATGTAACTTAAGCTCCATCCCTAAGGACCCAACGCAGCAATATCATCTGCCAGACGCAGCAGCATCCCAATCCGGAGATGTCGCAACACCTATAGGAGATTCTCAATTAGGACTACCCTCAATTTCCTATTGTTTACAACCAAATATGAAACGTATAGAAAAAGTTAATTCAAACTCTTATGCATGAAATTGCAATCCCATACTCGCAGCGGATGGGAGTTGGACGATTGTTTCATGCCTACTGCTGGTTAGACAGATAAAAGATGGACAAAACGAAGTTAATAGGAATAAAGTAGCGGTGCAACCAAAGAACAGTTTAAAATCTTCAATTTATATTTAATATATAACAGTATGCCTAAATTATAATTTTCTCTATATGATTAAACTTTCAAGATAAGTAGGATATTTTAAAATAAGTTCAGAAGATGATTCCTTCATGGTTTTCCCTGGCTATTGTTGTTAAGTTTTAAGCAGTTTCTTGAAATGATTGTTAGTGTTAATAATTTTCACAGAAATACATATTTTATTACAAATTTGGTCTTAGATTAACCGGAATAGAGCAAATGAATCGGGTCAAATGTTTAAAAAGCGAGTGACTATAGGTCTACGTATTATATCTTAGGAAGGCGCCAAATTCAAATATTTCTCCATCCTTTAGTTCTGAGTTAAGATCACAGAAATACATATACGACCTGTTTCTAAAAATGCCCTTTTTTGGATTGAGAATACCTCAAAACGTACATTTCTGATCAAACCTCTGAGTATAATTTTAAGGAATGCATTACCTCTTCTAATTAGTTGTTACAGGTAAGGAAGTACTACTACGGATGGCAGCATCTCGGTCATGTGAGGTTTGAGAGATGAAATGGAGCGAGAGAAAATTTGGAGAAAGAGTGAATCTTATTAGCATTTTCTTAAGATCTATTTGAACCCATGGGTCAGGAAGATGGGGCAGAGGAATCGACCCAAGACCCCGTGAATGCGAGCTACAAGAATAGAGGAAAGCAAGAGTATAAGCATGTACCACATTTCAGATAAAGAGCGTCCTTCAAAAAGTGGAACTCTGGTAACTTTCTAGAAAAATCAACATTGACTCTACAAGTGCGTCTCATGTTGATTTGACAATGCCGCATTATTGTAAAGATATGTCATTCTCACAAAATTCCAGTTTGTAAGTATTTCACTTTCTTATTCAGGAGTGGCAGAAAGAAGAGGGGGCACTGTCTGATAGGAAGTTAGGCAGGAAATTTAGTTCTCCTCGGCTTGCGCAGAAGCAGATCATCTATTGTTGCTCACATGAAATTAGTTCGCTATTTATTAATTTGCGTCTTTCAAACCAACAGATTAATCTCATAAAACAATTAAGAAATGTGCTTCAAAATAGTCATTACAAAAATTGTATACGATAAAACAAATACGACAAAATATATAAGAAAAAAATCACATGTGAACAGCTCATGTTGCACTTTGAAAAGATGAAGTGTGTTTTTTTGAATTCCCATATATCTAGTTGAAAAAATGTGATGTATTGCATTCATATGCGCTCCTCTACTCAATATTTTGCAAACTATTCTTACGAATGATTAGAGCTAGACTGGAAAATACAATGCCATAGCCGGGATTTGAACCATGGATCTCCCGCTCTCCGTGCGGTTGCTCTAACCCACTGAGCTACTATGGCCAATGTGCCGATATGACATTAAATTTTCCAGATGACTCGTATGTTTCGAGCAACCCCACCGAGAGCGGGAGATCCGTGGTTCAAATCCCGGCTATTGCATTGAATTTTTCAGTCTGGCTCTACTCATCCAAACCTTAGCCTACACACGGCTAGTGTAGATGAAATGATTATTTCTATTCTTACGGAAACTCAAACTTTCTTCTGTCTAGTTCTTCTTAATCGAGAGAACTTTTCAGTTAAGCATTTATACATTTCTTGTAACTGTAAGAAAAATAAAATATGATTTAGTCATGGTCAGTATTTAAAAAAGACGTCCCTATTTGATGGCTCTTTGCATGACCATGAGAGAGAGAGAGAGAGAGAGAGAGAGAGAGAGAGAGAGAGAGAGAGAGAGAGAGAGAGAGAGAGAGAGAGAGAGAGAGAGAGAGAGAGAGAGAGAGAGAGAGAGCGGAAACAATAGCGATAAATACTTGAAAGCAGGTATAATTTTTTGAAAATGCAAACCGATAATAACTCGGAAATGGTTAGCAGCGTTATCTACATTTATCTTTTGACGTTTAACAATTGTACAAAAATCATTCAGAATGATGAGTACATGTAAGTTCAAATTCAAATTTTGTCATGCTAATATCTTAAAAGGCGGAACTTAAAACAAAATTATTAGTCATTTTAGAAAAAAATCAGAAATAATGCGAAACTGCATGGAAACTAGATAGGTAACCCAGGATTTGCTTGAGAATCTTTGTGTCCCATGATTATAAGAATGTAAGCTTTTATACTCCTATTATCAAATTTGGTGTTAAATTTTATTTCAGTTTGAGTCCTGACGTTCTTACAAAACACTTAAGGACCTTTTTCTAAAATAACTTTGTAATTTAGGCCGCGTAAGATTTGTGGTGGACTTCATGGTGCTGGTGCGGATCTCCGTTTCCCCCGCCATCATTCCACCATTATCATCTTCCCTTTCATCCACTTCGCCTTAATTCCGTTCATCTACTTCCCTTCCTGTCATCACCCATCCCTGAATTTCTCTCTCTGATCCATAGTAGAGGGTCCCTCACTCCACGCCTAAAATGGTATATGGTGTAGAGGACCATAAATGAACAGGACTCTGTCCTATATCAAGAGAAGAAGAAGAGCTTTGTTATTCAGGGGGCTCAAGACGTGTATTTCCGGTACAATCTTATAGGTAAGAAGTAGAGGACGTAAAACTGGATCACTAATCTGCGTCGACCAGGAAAACTGTTCGATGGCTAGTTTGAAGTCCCAGCTTTCCTCCGTAATGACATTCTTGTCTTGAATAAAATTAATGAGACCTTGTAAAATCGATTTTTCTCTATGTTAATTACCCAGAATCATTAACAGTTGTCAAAATGAAAATAAATAATTATACCTCCTCTCTTCGTATATTACATTCATTAACTCCCAAAGATGCATGTTGTTGGAAAAATTTAAACACCTTCACTTTGAATTTATAAAATTAGTAGGAATTCTATATGAAGTAGCTGAATATAATAATTGTGCAATAAACACAGTAATTTGTGCAATTAGAGTGCGCAAATCAAGATGTCAGATTGAGAGTAAGCAAGAATAATGTTGGAAAGATAGTCAGACTGAAAAATTCAATGTCATAGCCGGGATTTGAACCGCAGATCTTTTGCTTGCCATCCAGCCGCTCTAACCAGTGAGCTACTATGGCCAGCGTGCCGACATGACATCAAATTCTCCAACTGACTCGTGTTTTTCCCGGTAAACCACTTAGGAGTTCTCATAAACACATGGCGACGTATAACACGTAAGTACTTTAAGGCCCGGGCTTTATAGTTAACCACTATTAGGTCAATTAATGGAAATTAACTGTTCTTTCACACTGGCCGTATGTAGGCTTAAGTATGGAAAAATAGTGTGAACGAACAGTTAATTTCCAAGAATAATGTTATCAGAAGGGCTCGGATTGTGATGACATGTCATCTTTTAATGTTGCATCACAGACATTCTTGCATGTTCATTCCTTTTCGTGTGTTCTAAATTCTAAACATGTATATTTAATATTATGTTTTAGACATTTTATGCAATTTTATTTCTTTCGAATTCCCTCACTTTTATTATATTTTTAATCTTTCCGTTCTTATTTAGAAATTATCTGCCATTTACATCGAGTATATCAAGAAATTTATGTTACTAATATTTTATGCAAATGAGTAGATAAAAATAGTGATAAACTATAGAACACAGGAATTTTTTAAAAATATTTTGGATACAATATTAAAAAATTGAACATTGCATTCAAATTTAGTAGCAGATTTAGAAAAATAGAACAGAAGAAAAGGTTCCATATTGTTCTGTCGAAGTACATAGTACAGTAAAACTTCTCTAAAACGTAAAGCGATTGTCCCGGCATTTATTTTTCTTTAAATATGTTTCCATTCTATAGAGGGCTGTGTTTGAGTACAAAGAAATTACGAAACAGTTGCATAGGTTTACAGTGAGGAAATAATATAGAATGAAGTGTAAGTAATAATAGGTTGACATGTATTTTGTATTATATTTTCAATTTACATACAGTGATTGTAGTATATCGCCTAGTTTCTCTGTTTTCAATTTTTCGTTCCATTCTTCAACTGTCTGTATATCGTCATTTGCTTCACCACACAAGCATTCAAAACAATCTTATGGCGATGTTTGGAACTCTAGTGTCATCCATTGGAAGCTTTGAAATTCTTTGCCTAATTTTCTTGCAGTTTCTAAAGCTTGAGACTTTTGGTAATTTACGTCCTGCAACATTTAGTCATATCGGACGATGAATGAAATGGGTGAAATGTTGCTCAATGCGTCCGGAGTCCATGAAACTTGTTATCCAACATTCGTCTTTCAGAATAAGGGAAAACCCCGGAAAAAACTTATCCAGGTAACTCATCCTGACCGAGATTCGAACTCGGGACCTCTTGAACGTGAGGCAGATATGCTAGCATCTACGCTACCGAGGTGGGCAGCTTGAGTCTGAAGGAATGGTCCAGAAAGAGGTCTTCTTTTAGCGCGTGCACTAACAACCCACTCCAACACAGCACGATTTAGCTTGCCATACTCTATAAATTTTGCGTTTCAGATACCCTGCTGTTCCGTTTAACAAATCTTCTTTAATTTTTATTTGTTCAACATCTCATAAATCTGAGTTTTCCCCACTTTAAACAAGGCAGTTAATTCTCTAGCTGGACGTTTGTTTTTTTCGTGTTCTTAAATGGCCTTAATTTTTTCCTCCAGTGATAATTTCTTATGTTTGGAACTCATTTTACATACATACAAACTGTGTTTTTAAAAATCACCAAAGTTCACAGTTTTCTTCCACTCGTACTTTATCACGTGTAATAGCGAGACAGAATGAACACACTGTAAAACAGTTGTACCCTTACCATGTGTGTTGGAAGAGTTGAGAAAGCTAATTGTCTTCTCTTTTCCTCGAAGGATTACAGTTTATGACTATTGTTCACAAACTTCGGTGCAAGTACAGCCGCCCTCAAAATTATTTCAATTTTTAAAATGCATACGTTATAACCTATTACAAATAAAGTGATACGTTTCCGCGTTAGTCAGTTTTCCGGCTTAGTGAGCACTTTTATATAGAAAATAAGCTCCTCTCAGAAATTTATTTTCCGCTTTCTTTCACATTTCCGGTTTATAAGAGTACCGTTTTATGCAGGTTTTACTGTATTATGTGGTAGAAAAACACGGACCCTGAGACACAGGGCGAGTTTAACTGGTACAAATGAGAAAATGTGATTCTTTAGATAAATCGAAGAATACAAATAACAGAAATAAAAGCAGTGAAATAAATGAAGAATTAAAAACAAGGAATGTCGCTGATGAAATTAAGGAATATCATAAAACTGGTAATATCGAATGTAGAGAATGATCGTAGTATGCCGACAGGAAACGTGACCTGCATTGACCAAGAGGAAGATATAAGGATGCAATTAGTCTCGAACGAGACAGTGGTGACCTATCTTTGAAATGAAGAATATATTTTATATCAAGATAAACATCGATCATCAAGAATTTCACTATTTATCTGAGAAATAAGACTAATTCTGTATATCCTTACTCGCTTTCTAAGAAGTACTTATACTGCTAATTAATTGGCTAGTCTGGAAAAGGTTTATTGCGCGTGTGGGGCTATTATGAAGGGAATGGACGTTATTACTCCAATGAATTCATGTCCCGAATTAGCAATGAAGTTGGTCAGCATTTCCTTTCTTCCTTTAGTATGTATTTAAGTTGATATTGACTTTGTTCGTGTTTCTGTCACAGGCTGGGAAGTCCTTTCATTCGCTGAAGATTTTGTGTAATTTGAAAACTCATATCACAGTTTTGTAAAAGATTTTCCAAACCAATTTACCTAATTTTCTTTTCAAATTATTCAAAGAAGAACATAGAAGAAATATTTCAAAATTACCTCATTTTATTTTTGCGTTTTCTAATTTATGGTACTTGTACCCATGTGTAAATTTATTTACAGCCTTCTTTTAATAAATTAAAAGGTATAAAATCTTAGGTAATTTTTAATAATATTCTTTTTTTTTTAAATTTTAGGGCATCCTAAATCTTTTCCAAACACTTTGCTTTCATAAAACTTTGGGTTCAATTATCAGTTTCAAAGAATTTACTTGAAAACCCATTTTGAATACTAGAAGTCGTGTCTGCGAGTTTTGAAGTAGTAAGTTTTATATTTTCAAAGATGGTATCTAGTCGTTTTACAATAATCATTGTAGCTTGAGCTAGAGAAAAACAAAAACTTTTTATAACACCATACTTATTTAAAATAAAAGAAGGCGCATCTCCAGTCCAGCCCTCATATTCAATTGACCCGTTTCTGCAATTCTGAAGACATTTTAAAACGCCTTTACATGTCTGTTAAGATAGCAATAAGTGATCTTATAACTTTTAATGTTATGATATCCGTTAAAATATTAATAAATCACCAACGTTTGATAGACTTTCAAAAATAAAGTATGTAAAACGTGTTTTTCTATTCTTTTACATTTCTTCACGCTTAGAAAACTAGGATGCGCTTCCTAGTTTTGAAAATTCTTAAGTGATATAATTTTTTCGGGAGTATAACAGTAGTATTACCAAATAATAATTACTAGAGTATAAAATACATTTATGAATATCAGGTATAAAATGATTATTTGAACTCGACCAGAAATTATGCTCAAGGAAGAATTTTCTTGCAGGAGAAAAACACAAAATAAGGTGCGTGCAAATTGTGTACGCCATTGTATGTACTGAACTCTGAAGGAAGCCACAAATTCAACAGCACGAACAATATTATGCAATAACATTAAAATCGTGACACACTGTTGCGCGTCATTTTTACTGATAACACTACGCAAGTTACAGGAGGCCGGATATGGGCCTGATTGTTGAGAGGCCGGACTACTAAGGCCGGATTAGCGAGAGTTTAGTGCATTAGGTAAGGATTACACTGTGTCTTAAGTCATAATTTCTTCAGGTACTCTTGATTCACTCGTGCAGTGGAGAGAGAGCCCTAGAACGGACGATCATGCAACAGTGGTAAGTCTCACAGTATGCATCTTCGCCCAAGGAGTTCCATCTGCACAATATATTCAAGAACATGTTAAATTTCTTTTATCATTTCTCGCAGCTACTGAATGGACATTTTATACATATGACAATAATAATAATAAAAATAAATGAAAATAAAAGTAAATAAAATAAAAAAATGAAAATAATAAATATGGAAATAAAATACAATCAATAGCAAAACTTATTTCGAATCTAAAACATATTACAGCCAAATGAACAATTAACAACAATGTTATGACTATACGCAAATTATCTTTTAATTTTTTAAAAGATGCCTTATAAAATTCAGCACTGCGTCCTGTTATACCAAAATAAGAATATCTTAACAATTACCAACTCTCATTATGTGGACCTCGTAATGAAACCTGTAAAATGTGTTGCAAATATGCATTTCGATTACTAGTATGAATTAGTTTCATGCTGATTTTTCTCCAGAAATTAAGCAAATAAAAGCGACGGATATCCGGCATATGAAATGAGTAATCCTGGAGATGAGCACATAGGCAGGTCCGCACATCCACTTAACAGAAAATGTAATAAACATTGTTATTTTATACTTCCGTATAATCTTTCTTCCTTTAATTTATTTTTGAAGCTTTTAACCCTAAATATTAATTATGTTAACCCTGAACATTCAGTTCTTGGCATTTACCTCCGAGAGAAACGTTTATCTGTGGTCACACCTTTAAATCAAGTATCCAAGATGAACACCTGGTCTCGCCTTTCAGCTCTTCCTCTTTTATCCCCTATTGCTGATGCAGTTGAAGCCATTAGCAAAGTTCAGAGCTCATCCTAAATAAATGACTGGAGTCTCTTCGCCGATGCAGTTCCGCGTCACTTACAGCCTTTTCACCTCCAGGACGTGTTGCTGACTTCATAGACCCGCAGGGCTACATTAAATCAACTAACTGGTTTAAGTACTTCTAATGGTTAAAATAATGTGTTTATATTTAAGAATAGTTGTTTAACAGGTAGAAATACACATCCTGCTTTCTTAGAAATTATCTGTTTTGAATTTCCTGTAACATTACATTTTCATCTTTTTCTTTTGCAAATTTGTTTATGAAAATCAGACTTCAAATTATACCATTATACTGATCACCCTAGTTTTTGTTGCTTTTTGTTGCCAATTTGAACTGTATAGGCCGTAAAAATTGTATACTAAACCGATATACATCAAAACCCGATGAATCGCTAGGAGATCTCATATACAGTGATTTATTTTTCACCGGTGGCTAGCCGGCCGGTTTAGTCCTGCAGCAGAAGGTACGCTGCCGACGCAGAAGGCCGGCCATCCACCGGTGAAAAATAAAGCACTATACATGAGAATCATACTTCTGTGGCGACTTACTATGCTATAAGTAACTATTGAATTTCTCAGTCTGACTCTACCTATTCAAAAACTTGCCGTGCACACGGTTAGTATGGACTAACAATTAATTTCCATCAATTGACCTAATAGTGGTCTGAACTATTAAGCCTGGGACTTAAGTACTTACAGCATAACACGTCGTTACAAAAGATATGTAACTAATTGCATATGAGATCTCCTAGTGGTTCGCCGGGACAAATGACAGTCAGTTGGAGAATTTAATGTCATGATGCTACCAAGTTACCATTTGTAGCTTTTGTTACCACCTCTGATTAAACTTTATCGGCATTTTAAATGTTATTAACACTAAGAGATTATTTTCATGATATTAAAAATTAATTTCCCTTTCTTTAGTAGTTAGAGAAGTGGTATTTTATACCAAAAGAACGATTCATAACAAATGTTATTCAAAGCAGAAAAGTAGAAAATAAGCTCGCATAAATTTTAAAAACAAGAAACCACGTGCCTTAAGCGTACAGAGTGTAAAACAAAATATCCCATAAAGGATTGACTAAAGCTAACCTTTTGTTCCATAGTTTGTAGAAGTTATGGTTCTTCTTTATTTGGAATGGTGCATAACTGCCAGTGCAAAACGCCAGATAAGGTAGCAACTTTTAAACCATCTCTTGGACCCACAATTATAAAATATATACCAAACTAAAGAGCAAATGGCAGTTAATAAAGTTTCAGCACCACACACATATGCATGTACTGGTAATTTTGGACATTTCCTCTTCTCTAAGTATAAGATTGATTTTATTTTCTTCCAAAACAACTAGTGTTGTTATTATTATTATTATTATTATTATTATTATTATTATTATTATTATTATTATTATTATTATTATTATTATTATTATTATTATTATTATTATTATTATTATTATTATTATTATTATTATTATTATTATTATTATTATTATTATTATTATTATTATTGTTAATGCTCCAAAAGATATAGCCATATTTTTCCAGTAAGTTATGTTATGGTTCTAGTTACAAAAACACATAAATACAAAGATCAAAACAACAGAATATGATGATAATAATTATAATGTTTTAGAAATTTGGCCAATAAAGAGCTCAAAGGCAACAGATTTAAGCAATACATTAAACAATGGTGTTTAAAGTTCTGTATTACAATATGAAAGATTTTGAATAAGAATATATCTCTTTTTGGAATGAAGATCACATCTAGATATTAAGTGTTCAACACTTTCATCAACGTTTTCACATTTACAGCGGTAAATGGAGAGTCTGTGGAATCATCGAAGGAAAGTTTTAAATTTCCCATATCCGGTAGCAAAGTATTATTAGGTGGAAAGTACTTGCGGTTTACGCGATCGTCAGCAGTAGAAAAAAATAAATTTCGAGTGCTTTTTCATTTATTGCTATTTATCCAAGTGCTGTTCTACATTTCAAAAATATATTTTTTCAATGCTTTGTTTAACAAATGTGATTGTAGATTCTTTTAAATTGAATTCCTTTTTGGATAGTGCATAACGTTTAGCAATTTTATCAGCCCTCTCATTTCGATGTATACCGTATGGCCTCTAACCCATGGAATACACACCTGATTCGTGTTTGTTATAATATCGTTCCTTATTTTGGTAGCTAGTGAATATGTAGTGTATTTATCTCCGATAACACTGACAGATGCCTGGGAATAACTGTATATACATGCGCTATAGCTATTACTGCGGCACCACTTAACTGCTTGGTTCAGTGCAAAAGGTTTGGTCTGGAATATAGAGCAATTAGGTGCAACTCCACATTGTTTATATCCAACACCACGAGCTGGATTCTCTGGAACTAGTGTTATTATCTCAAACTGACTTGTTATAACTAGGTAAATATTAGTTCCAGGGTTTATATAGAACAAGCTTATGTGAGGGATATATGAGTGTGTCTGTAATGGATGGACAAACCACATACTTTGCACATTGACCCTTTTTCTCGTTTCATGGTTCGATCTTGTCCACTGCTTCATTATGTTATCTGTCAGTTTCTTATTCCATGTTATTTTATTGCAGTGAGCTCACTATATTATTAATTGCATATATATATTTTTAAACCCTAGCGATGATCTCCTGCGTTTAAATCGAAATATGCTCAGTCACTCTCCACTTTTGTAAGGAGTCAACATGAAACACTCTAAGCTTTTACGAATGTTTGTTGACGTGATGAACATCATTTCGTATCGAAAAGATGTCAGATGATTAATAATGCAATGTGTGAACTCTGGCAGATTACCAGTTCGATGCTGTTCACCTGCAGGGCTATGAATCACACGTGAGGATATGTTTGGCCCAACTACTGCAGTGTTCGGAGAAAGGTTATTGCGCACCACAATGTCGTTACCACCTCGGCACATGTGCATTCTGTCTCGTGAGAAACACTTCTGTGCTTCATTTGTACTCCATGTGCAGCCTGTAAGTTGAAGCTACATAATTGTTGTGCTGCCAAATAATAAAATATGTGTTCGTAAACTCCGTTCCTCAAACGACTTCTGTAGGCAGATATCCCATTTGTCATAGCTTAACAACACAATGTCTGCCAGTTGTCAAGTTAGCAAATCTTCGAAGCATCAGCCATGAATCCCGACATAATTTTGAACACTCTCCAAACGCACGTGCATGGATTACTGATGCCAGTGCAGATATGTTAACCATTCCCAAAGATGCTTGGAAATTCTGTTCGTTTGGGAGAGGGCATTTTCAAACAATTGCATACTAATTCAGTAAAGGGGTAAGATTTCAATAATAATGTACAATATCGACTTCAAGGAGTATGTACTCTTATAGAGAAAATATTTATAAATAGAACTGTAGGTTAAGTATTTGTCTTTATAGAATGTAACATGCAATCTGAGAAGCAAAACCGATAGATCACTCAACCACATCTGCTATATATTAGGAAGAGAATTAAATACAAAGAATCATAAAGTTACTGTTAACTTTATTGAAATTTATTGACATCTTTATCACATTGCTCAACCATCATCCTTTCTTTAAATTAAATAGTTTTAAATACTTGCTATCTTAAGGAACTTAATTTTATAAAATTGCCATAATAATTAAAGGTTGTAGAACAAACGTGATATTTCTATAAATATCAGAAAATGATTATATTCTATTTTCACGTTTCAGAAAAGAAACGAGGGCTGTTCAATAAAGAATGATCTCATTTTTTTTTTACAACGTACCTTTACTCATCCTCATAATTTTGATGGTCCTTCTCAAAATAGTCTCCCCTGAATGCGATGCAACTATCCCAGCGTTTCCGCCAGTCTTCAAAGACATGCTGGAAACCATTTTTTAGAGATCATTCAAAATCGCCTCCGCAGCCTTCACCACCGCTTCTGATGATGAAAAATACCTCCCAGAAAGGCGTTTCTTCAAGTTCGGGAATAGAAAAAGGTCACATGTGACTAAATCCGGACTATAGGGAGGTTGAGGGATGCACTTCACGTTGATTTTTGCAGGATATTCAGCAACAACATTGGCAATATGCGGCCGCGCATTATCGTGGTGCAGCATTCAGCCTGCTTCACGGAGATGTCTATTTTGCGCCTGATGTGGACTTGCAATGTTTTCAGGACATCCCTGCAGTATTGTCCAGTTACTGATGTGTGTGCAGGTACAACATGCAGACCTGCATACGAATGTCCTTTTGTTCGGGAATCAAGTCTTGGAACCCATCGCGCACAAACACGTCTCGTGTGTAATGTTTCTGTCACCAACGTGTGGGTAGCACCCAATGAAATGTTCAGTATTTCAGAAAGTGATCTTAAGGTAATTCGTCGATCCTCCCTCACAATGGCAGAGCAGTGTTGAGGTTTTCTTCCGTAAGAGCATTAACTGGAGCACCGGGTGCACCTTCCTTTGAAATTGTCTCCCCTCTTTATATTTTAAACCACCTTCGAGCTGTGCTGTAGGGAAGAACAGACTCTCCATAGGCCTCCTGTAACATTGTATAGGCCTCAACCGAAGATCTGTTGAGACGAAAGCAGAATTTCAAAGCCGCATATTGTTCCTCACGTGTTACCTCCTTTGCAGCGGTAGGCGATGCTGAATATGTCTGAACTTGCCTGGTTCTCTCAGACGGGAACCAGCAGTACCAACAATGAAACTACTACGGCGTATTTGTCTCACATTAAGCTAACAGAATATAAATGGATTGAATTTAAGTGCGAAAAATTATGGCCGTAAAAAGTTAGGTTCATTCTTTATTGAACAGCCCTCGTAAATTCATCTTATTAAGCTTGTAAATTCGTTCGCCAACTTTCCGAGTGGAGGTGCCGAGATGCTGACCACATCTCCTCATATCGGTTGGATTATCGCCAACCTCTACCTTGCGTATTTGGGTGTGAGGCCGGCAGCGCGTTGGCAGGCCTTGGCCCTGTAGGGGCTGTGCCGCCATGGGTTAACGTTTAAGAGAAGCAAAAGCCTATAAACTACGGTATTTTTGCAGGAGCACTGTCACCATATGCTTGTAGTTGTCATGTCCTTTGTTGTCTAAAAATCCATGAACACCCTAGAAGGCTCTCTAAGCTTCCTTTTCTTTCCCCTCCAAAATTTGGTCAAATGCAGGATCCTTTACAAGTTCTCTTATTTATGGTCCAAGAAAAATGCCTTCCTCATCACTTAATTTCCAAAATTTCTCTCTGATTATGTTTTGTTATTTGACAGGTGTGCCAACTCCCAAAAATTCCCCCAAATTTAAAATATTCACTCTAAAAATGAAATGTCACTTTATCTTCAAAATAATAGCTGAGCTGTCATTTTTATGGTGAGTTTTGAATTCAGCAGATGGAAATAATGTAACCTCACTATTTTTAAGCCCGAAACAGTTTAATTGTTGCCCAGTGTAATCAACCTAAATACAAATTTTGTGGTGTCAACCATTTTGATACATTGGTTGCTAGTTTTAATATTTCAATACTTATAAATGTTCTGGAAATGCCAGGTCACAATTACATTATTTCTCGTGATACCATACAAGTAGTATGGCATTTAGAAACAAAGGGATGCAATGTATGCAATGGTAAGAAACATAAGTTTATTTAACAATAAATAAGACTTAAAAATGATAGAGAGTAGAGAAACCTTGGTGAAATCAAGTTTTCAGACATGTATCTTTCGACGTTTACAATATTATGCATCATTTATAACCGAAAACTTCGATCTTTAACATATACGTAATAGTAACAAAAAGTAGGTCTATTAGAAATAGGTTAGTTTTCTTGTTCTTTAATTGAACGTGTTCAAGGTTGTTGGCCTTATTTTTTAATATATGACTCACTTATATGAGGAAGTTTCATTTACATGTGATATCCGTATTAAAGTGGATTTTGATAGTATGCCATTTCTAAATAAGGCAACCAGCTCTGTGTTAGAATGATGTATCCGTCTAATTTCCTTTCCAGTCAGCGAAAGATAAAATGACATTAGCAATTTACGTTTTAACATCGACAAATGGTTGGATACCTTGTAGGATAACTATTACCACTGTGTGGGGTCTTTAGCAAGAGCCAACTGATTACTCTTTCCTAGCAACTGCGATAGTAGGAATTTTAAGGAGAGCATTTAGAAGTAGTCGAAATTATTTCCAGATTTCAATAATTGTATCGATTTTCGCGAATACCGTACAGAAACACTTGGAATATTTGCTTTAATTTTTTATTGCTTTTAATCGTATATTACTGAGTCTATGGTGTATCGCCCAAGGCAATAATATTCAGTTTCTAATTTATGTAGAGTTTCACAGTAAATGAATTTCGTGATTTATTTGTCCTGCGTTAACATGGGATAAATATACCTTTAGTTTAAGCATTTGAAACTTTTCTAGAAATAGTTTATTTCATATTTTCTTAGAGATACAATTCAAATAAGAAAATAGTTAACTTAAGCGGCAGTCAAAACTTTTAGGAGCTGGTTACTACGTGATAGCTTTGATATTCCATTAATTTTCATGACCAGAGCAAAAATAAGAGAAAACAGAAATAGAAAGCACACACAACTTACCATTTAAGAAAGTGTACCTATAGTAGGTATTTAAAAATTAAAACTGGTAACTAATATCTCCACACAAAAACCATTTGACATAAATTGCATTCGTAAAAGAGTTCTATATTTTTAGCAAAACTTTATTTATTTTGTTTTTAATTTACATCCTCCAACGTTAAGTCATGGCGGACGATGAATGAAATGGGTTTAGTGATTCTCAAATGAGCCCAGGTCCATAAAGTTACCTAACCATTTCAGGATAAGGGAAAAATCCTTATCCAGGAAACTCAGCCTGACAGATTAGAACTCAGGACCTCTTAAAAGTGAGTTTTTCTTTTTTTATCTGTTGAGGTTTACGAATGTCCGGTAGAATAAAGAGGCTTCCTAAGGATATTCTTAGAAAATTAATATAATTAATTTTGATGGATAGTCAACATGAAAAATTCAATGCCATGGCCGGGATTTGAACCACGGATCTCCTGGTTTCCGTCCAGTCGCTCTTAACCTTTGAGCTACCATGGCCAACGTGCCGTCCTGACATTAAATTCTCCAGTTGACTCGTAAATTTCCCCGGTAGACCACTAGGGGCTCTCGCATCCGAGATATCTTAGCTTATATACGCCTAGTGTGGAGAAATGATTAACTTCCATCAATTAACTAAAATAATTAAGTTTATTATGAAAGTTTCTTAAAACCCTACACTTTTAAGCAAAATCACTGAGAACTTATTTTGCGAAATTAAAAAAGTTTGAAAATTTGGACATGTAAATTGATGTGGAGCTATTTTCTTAAGATGTCCGTATGACATCCTCGGAAGATGCTGAAATAAAATACCAAATTCGATATACAATCGAATATGTCTGTTCGATATGTTTTTACAGACTCGCGCGCACGTGTGCGCATACACATACAGACGCACACACGATTGGTTTTTTCTAAAAATGAATTTTTGGACCATGGCGACTTCAAAATGTAAATATCCTTGAAATCTCGTTATTCAATTTTGACATCTTTTAGTTACTTCTGCATTTTTCTTCTATGCTTATTTTTGCCATATCACATCTGTGCATCTATTACTTATTTTATTTTTAATATCTGAATTCAAAGATACATTGTAACAATACTCATAGTCAGACATTGGTATGTTACCAATCGACATTATTTTAGAGAAGGTAAAGTAAGAATACATTTTCCATTTCTATTTTACCCTTTAGGACTTACAATGGTTGCGAGAGAGAATATCCGGGATAGGGGATCAGCGTGATTTCTGAAGTGATATGAAATGACAGTGCAGTAGATCAAAGAAACGTAGAGAGAGGGGGGAGGGGCAAAACATGAAGAAAAATTTGCCAGTATCAACTCGAAGAGCTACAAACAATTTTGGGCGACCTTTTATGCGTACCAGTACACACATATTGATTAAAACGCAATTCTTAAATCCATGTTGCGCTAATCACGATGCACTTCCATTAGAAATGCTTTCAAGTTGAGCTAAATATAACAAGTTAGATATGACAAGATAAAGCAATATTTAAATCTTTATCGGAATCAGGAAGAAATAAATATGGAGGAAAAAAGAACGGAAGAAAGAGGAATGGGAAATTTATAAGCATTTTCCATCAGAAGATGCTCTTGCAGTTCAAGCGTAAGAGTGCAATTAATGATTTTGAACAATTAAAGCTATAGATCATTTTATCCCACACATCTTACAATTTTTAATGAGCTCTAAGTTTTCCAAAATGTTTTGTCAATCTGTTAGGTTTTCTAGTTAAATGTCTCCATTGATATTTTTCTAAACTATCATGGCACAGCTAAGGGTTTAATATAAGCTTAATAATGAACATGTTTTATTTGTGATAATTGTTATACATTATATTAACTCAAATCAATAAATTTGTTGTATTTTTAAAATATTTGTTAGAACCTTTTTCAGGTTTTAAAGGAAGCTTTGAAGTATATTTGTAGCTAAATAATAAATGATTTATGCATTTATATCCTATTTTAAGCCCTTTGTATATCGCAGCTCCTTAAAATACATCCAAACGCATTTCTCGCAGTGTAACTTACGACGAACTCGAGGGTTAAAAAAAAGCTCTCGAGAATTCAATTCAGAGACTTGTATTTTATTATGGTTATGAAAGTTCCTTTTCGGAAGTTACCTAAGAGGGAAGAGAGAAAATTCATTAACACCTTTAAAGTCGTAAATAAGCTCCAGTTTATGGTACGATGAAAAGTGAAACGCGAGATTGTTTACCAGGAATGGCTAACTGCTAACGCCTTTACCTTGTAAAGATAACGAGTATACCTTGGTCACGTGCACGATGAACATTAAAAGAATGAAACCAATTTAACCATATGCCATTTTAGGCTTCACTTTTCAACGAGATTTTTCTCGATGATGATGATGATGATGATGATATAGGCACTCCATAGGTTGGTCTTAAAATTGTACTAAGTGAGGTTTACTTGTTACTTCTAAATTTCTCTATTTATCCTTCTCTATGACTTACTTTCCTTCACTCCATGGTTTGGGCGTATCGCCCGTTCCGGCTTCATAGATCTCTACAGCCTTTCCTGGGTCGTCCTCTCTTCCTTTTGGATTATAGTTTAATACTGGGATTATAGTTTAATACTGCATTTGGATATATTCCATCCTCAATTCTTAGTATATGTTCATGACACTGTTGCCTTCATTCTGATATTTTGTCATGGATCGGTTCGATTTCTATTTCCTTTCTAATACCCTCATTTCTTATTTTGTCCAATATCGTACAACCTTTAACACTTCTTAAAAAATTCATTTCTGCAGTCTGTATTTTATTTAAATCCTTTTGTGTTGGCACCCAGGTTTCGCTTCCATATAGGAAAGTTGGAATAGTCCTTACCTTATACATTTTCATTTTTGTATCCATTCTCACTCTGCTTTTAAAAATTCTTTGGATTGTCCCACATATTGCTTGCAATTTGTTTACTGTTCCTTCTATATCAGCATTGTTTCTAAAACTTATGTTACATCCTAAATACTTTCTTTCCTAACAGCTCTTATTTTTACTTTATCATGTATTTCTAACATTTTCTTAAACTCTGTTTTTAAATATCCATTCTCAGTTTTTAAGGAGTTAAAAGTACTAACATTTAGCATATAAGTTTGCGATATTTAAAGCCTTGTTAACGAATTATATCTCATGCGTTTAGTCTTGTAATATTTATTTGTTACATTCATTGTTGTATGCTCAAATACGCATAAGTGTTTACATTATTGCCTGTTATAAACGGTATTTTTCCTTCATATGACAGTGGAAGTGTACTTAATTATTAAGTCCAGGACATTGCACATAGCAATGAGTGATAATGAATTTAACGAGTGTTACACCAAGTGCAAAAGAATGTCAGTATCGGTTAAGTCCGACGCACAAAACATACCATACGAGCCCGTATGTAGAATCCAGAAATAGTCACCCGAACGTCGGAACACCCTATAGAGCGGGCAGGCAGGAGACGGTCGGCGTTCGCCACGCCCCCCTCGTTTGTCTTATAGCGGTAACAAGGGGTGGCTGGGGAAAAAAACCATCACTGCGCCGTCTCTTTGTGTTCCACCTGTGTTCTCGAACTTACGGGATATTTCATCTAATCTAGAACCTTCCAGATCGGCCAGCTGACCCTATATAAGCAACACGTCGGGCAAGAGGAGTTAGTCAGTGCTTGACGTGCTAGTGTACGACGAGAAGATTGTGTGAGTGCATCGGAGGATTATACGTAATTACGAGTGCACGTGAAATTGTAACGGACGAACTGGTGAATCGTAATTGTGTGCATTACGTAATTCTGTGTAATTGGCAAGAGTTTAACTGTAAGTCGGTGGAAATAAAGAACATTTTTGAGTGGTGCAATTGGACTTTTCATTTCACGAACCCACAAAGTCACAATACTCATCTTCACATTTAGAGCCTTTGGAGCATTAATTCGCTTCAGAAACGCTTCTGAAACAATCGTTCTAGGGAATATATTGCATTTAAAAGGTATAAGAAAATACGAGGGCTGTTCAATAAGGAATGATCATAATTTTTTGAGGTCATAATTTTTCGCACTAAAATTCAAACTACTTATATTCTGTTAGCTTAATGTGAAACAAACACGCCGTAGTAGTTTCATTGTTGGTACTCCTGGTTCCCGCCTGTGAGAACCAGGTAATTTCAGAGATGTTCAGTATCGCCTACAGCTGCAATGGAGGTAACATGCAGTTAAAGTTGATGTTAGAGGAAGATCCGGAGTTTCTTTCAAACATAATCGCCGCTGATGAAACTTGGCTACATCATTTTGATACTGAGAGCAAACAACAAAGCTCAGTGTGTAAATCTCCTTCATCACCAACCCCCCAAAAGAAAAAGTGGTCGCTTCTGCTGGGAAAGTTATGGTCATCCATTTCTTTGATATTCATGGAATGGTTTAACAGGATATTGTACTTGCACACACATCAGTAACTGGACAATACTACAGGGATATCCTGAAAATATTGCAAGTACATATCAGGCGCAAAAGACCACATTTCCATGAAGCAGGCTGGATGCTGCACCACGATAATTCGCGGCTGCATATTGCCAATGTTGTTGCTGAACATCTTGCAAAAATCAACGTGAAGTGCCTCCCTCACCCTCCCTATAGTCCGGATTTAGGCCCATGTGACTTTTTTCTACTCCCTAACTTGAAGAAACGCCTTCGTGGGAGGCATTATCCATCATCAGAAGCAGTGGTGAAGGCTGCGGAGGCAATTTTGAAGGATCTCTAAAATGATTTCCAGCATGTCTTTGAAGACTGACAGAAATGCTGGGATAAGTGCATCGCATTCAGGGGAGACTATTTTGAGAAGGACCATCAAAATTATGAGGATAAGTAAAGGTACCTTGTCAAACAAAATTGTGTTCATTCTTTATTGAACAGCCCTCGTTTGTTTAAAAAGGCCGAAATGATACTATCGTCCGAAATAATTATAAGGCTCACTGCCCTACTACATAGCTGACATACTTCAATTTATTTTACAGTCACAGTCAACTAGGTGATGTGAAGATGTCTAAAATTGAGCTACTTTAACAATCAATACTACAAGTTAGCTAATTTATAAAAAGTAAAATTACCCAGAATAGCCCACCTCGGTAGCGCAGATGGTAGCGTGTCTGCCTCACGTTCAAGAGGTCCTGAGTTGGAATCAATGTCAGTGTTAGTTACCTGAAAAAGGTTTCTTCCAGGGTTTTCCCTTATCTTGAAAGACGAATGTGGTAACGCTAAGTTGTATGAACCCTAAGCTCATTTGAGCATCAATTCACCCATTCCATTCATCCGATATGACTTAATATTGGAGAACGTAAAATACCCGGAATAAGTGCAATTTTAAAGTATTTATGCCATTAACCTCTGCGTTAGTACAATAAAATTCACATACAGTGCCCCTAAGCCGTAGTCCAATAGATAACAATTCAATTGCAGTTTGCTGGACATCGTCAATGGGTTCTTAATTCCTCACCCCACTTGTTCGAGAGATAAACGTTTGTTTACCTGTTATGTCCACGACATTACGTGATGTCTTCAAGTGGAATGTTGCTTTCTCACTGGTATTGGCCACTGGCATGGAATAAAGTCTATATTTTGGTATACATTTTCAAGGGAATTTTGACTTTTGCTGCTGATTGTTACTGGTCCAACAAATAAATTCACATAATTTTGGTCCTCGGCTTCGCTGAGGGAGATCTAGGTGAACTTTCATTTGTTGGACTAATACCTGGAAGACCGAGATCTACATTTTATCGATTAATATTTTCCAGATAAAGATTCACAAAATAGGTTTCATGCAATTCAGTTTATTGTATTTTCTTTTGGGCTGATAAGATACAATTAAACAGGAAATAAAAAAAGGTAGGCCTTGGAAATAAATTAGAGAAATAGCTAATGGACTGTAATGAATGTGGAATTTTAGCAAATATATGTAAGCTTACTTGCATAACAAGTGCCCTATAGTGGAACACAGGTGATCATGCTGTAAATAAAAAAGTTCCCCTTCTTCGTGGACTGCAAAGTTGCTCTGTTCCTGGAGAATAATTTCTAGACACTGTGTGCTTTCACTCCCTCCAAAAGCTGACCGAACTGCCGTAGGATAAAACTACTTGCGGGTCAATTCTTTGTTAAATTTAGCCCCAAAATAAAATACACAAAACAAAAAGCTACAAATAAACACCTACTCTCCCACCTACGCCGATGAAGGATCTTATATAAAAGCGTATATGTTATTCAGTTTAACACACGTAAATTATTCTCCATCCCTTTCTCTAGGAGGGTGATTTATGATTGTTGGTCTGCGGTTTTTGTACTAAATGTAGCAAAATTCCTTCATAGAGGCGATATCCGAACAATTCCTTCATTTCTATTCTATATTGGTTCGGTTTGTGTCTCTGGATTACTTCTTAGGTCACTGGTGTAGAGAATAATACTGGCTGGATGAAGTCAAAGGCTGGTGATCACCTCATGAAAGGAAACACACTTTTGCGATCTAGGGAAAAGAGTAATGTGCAACAGGTTACTTAGATGTAAACTTTAAAGGCGTGATTTGTTCATTGGTCGAAATCTGTTTTGCCGGTAGCCGTGCATAAAATTATATAGCTTACATCCTCGCTTTTGCATTTCACACTCGTTTAATTTATACAAATGGCAAGAGCCTTACAAGACACTTAGTCTGAATTCCACATTGATTCTTAATGTTTGCATGCATCAGAGGTGCAAGGATACCATTAAGCAGTGGCGACAACTTTTAAAATGAATATTGATATTTACCACGCCTACGTTTAGAATGCACGTGTAAACCTCGGGCCTTCTTTTAATGTGTACGTCACGTTCATAGGACTATTTCTGTACTTAATTTGCAGAGCATGAGGTTGTCTTGGCGCTCGTTTTGGAGCGTTGTAGTGAAGGATATGTATATTGAAGGGTAGTGACATGGTTAGCTACAAAGCAAATGACTAGAATCTTGCTTAGGCATATTTCTTATGCAAATAGCAGAAATCTAATATTTGATTCTTAAATTGCTGATACATCTTTAGCAGTCTTGAAATTCATGTGGTAACTAACACTGAGTAATTTCATCACGTTTTAACGAAAATACAATCATTTTCTTTGTCATTACACTATCATTACTTTAATTACATCATACATTTTCTATTATAATGTGTTATAGATCTACCATTACAGCATTATGCGAACCAGAAAGGATACTGATGTTAACCTTTAAATCAGAGATAACTCTCGAGGAAAATCCCTATAATTATCTCGTGTTGTTTTCTAGAAGGCTTTGAAAGTGCAGACGTATAGCTGTAACCGTTGTTATAATTCAGAAACCCCTAAAACGTTGTCAAAATTTTGTTGTTTTAATTTTATTGAGAAAATAATTCATTGGAAATTATTAAAATTTGTGGTAATGGAACGAGATTAGAAAGAACAATTGAAGGTAAAATACTGATCGAAGAGGTAGAAGTAAAGGAAAATGAATGTTGTTAAAGTACTAGGGCTGTTCAATAAAGAATGATCACAATTTCTTTTGTCAGCGTAGCTTTACTCATTCTCATAATTTTTATAGTTCTTCTCAAAATAGTCTCCCCTGAACGCGATGCACTTGTCTCAGCATCCGCTAGTCTTGAAAGACATGCTGGAAACCACTTTTTTGAGATATCCTTCAAAATCGTCTCCACAGCCTTCACTGCTTCTGATGATGGATAATGCCTCCCACGAAGGCGTTTCTTCAAGTTAGGGAATAGAAAAAAGTCACATGGGGCTAAATCCGGCTATAGGGAGGGTAAGGACTGCACTGCATGTTGATTTTTACAAGATATTAAGCAACAACATTGGCAATATGCAGCCGCGCAATATCGTGGTGCAGCATCCAGCCTGTTTCATGGAAATTTGATCTTTTGCGCCTAATATGGACTTGCAATGTTTTCAGAATAGCCTTGTTGTATTGTCCAGTTACTGATGTGTGTGCAGGTACAACATGCTGATAAACCATTCCATGAATATCAAAGAATGAGATGAACATAACTTTCCCAACAGAAGCAACCACTTTTGATTTATTTGGGGTTGGTGATGAAGGAGATTTCCAAACTGAGCTTTGCTGTTTGCTCTCAGGATCAAAATGATGTAGCAGAGTTTCATCAGCAGTGATTACGTTTGAAAGAAACTCCAAATCTTCCTCTAACAGCAACTTTAACTACATGTTACCTCCATTACAGCGGTAGGCGATACTGAACATGTCTGAACTTGCCTTGTTCTCACAGGCAGAAACCAAGAGTACCAAAACTACGGCGTGTTGTTTCACATTAAAATAACATAATATAATAAGATTGAATTTTAGATCGAAAAATTGTGACCGTAAAAAAATTATGATCATTCTTTATTGAACAGCCCTCGTATTTGACGACGATTATATTGGTTTAAAATTTTAAGGAATGTTGTTTGACTGTTGAATTATTTAAAAATGATTTAAAGGTAAGATATTTAGATTACCAAATATGGCAATGAAAAGTACGTAATTAAAAGAAGACGTGAACCAACGAGAAACTGTTGGATTGCCATAGCAACGACCAATTTAGTAATTTCAAATCAGGTAGAGTTGAATTCATTCTACGGTGATTTTACATATAGAGTTCGTCGAGTAAAGAAGCAAAACAATCTGTGTAGAATCGAAATGGAGTAAAACATTATCGCTGTAAAAGGAATAGCGATGCTTCTGAAATCATGTATAAATTTTGTGTTACGACGTGCTTATGTTTATTTCTGAAGGAATTAAACTTGGAACATTTTAAAAGAACTCAAACAATTCTTTAATTTATTTAGTCAGTTAGTTTAATATCTTTCCGTCTGATACTGCGCCGCAGGTAAGAAGTTTTCCTGCGACGACTGCAGCTGCCGTGGGTAACAACGAGAGTACGCTCCAGCCCCAAGGACTGGACGCTGCAGCATCCCAATACCGCGGTCCTGTAGCAACTAGTTACAGAACCGCAGTATCCTCAGGAACTCCGTCGCATAGGTGAGTTTATGCCATAGTTTGACGGTGTCGTGGGAAAAGGGTGTTAAGTTAAAAATGTAATTTAAGACAATTAACGGAGGAAATAATATTTGTAATACTAGAAATTACTCATGTTTGCCGTAGAATAAAGAGAATAGACTGCGCGCTCTTCATTCGAGATCCCTGCGACGTTGTTTTTACATTGCAGCAATAGTTTCTATTGATAGTAAATACCAAGAGGATCTTCTTGTGTATTTTCAGCAAAGTGTTTAATGCTTAACGAAAGTGTTAACTACGTCTTTTTGCGTTTAATTTGAAAATCAATATTGCGTTAGTATTCATTATTGTTATATAAAGGGGTGTCCAGAAAGTAAGTTTTTTTTCAATCTATCTCCGCTGCAGCGCTGCGATCGCAGTTCCGCACATGCGCGGTAGATGCTCTGTATCAAGGAGAAGAAACGTGTGCCATTGTGAGATCGCTGTCAGCCAAGTACGCTTTGTTGTGCTTGTTTACAATGTCGGTGTTGATTGAAAATCCCACCTCTTGTGAAATCTGATTCGTTTTCTGAATGCTAGGAAACTGAAACCAATTGAAATTTATCGGCAAATTTGCAATGTCAAAAGGTGTTGTGTTTCTTCACAACGCACGACCACTCACTGCAAATGCAAAGAAAAACATCCTACAGGGATTTGGCTGGGACGTGTATGACCATCCCCCGTACAGCCCTGACCACAATCCTAGCGACTTTCATCTGTTTTTGCATCTCAAATCTTTCTTAGGTGGTCAACACTTCAACAATGACGAAGAGTTGAAAGAAAATGTTTCCAACTGGTTGAAGGCACAGGCGACAAACTTCTATAAAGAAGGTATGCAGAAACTTGTGCCTCGCTATGACAAATGCCTGCAAAATTTCGGCAGTTACGTGGAAAAGCAGTTTAAGAGTTGTATAAATTTGTGCAATAAATAATTTTTCTGTATCTGTACACAATTTAATTTCATTACCAAACAGAACTTACTTTCTGGACGTACCTGGTACCTCCAAGTGTTTAGCAGAGCTTTTAGTAATACAAATAAAATATGTATCTTGTATACATAGTTTGGCTGCGTCAGACGCAGCGAAACTATCTCCGAGTAAACTTCGACCGCACCACTGAAGATGTCTACCGCAGATGTGGACGAAACGTTTAGACGTTCTTACGCCAACAGACCACGACAAAGCATCCCGGAAATAATTATAGTAATAACCTGCCTTACTTATATTTAAACATGCAATAAAGAAGCAAAAAGGGTATACGATGTTAATAATGCCATTTATTCCGAGAATATGAATGTTAGTGGGCAGTTCAACCTTAGCTGCTACTGCGATGTTATACTCTCAGCGCATAAAACAAAACCGCTCAAATTGTTCGGAAACAGGGTGGTTAAAGAAGAAAGCAAAGATAATAAAAATTAAGATAGGATGCTCTTCTACCATGCACTTTCATCAGTTTTGTCGCATAATAAAACTAAAATCAAACAAAGTGCTGAAAATGTATTTTATTCTGCTAAAAACATTAGGATTAAATAAGAGCTATAATATTTTTGTAAATAGTACCCACTCTTATGCGGAGCATTTCTCTCTCTTCCACAAAATGCTCATGCAGCTGAGCTTCTTGCTGTATATTCATCTGTTCCTATTCTAATCCTTTTTTCGTTGCTATAGGTTACAAGAAACTTAAAAAATGGATTATAATGTATTTAAAGTAGGCTGATACACTGCTTCGTTGTACAGTATCACAGGAAAGGTCCTATGTCATCCAAAGGTTTAATGTTCTGAAGCTCATTAAATGAACCAAATGTCCAATGGTTCAAACACGGTACAAACTGAAGCTTGAAGCAATATAATGGGTGGATTAAGCAATGAGGTTTATCTCAGGGTATGCGTGGGTATGTATGAGAAGGATGGTTTTAATGACACTGGAATGCCCGTTTCAAACTGGTCTAATGACTGCTTCTTTTATCATTACATTAAACTCGAAGTTGCCGACCAAGGGTTACCAGTATCACTCTTTAGAGTTACTATATGTAAAATGCCTATTACTGGATAAAACTTAATTCGTTCTTCACGTACATATGAACCGACAAATATCTTCTCTCATCGTTTCTGGTCTGCCCTCGACCAGGAGAGAAGAAGAGGACTGCCATAATCGGCTTCAGGCCTCGGACTGAGTGTCTTCACACTATCCACAGCTATGCATGGGTGTGTAACTTTCACTTTCTTGAAGCCCTTTATACACACAAAGATTCCCTTTGTGACGATTTTGTCCATTTTGATTATTAGGAGTCCGAAGAATACCTATTTAAACGGAGTCAAGTGCTACGCTTTAGAACTCTGATAAGGACACTATTTCTTACGTTTATTTTGTTAAAACAACTATTCAACCCCGTTTCTATTCGACTCAACTGCACCTGCACGCGTTCCACACAAATATACATTCCTTTGAAATCCATTACGATTCTTTATACATTGCACCCCTTAATTTCGGTATCAAGCTTTTATATATTTATCGAGTTTTAATGTTGAGGATACCGGCTCTCACCAAAGCGGCCTGATTTCGATCCCAGGGAATCGCATGATGGAAAACCCCTAGGCAGGTTTTCTCTAGTCTGTTTCCTTCGCCAGTCATTATACCACCTGCTCAATAATCACTTTTTTCATCCGTTTCACCGACATTTCATTCTTCTTCCTCGTTATACCAAATATTGGATCGATCTCTCACCCTGGATATTCTCTGATCCAGAGTTCCTCTGCTTCTCGACAGGGGTCTGACCTTAGGGTTCACTTTAACTTAGGGGTTTAAATCCTCCAGCTAATAGAAAAAGAGATAAAGATAATTAATGTTAAACAGAATAATTAATAGAAAAACTTGTTAATCATCATCATTATTATTATTGTTATTGTTGTTATTATTGTTATTGTTATTATTATTGTTATTGTTATTATTATTGTTATTGTTGTTATTATTATTGTTATTGTTATTATTGTTGTTGTTAGTATTAAAATACAGTACTATAATTCCTTTGTTAGATAATTTTTTTCGTATTTAATACTAATTATTCATCAAGTGTGCGGAAAATACAAATATTGATCTTCAGCTCTTTCCAAGTGAACCGAAAGATCCTAACTACTTTAATGATGTTGCAACTTCCGTACAGCATGCAGTATTTTAAACATAAATGTAAATCTCCGAGCTCAAAACCATAAAAAGAAGGGTTGAGCTAAGCTATTATAAACGTTGTACCACTTTTGTTAATTTAACCTTGAAACTCAGCGGACTGAAAATGCCAATCGAGTTTTTTATTACATAAATTAATATTTTGTTATTAAAGCTCGTTATTATTTAGACTTGTATTATGGACAAAACAACCAATGTGTTTACTGTTTCAAATACACCTGCATCATTTATGCTAGAATTAAAATGTGATGTGTGATTATACCTCTTGTTTTTAGACAGATGTTTCTTATTTGATGATAGGTTAACTACTTTATGATAAATAAATAATAAACAGACTGTGGAACTTAAAATTGGTTTTAATATTAAATGTAATCTGGAAATTTAAGTATGAAATATTATATTCCTTGCTGGGGGAAAAAGTATGGGAAGTACACATGTCTGCTGTATGTTACAGTTTGTCGTAGGACATCGCAAAACAGCGAATCTCTTGTATTCTTAAGGTAAACAGTCTGTAATATTAATTTTTAAGTTATTTCTGGACTGTTTATTTATAGAAAGTAAATGAAGTATTGCATTCCACCCAGGGCGGCCGCTGTTTAGGAGCACAAGAGCACGTGAACCCCCAATATTTGTCTTGGAGAAACGTCCCTTGTGCTAGCACATCATGCAACGTTTAAAGCTCTGCGCATGCGCGTAGACGACAAATGCTACAGACAGGCATTCGCTGGGTACGCCAAGATCATAACATAATTACGATGTGCACGTTAATTCACATTAGCAACGCCAGAGTTCTTTGTCAGTTCTTTGGGAAGTGCTACTATCCATAGACTTTAATTGGAACTATCTCCAAATAAAATAATGTTTATAACTCCTGGGCTATCAGCTATTGTTGCTTTGAATACGGTTGTTATTGCGGCACAGTTTCTAAAAAGATGTTTTGTTTTAAACACTGTGATAAACTTGGAATTTGTAGGGATCCGCAGGAGAGCCAATTGTGAGTTTCCTAGTACATCAAGTATAACTAATACTTAAGCGTGAAACAATTATTCTTTGTTGTGTGCAGCGACCGACCACGAGGTATTGGAATCTTTGTGACCGTTGAACTTCACTCAAGAGGTGGATTCCATTTTAAGAAGTAGAACAGATAAACTGACATACGAAGTAACAGTTGTAATTAAGCGACTTGGACGTCCGCAGCCAAATTTGAAAGTTGAACGTGTTACACAAATCAGAAGCGGGACTACAGGCGCAAATTTAACAACAATGTATATACAACCATGCGGTTGCAGTATCAGAAATGAGCTTTTTTGCTTTCCGTGCCTTATGTTTAGTTATGAATTGAGTAATTGGACAAAGTAGGAAGTGCCGACTTGATACATCTTAGTGAAAAGATAAAGAAGCACGGGAATTCACACTCACATAAAGATGCATGTATTCAGTTCACCATGTTTGGTTGTAAGAATATTAGTGTTCAGATGGACAGCTTTTCCAGACTGTCAGTAAAGTGACACAATGAGTAAGTTGATAGGGATAGATAAATTCTTTCTAGGCTAATAATTTGTATAAAACTTTGTGGGGCGTTTGAGCTAGCACTCGTTAGTAGTAGTGATGGTAGCAGTGGCAGATAGTGCTAGTGTGTATTTTAAGTGTGTTAGTTTATTCCACAAGCCGCCGCTGATTCCACCTGTATTAATAAGGAAATGCCATTTGACGTATTGCGAGACGCCTGTCTTGTAAAAACGGTATAAGAAGCATTTCAAGAAAATCTCCACCAATGTATTTTATAGGATGAGTTTGTAAAAGAGTAAATAAAGAAAGCAATTAGGGTTTCATGTATCATGTTTGCAGAAATTTCGTTAAACATATTCTGAAATTCCCTTTTCTTGAAACTTGCTTTATTGAACCTAAGTGATAGAATGGATTTCCTGAGTATTCTGAACCTTTTAGTCTTAGAATATTTTGACACATTACATTTGATTTTCGCATACCTGACTCTCCAAAAATATAACAAGGGTAAAGAGATGCCTGACATTGAGTCATGCATTGGAAGATTATAGGCTCCTTCCGCAATCGAGAAACTTGCGTTGCTTCCTTGACAGCGGTCTATTAGTTCCGGGCCCTGCTACACGTTGCCGTGAAGCGCAAAGAGGGGAGGGGGGCTGCCTTGTACACGTGTACGTGATCTGTCTCCTTCTCGCTCTTTATACGAAAAGAACAAGCACATGTTTAATGTTAATACAACCAGAAGTTCGACATTTAAAATACAGGTGGGCTTTTAGGTAACGCCTATATCGGCTTGGCCCGTGTCCATAAACTTTACGGATGTCTTAAGAATTTCATGATACCCTGGATACCTAGTTAAAGATGCATCAGTTTGCACCGTGGTCTAGTTGTCTCATGTGTGATGGTTGCAGATATAAGGACAAAATCAAGGTTTGTTGTTGTGCTTGTTCTTGTTCTTGTTATTGTTTTTCTTGTTCTTGTTCTTCTCCTTCTCCTTGTTCTTCTCCTTCATGTTCTTCTCCTTGTTCTCATTTTTCTTCTTTTTCTTCTCTTTCTTCTCATTGTTCTCCTTCTCCTTCTCATTCTTCTCCTCCTTCTTCTCCTCCTTCTGCTCCCCCTTCTCCTCCTCCTGCTCCCCCTTCTCCTCCTCCTGCTCCCCCTTCTCCTCCTCCTGCTCCCCCTTCTCCTCCTCCTGCTCCCCCTTCTCCTCCTCCTGCTCCCCCTTCTCCTCCTCCTGCTCCCCCTTCTCCTCCTCCTGCTCCCTCTTCTCCTCCTCCTGCTCCCCCTTCTCCTCCTCCTGCTCCCCCTTCTCCTCCTCCTGCTCCCCCTTCTCCTCCTCCTGCTCCCCCTTCTCCTCCTCCTGCTCCCCCTTCTCCTTCTTCTGCTCCTTCTCCTCCTTCTCCTTCTCCAAATATCACCCTCTTCTTTGTAGGACTTACATCCCCAAGGGAGTTACAAGCCAATGTCTTGTATCAGTAGCTCTCCAGCAGCAAGCAGACTTTGGATTATAGCACATTCAAAATTAGTGAAGAAGATGGAGATGGAAATTTAGTGATGAAAAACCTGAGCATTAAATTATTGTCGCCGATTGCATTGTTGCAATAAGCGCGGCCAGCGTGCACAAAGAGACAGATAGTGCAGCGCGCAGTTACAAAGCTTGCCGAAACAGATAGATAACTGGAAGGTTCCAGTGCCGTTTTGTTCATTCGATTGATTTCTAGAAATATGAGTAGAGGTATGAAAAGGAAGCTATCGTTCAGTGAGATTCATTATCCCACGATGGCACCATTCTCTGGTTTTTGATGCAAAGAATTCTTTGACAACCACTTGTACTGCTTCAAAGTTGTTAAACCTTCTTCCACGTAGAAAATGGGCCATGGATCGAAAAAGATGATAATATGATTTTGCGAGATCAGAGCTGTATGCTGTATGTAATAGCAGTTCAATGCCTCCAATTCCTGAACATTTTCCCATGATTGTTCGTGCGGTATAGGGTTTTGCATTGTCGTATTGCAATATAACTATTTCGCTTAACTAATGCTGGATATCCCCGTCTAAAAATTTCATGAACTCGTTCCGTTCCGCACGGTGTATATGCTCCCCTTCCCAATATAACAAGGATGGAAGGTTCGTTTAAAATACACAAATATTGTCACATAACTCAATCATACATAATACCTATCGCTGCAACAAACAGCAGATCTGGCAGCATGGGTGACTCATATGCATTCTAATACACTCATTTCCTATTTCTCTGTTTCATATAACCTTGCCCCGCTCACATGTATCACTACGCGTGCAACTACCTTCCTCCTCACCCTCATTGGCTAATGCTTTCGCGCCATAGGCCATGCCTTCCCGTCACATTTAAACCTAATAATAATTGCCAGGAAGATAAATAAAATCATACAAATAAGGATATGAGGGCATGCAAAAATACTTGTTTATAATGCAACTGAGCAAGTTGAAACTGAATGAATGAGCAACTAAACTGAAACGTTTATAATGAAGTGCCTTCGGACCTTTCTACTGAGATTTTTTAAACCAGCACAAATACCTTGCAAAAATGTTTGTCTTTCAGTCTTAAAAGTCGTGTCACGTTATACTTTTCGTCTGTCGTTCATTCACCCAAGACTCGTCAAGGTAGTGTATTTTGTGACTTGTATCTCGGTACAATCTGATTGTCCTTAAATAACGTCTTCGCCACACAGCAATATCGTCTCTGTCTCTTAGAAAATTTTTCTTGCCCCCTTTTTTTCATTCACAAACCCCAGCTTATAAGCAATCTATACAGACTAGATGTGCTGAACCTCATTTACAGCAGACAAAATTTTATTTATGTTAGGGAGTTCGTTTCTAGAGAAAAAACTATGCACATGACGACGTACTGCACGAACTCCAGGCATTCTCCGAGCACGCGCTTTTGTTTATTCCTACTTTTGCCTGAAGTGATAAGCTTTCCTGTTGTCTCAATTTCACGTCACGATGTTCCTACGAACCTAACACACACACCTGTAAGTCCAGAGCACAGCTGTTCCGACTTCTCTCACTGACAAAGACGGATTCTTCTCTGTGAGTGCATTAAACACATGAACCACAATTCCGTTTTCGCCGCTTTGTAAAGGGTTTCCCTTGCGATGCTTCAGCGAAAAACTGGCGGGAGACTCTGCTATTATACATATAAGTACACGTACAATAAACGACCAATAACATAATTTAGCTCTCGAACTCGGCACAGCATACCTTCGAATGGCAATATATGACTAATCCAGTTCAAAACAAGGTCAGTGATAAAAGTCAGATAGACAAATATGGCATCACTACCGCTAAAGCACGTGCTATCGTGTCATCTGAAAGGCGGGGTTTAACTTTTTAACCTCGTTTAAGAATTAACATGCATTTCAGATAAATCAACTCTGTTGCGTAATGTATTTAATTCAAGCAGTTACGAAAATATAAATTTGACAATTCTCTTTCAACATGTAAAGATACATCACCATGTTAAATAACGAACTACCTTTTACCGCACAACAGTATACACAACAGCAGCCAATGAGAGGTGATTAGGTCACGTGACCGTTAAGAGAATCGGGGCAAGCTTATGTAAAACAAGGATTAGTAAACAAATCGGTTACCGGAGCAGATAAACAGTTCAAGCTCCTCTACCCTTTACTCCCCTCTAGCCTTCTTGTCGTGGGCATACAGCACTTCTTTGCGGATTTTCTCGCAAAACTTGGCATGTTTTCTCAATATTCTATTTCTTGAGTCTTCCAGAACCTGGTAAATCGTGTTTTTGTCTCCATTGTTGAAACGTTAGAACCATTGCTGTGCCACACGCTCACTAAGGACACCTCTTCCATTTCACATATCCTTCGAGCTGTGTTATTTTTTCCACTAGTGTTTTAGAAGGACGTTATCTCCATTTTGTAATTGTTTATTAACAACTGAAGTCTGATATATGCTCGCAATATACGGAACACTATCCATGGCATTCTGTAAGTAGCATTGCATAAACAAAGAAACAATTTTGCAAAACACCAAGTTCAAAAAACTGACATTACTTCTGAGACAACCTTATAAAAGTGATTGTGGAAGTTTGTTTTTATCTCGATTGACATGAAGCAAATATCAGAATAACCATTTAAGAATAGTTTATTTACTGGATGGGGAAAATCGTGATTATAGTATGTCGGATTTTTTTTTTAAAACAAAACTTTGGCTAGCTCACTGTAACCAGAATTTGGCAGTGAACTAGCTTTAAGTACAGCGCCCTAAGGATATGTAATTAAATAGGCCACTAATAACATACAAGAAAAGCGTTGGTGTTGGGCTAATACTGGGATTAGCTTATGTAATATTAATGAAAACAAGGGTCACTGAACGGTGACTAAGAAGTTCAAGAAAATAAACCTGAAAGGAAGGATACTGCTAGCTATTAGCGCGGGCTAGAGGGTTAACAGGATATGAAAATAATCTCTTGCTGTAAGGTAATGAACAGTGTTGACTTGATGTTAGGAGAGAAAATTGTTACTGCTGCTCTGAGTTATTTTTCTATTTACACTGTAACAGTTCTGCTGAGCTGTAATGAAGCAAACGGTATTAACTGCAATTACGAATAATTTGCTGGCAACACAGAAGCTTGGTGTGCTGAATTTCTCAAGTTTCCTAGTCGCTGTGTGAATATTAATGATGCTATGTAGGTGCATTAAGGTTCATTACACAGGTATGCAGTTATCTTAACGCTTACCAATGCATAAAACCATTATGCTAACACAAAAGTAAGGAGGAAGATATAAAATAAATGAATGAATAGTTTGTCAAAGAGTGAGTGGACGAAATAGTGTGAATGCAACACATAAAATGTTTAAAGATATCATCCGCCCATACATTAATTTATAAACTTGTACCAACTCCTAAGCAAATGATGTGCCTTAGGTTTGGCTTCTCCTCTTGCTTTACAACACATTTGTAGACGGAGACTTCACACGACAAATCGGTTTAAAGGCACACATTGTTGTGGATTGAAAGACATCAAGAAAATACAACTTTTTATTACTAATGTCTTCTTCACTTGTAAATTATAATTATAATTATGTGTCCAGAAATTACACCATCAGGAAACTTAACTAGCGATGGGTCTAAGATGAAAATGCTGGTTCTATAGATCTACAGAGCAATAGGCCATCACCTATGTGAGAGTCATCTACCCTCAAAAATGGGTGGTGTAATCATGTCGCTCAAATATTATTAAAATTGATCCGTGAACTATAAGATTACTAGGGTGGTCTAAAAAGTTTCGACCTCAACATGAAGATGACAGCACTCGTAAACAAAAGCTAGTGAATTTCGTTGTCCATCTGTTGACAGTTACCAAATTTTCAGCCATTTTGGACACTCAGTTGATGTGAGTACTTTTATGAAAGTGGACAAAATCGAGTATCGAGCTGTCATTAAATATTTGTTTTTGAAAAGCAATACGCATACGTAAATCAAAGATGAGTTGGATTCTGTGTATGGGGAATCTGTACCATCATTTACCACAGTGAAATTTTAGGCAGCTGAAGTTAAACTTGGCCGTAAGAGCTTGGGAGACGATGAACGTTCGGGACGTCCAAAAACTGCAACTAAGACGAAAACATCGCCAAAGTTCACCAAATGTGCTAGATGACCGCTGAATTAAAGTGAGAGAGATAACAGAAACTATGAACATGCCAAAAGAACATGTTTGTTCCATATTAAATAACAATTTAGACTTGAGAAAGCTGTCCGCGCGTTGGGTGCCGCGTTTGCTCACATTACACCAAAAACGTGTTCGAGTAAACATTTCCAATGCTCTGTTGGCACAGCTTAGGCGGAATAAATCCGAGTTTTGGTGCCAATTACTGTAGATGAAACTTGGATACACCATTATATGCCTGAAACAAAAATATAGTCCAAACACTGGACTGCAAAGGAGGAATCGGCTCCAGAAAAAAGCAAAATGTTTTTTTTTTACTGGGAAAATGATGGCGACTGTTTTTCGGGGATAGTCATGGAGTTATTTTAATCGATTATCTTCATAAAGGAAAAACTATTACAGGAGCATACTACGCATCATTACTTGACAAGTTGAAGGCAGAGCTTGCGGAAAAACGGTCACATTTGCAGAAAGAAAAAATCTGCTTCACCAAGACATTGCACTGTCTCCCACCTCAGCGGTTGTAATGGCGAAAATCCACGAATTGACCACCCGCCTTACCCACCGGATCTAGCCCAAAGCTAGATCTGAAAATTGCGCTCGGAGGACAGATTTTCGTCAAATGAAGAGGCAATCAATCACCTTCGTGAACAATTATATTGCAGAGAAAAACGCCGAGTACCATTGGGATGGGTTACAGAGATGTGAGCATCGCTGGGAGAAGTGTGTAGAGTTACAGGGAGACTATGTTGAAAACAAAATCTGGAAATATGTCTTGTATCTTTATTAGGTTGGAAACTTTCCAGACCACCTATATTTAACTTGTCATTTAATTAATTTGCAATACGTAATGTAATAAAACGCCACAACATGCAAACACAGTTACGAGACTACACCATAATCCATTCAGTAAGTGATTAAAATGGAATTTAGTATTCATTTCATTTTTAAGGGTTAAAAGTAAAAAGCAGTATACTCACAGCCTGGAAGCAAGGTCAGAGAGAAATACCACAAGGCGTGAGTGTTATGCTAACACTGGACCGAACAATGTCAGGTAAGAAGAGTTGTTCATTAACCTCAAAAGGGATGGTGATTTATTGTTATATGGGAATGCAGAAAGGTAGCCTTCTACAAGTAGGCGATACGCATAAAGTGAAATTAAGCATAGGTACATATGTGTGTGCGTGTGTGTAGTAAAGCAGTAAAACGGGAAAGCAACATGGGATAAAGGAAGTGAAAAAGCATTCTGTTTTGCGCCACTCCTGATATCAAGGACACAGGCAACCCTGAGCTAGGAACGAACCCAGCACCTTCTCCAGAGCAGCCTGTTCGTATTTATAGCTTTGGTTTTAGGATTGCATATCTTTGCATAAGGTACTGAATAAAACACATAGTGTATACTACTAAGATTATTTTAGGTATTTCTGAGAAATTTACAAACACGTGTAATACATTTTGCTCTTCAAGAAAGAACTTCCTTCAAATAAATAAAATATATTCAATGCCGACACATACACTATATTAGCCTAAGAACTGTACGATCAATATTTTTTTAGGTTAAAGAATTAAGAACGTGAAAAGTACTTGGTTGCTATAAAAATTGTCAACTGTTACGCTTTGGCCCCACCTTTGTGTGCGAGACTTAATCCACTGTAATTCATGAACTATTGTTAGCGAACATATAAGAATATATTCATATGAAACTATTGCCTTTTAGCTTCTCGCCATCTTCTTTAAATCTGTTTTTATTTATTACTGGTTACATACGGAAGCAACCTATATAACAAGAAACGTAACGTTATAAAGGAGGTTTTCCTGGTTGTGGGGGAGTGAAGAAAAATGCTTTAAGATAGTATTCGGTTTGTATAGGTACACAAACATAGGGGCGACTAGTTCATACGGTATAATCAATAGGAATACAGTAATTGAAATAGTGATATTACTGCGCTGTGATGTTAAAATGAATGGTTATATAAACATTAGCATTTTAGAGTAACGTGGCATGGTGAAAGGAGAATTACATAACAATGCAAGAAGGAAACCAAACATTTCATTATTCCAATATGCATCAGTGGAACAAATTACTAAGAATGAATTATATCAATATAAACTTTCTTATATCAGTGAATGATTTTAAACGAAAATATAAATTAATAGGCGTCCAAATCAGAAAAGTACTGTTACCCGGATTTGACGTATTGTGCAATTATGGGATGAAAATAAGGATAGAACTAAAACGTAACCTTCCAGGGCTTCACTCGAACTGTCAAACTTACGTATTGGATTGAAAATCATGTGTAAGATAGTCTATAATTTTCTCTTTAAGCTATGACAGACACCGGACTTATTATTTCACTCCTTCTTGCTTACTACGTATGCTGTAGCACTTTCACCTTGCAAAAATATTGATGTTTAGGTGGAACCCCAACCATATCCTGAACATCTTCGCACATTACATAAACCACAAAGAAAAAGAAAAAAAAAAGTGGTAAAAATATACTTTGAGCTATTCGGTGGGGAAGACTAGAAGAGTTGGAAATAGAAACCAGAATATAAGAACGCAGTTGGGAGTTGAAACTATAGTTGATGAAATATGTAACTACCAGAAGCAATTGAAAGAACATGCCATGAGAGTGACACCCTATAGATTACCTGGGCTAGCTATGCACTTTTAACCTAAGGAAACAGGACACATAGGACGATCAAGAAGACGATGGAGTGACTAACTCTGTTGATATGGAATTAGCCTCGGAACAGGTCATTGGCGTAAACTTTTCAACATAGAAAAAAAAGAAAGAAAGAAGCAAATGTACTTTACACAACAAAGCAAGTGAAGAATCACAACAAAAATTTTATTATACTGTCACGAGGTATTGTTTTGCCTCTCGTAAGCGAACGCCGAGAGAGAGAGAAGCGGGAAGTGAAAGAGACAGATAGCGATCAAGCTACGCCCAGAAAGAGAGAGAAACAGAGGGAGAGACAGGGGCAGCTCCATGGTATTCTCGCTCCACCACGAACGTCCGTGAAGCTTCGAGAAATTTCGAGAACTCGCCAACCTTCGAGAAACAGCGGCTCGTTTATCAATGCAGTCGTGCAGTGGGAGCTGTGCGTCAGTCGAGAGCTGTTAATGGTGCAGTGTGGACGTGTGGCAGACGACCTTGAAGATTACGTTCGTGAGTGTTTACGTCATTCTGCTGATATCGGAGTTGTACAAGTGTCTTTCTACGGAAATAAAGAACATTTTGAATATCTGCAACCAGGCTTTTTAATTTTACAAACCCACAGTCACAATACCAATGGCTATTCCTGCTCATGTAGGCATGAATCGTATATAATGGAAGGAAAGGACAGACAGAATATTTAGACAGTAGAAATGAGATGTTTAAGAATTAAAGAATGTTGATAGATAGTCAACATGGGGCTCTCGCATTCGATATACACCATTTGTGGTGACTTACTATCGTGAGTCCTTGAGTTCCAGGCTTCATCATTTAACTGTTATTTTAGTTAATTGATGGAAATTAATCATTTCTTCACACAAGCCATATATAGGCTAAGGTTGTTCATAGTCAACATGAAAAATTCAATGCCATGACCGGGATTTGAAACTCGGATCTCCTGGTTTCCGTCCATTGTTCTAACCCATTGAGCTACAATGGCCAATGTGCCGTCCTGACTATCAAAAACCTTAGTCTATATACGGCTAGTGTGAAGAAATGATAAATTACCATCAATTAACTAAAATAATAAGAGTTAAATGATGAAGCCTGGGACTCATGTACTCACGATAGTAAGTCGCCACAATCGGTGTATCTCGAATGCGATAGCCCCTAGTGGTCTATCGGGGAAATATACGAGTCAAACGGAGAATTTAATGTCGTGACGGCACGTTGGCCATGGTAGCTCAAACGTTTAGAGCGACTGAATGGAAACCAGGAGATCCGTGGTTAAAATCCTGGCCATGGCATTGACTTTTCATGTTGGCTCAATGAATAACCTTGTCTGTATATGGCTGGTGTGAAGAAATGATTAATTTGCATCAATTAACTAAAATTAAAGAATCTATTAGACTGGAGTTAATAGAAAATGTAACAGTTAGGTAAGAACGAAACGTTTATAATTTAAAGGAGAAAACATTACAAAAATGTAAAGAGCAGTTTGAAGAAATAAAATGAACCTGTTTTGATTAACCGATACAAACTATAGGAAAAAGAGACATCGAACGTCCTAAAAATGGGAATAGAAAGAATACGAACACGGAACAGGTTGTGATGACTAATCCGTGTTGCACAGAAGAAGAAGAAGAAGAAGAAGAAGAAAACCAAATGTAGTCATACAGATTCATCAGAATATGTTGTGACCCAATTATCGGAACGCCAGACGAACGACAGCTGAGAAGGGACCAGAGGCAGCCGAGCCACACCCCCTCATTAATCTCAGTCACTAACTGAAGGGACGATTAGGGGAGTGTCACTTGTCGCTGGCCGCCTCTTCCCCTTCTCCTGCCATCTGGAATTTTCGCGGTGATTCACGGAAACCAGAGACTTCTAGAAGACAATGATATTCCTATAAAAAGGGCTGGAATGAGTGGAGTCAGTGCTTGACGAGCTAGCGAACGAACGAGAAGACTGTGTACGTGCATCGGAACGGTAACGGACGAACTGGTGAATTGTAATTGTGTGCATTACGTAATTCTGTGTAATTGGCAAGTGTTTAACTGTAAGTAGGTGGAAATAAAGAACATTTCTGAGTGGTGCAATTGGACTTTTCATTTCACGAACCCACAAAGTCACAATATGATGGGGAAAATAAAAATTGGAAATAGTCGATTGCTATAAAATTGCTTAGTAATATACTAAATTCACATTTTAGCTACCTTTCTCAAAGAGTAGGTTCGGTCTCTTTTTAATTATATTTCAATTTTTATTAATAGAAAGACAATAGAATATGGGAGAGAGAATGAAAAGGGATGTTGAGGAGCCCGAGAGCAAAAGTAGACAGAAAGAACCAAAAAAGAGAGGAAATGGAGATAGTCAGAGGGAGAGAGAAGTGAAGCGTTTACTGACATCACTGCGGCTTCTACTGGTATTTAGATAGGAAGACGTGCTTTTATGAAAAAGAATCCCACTTTAACATCACATGTTTATTTTTCCGCCTTTTGATGAGCCTCATTAAACTTTAAACGCAACATTTAGTGGAACCGTAGGATGCTGAGGACATTATTTATTACCGACTGTTTAGAAATTCAATTTGAAACACTGCTGTAACTGGGTTGCTTATTATGCGAACATGGCACCAGCAAATTACGTTAAGCAAGAACAGAATGTGTTGCATCACTAAAATAAATGTGCCAAAATATAAAAATATTAAAATAAGCTATTGGTTATGAGCAAATTAATAGCATTAAGTATGCTTTCTATTGCTATACATTGAATGTTAACAGGTAAAACTATAATTTATGACCTCAGTAATAATTAAGTACTTGTCAGTGAGGAAAATGAGAGAGGAGTATCGTAAATTATCTTTTTATATAATCGATGCTGCATGCTTGAGAAGAAAGTCCCGTTTCGTTACTGAAGTTGTGGTAATCAGGATTAATTTTAAGTCTACCATTTTTACACAGAGTCTATTAACTTCATTCTGCAGCTTCCCTTCATTTAAATTCCTACACAGGTATATTACACTGAATGCGCAAGAAACACGCACATAAATGAATTTAAACTAGCTTGCTTCTTTGGCATTGTAGAGGTTAGGCTTTTGAACTACCTATGTATGTGACCAAGGCAATTTAGAATCGAGAACGTGCTCTTTCCTTCGCAAAGTCCATTTTAAAATTACGAGGGCTGTTCAATAAAGAATGATCACATTTTTTTGACAACGTACCTTTACTCTTCTTCATAATTTTGATAGTCCTTCTCAAAATAATCTCCGCTGAATGCGATGCACTTGTCCCAGCGTTTCTGCCAGTCTTCAAAGATATGCTGGAGACCATTTTTTGAGAGATCCTTCAAAATCGTCTTAGCAGCCTAAACCACTGCTTCTGATGTATAATGCCTCAAACGAAGGCGTTTCTTCAAGATAGGGAATAGAAAAAAAGTCACATGGGGCTAAATCCGGACTATAGGGAGGGCGAGGAATGCACTTCACGTCGATTTTTGCAATATATTCAGCAACAACAATGGCAATATGCGGCCGCGCATTATTCTGGTGCAGCGTCCAGCCTGCTTCACGGAAATGTGGTCTTTTGCGCCTGTTATGGACCTGCAATGTTTTCAGGGCCTCCCTGTAGTATTGTGCAGTTACTGACATGTGTATAGGTACAACATGCTGATAAACCATTCCATGAATATCAAAGAATGAGATGACCATAACTTTTCCAGCAGAAGCAACCACTTTTGCTTTTTTGGGGTTTGGTGATAAAGGAGATTTCCACACTGAGCTTTGCTGTTTGCTCTCAGGATCAAAATGATGCAACCAAGTTTCATCAGCAGTGATTATGTTTGAAAGAAGCTCCGGATCTTCCTCTAACATCAACTTTATCTGCATTTTACCTCCATTGCAGCGGTAGGCGATACTGAACATGTCTGAACTTGCCTGATTCTCACAGGCGGGAACCAGGAGTACCAACAATGAAACTACTATGGCGTGTTTGTTTCGCGTTAACCTAACAGGATATAATGAGATTGAATTTTAGTGCGAAAAATTATGACCGTAAAAAAATTATGATCATTCTTTATTGAACAGCCCCCGTAATTTTCATTCATTATTTTGTCACTTTTTCCTCTGATAATTAACAATAAAAACAGCAATACAACTAGTACAAATTAAAAGCATATAGTGTAATATGTTTCTGTATCTTGTTTTTTTTCCCTTCATTTTCTTCATTTTAATTTATTTTTAAAATTGTGCAATCAAATAAGCTGAACCTTCTGGAAAAAATTTTCATTCATATTAGAACAGTCAGCACACATTAAGCGTTTTATTTCTATAAGTATACTATTTTGCAAACTGGCTAACTTCACAAATTACTGCAACACTTCTTCTAAACTGTTCAGTTTAAACTAGTTTATCTAGGTAATTAGGAAAGTGAAACAAAAATCTAAATGATTCACTTTGACGAAGTACCTGTTGGCTAACCCTGCAATGGAGGTAACCTGCAGTTAAAGTTGATGTTAGAGGAAGATCCGGATTTTCTTTCAAACGTAATCACTGCTGATGAAACTTGGCTACATCATTTTCATCCTGAGAGCAAACAGCAGAGCTCAGTGTGGAAATCTCCTTCATCAATCCCCCCAAAAAGCAAAAGTGGTTGCTTCTGCTGGGAAAGTTATTGTCATCTCATTATTTAATATTCATGGAATGGTTTATCAGCATATTGTACATGCACACATCAGTAACTGGACAATACTACAGGGATGTCCTGAAAAATTGCAAGTCCATATAAGGTGCAAAAGACCACATTTCCATGAAGCAGGCTGGATGCTGCACCACGATAATGCGCGGCCGCATATTGCCAATGTTGTTGCTGAATATCCTGCAAAAATCAACGTGAAGTGCATCCCTCACCCTCCTTTTAGTCCGGATTTAGTCCGATGTGACTTTCTTCTATTCCCTAACTTGAAGAAACACTATCTTGGGAGACATTATCCATCATCAGAAGCATTGGTGAAGGCTGCGGAGGTTGAAGGATCTCTCAAAAATGTTTTCCAGCATTTCTTTGAAAACTGGCACATACGCTGGGACAAGTGCATCAAATTCAGGGGAGACTATTTTGAGATGGACCTTCAAAACTATGAGGATGAGTAAAGGTAGGTTGTCAAAAAAGATTGTGATCATTCTTTATTGAACAGCCCTCGTAATTGAATCGACTGTGTTTCTGAATATCATGATACAGGAAATTTACTTCCATATTTAATTGCTTCACCCAAAAAGTGTTGTAGGAATATATCTGACGTATTTCCTTAAGAATACTTCAAGGTAGTTTATTACAATTATCAGATTTGGATCATGTTTTCATTCTTTTCGAAGTTTATAAAAATGAGAAACCTTAAGAGACGAAGAAATATGTACTAAAATAAATATTATAGAACTTAATAAAATATTGGGTTTCTTTTAGAATTAGCTGTTCGTAAATTATTCTTTTTTGAGTGTTGACGTTTTACCAACTTTTTAGTCATTATTGTAACATGCAGAAAATTTGTCATTCTTCTTTTTGCATGCAGTTATCACTGACAAAACCTTTTCTTCTACTGGTGTTTCCACATCTTAAATAAGGATTACCAATTCTGAAGCCATTTAAAGCCAAATTATTTTTGTATTTAAGATAAAATGGAATAACAATTTTTATAGGAGAGGTTTAGGTGTAATGTCATTTCTGGAGAAAAAATTACTCTTACAAGTTACCGCTTTTTTGAATAGGTTTCCCAGAAATACTTTCGCTTAGCCATTAATTTTGCAGATGCTCTGTCATCATCTTAATGCATTATATAGCGGTAGGCAAACTGCAAATTAATGGACCATACAGCTGGCATCTATCAGCCATATATGGAAAGCAAGTGTCAACCTGACAAGCGAGTGGGCATTAAGTATCAGCTAATAGATATTAAGATAAAAATAATCACGTAGATTTGACCATAAGGGTAGAACATTAAGAAAAACATTAACGGTTAAATGCAGTTACATAAGTCCTTCATGCACTTACTTACGCATCCATTAGAAAGCTTGGACCATAAGTGCAGTGTTAATACCTATATTTTGGCTTACTAATTATTATAGGTATGTACGGACGCTGCTTCCTACTCTTATTACTTATTCCATGCCAAGTTTGTTTGTACAGTTGGGCGTGTAAAAATTTCTGTTATTGCAAATTATAATTTTAAGTTATACGCACATTTATAACCGAAGTATGTTAGCAGTTTTCAACATTTTAAGAATAAATAAACTATCGCATATAGTTTGCTTATATGATGTCAGAAATAAGATTTTTAGTTATGTTTTTGATCTATCAGTTTCTTTAGAACTTGGTTAATAGATGCCAACCCGATGGCAATAAGGCGACTTGGCACACAAAGGAACTGATAGGTTTCACGTAGATAACGAGCTTGCATAAGCATATAAATATAGCGCTTGAGATAAGACTTACCGAAACAAGCAAACTGAGATAAATGAAAATTTCTGGTAATATCTTGATTATTCGGTTTCTTTATTCTTCTGGAAGAGTCTCGAAATCCGAATTAGGTATTTAAGTACGTGATGGCTCTCAAAGTGAGTAGTTGTAAACAAGAGTGTTGTTAATGACTTGAAGCTTTCCCGGCGTTGATTATTGATGATAGTTTCTCGGGCTAACAGCCAGGTCAGATTAGGGTAACTACACAAGCTTTCAGCGACTAACTCTGCCGCCATCCTCCCCTGTAGTTACCCTAATCTGACCTGGCTGTTAGCCCGAGAAACTGTCATCAAGAGTGTTGTTGTAAAGCAGAACAAGTTGTAAAACAGTGAGATGTGAAACAGTTATTGTGTAACAAGAGTTGTGTGTAAAACGAGAGTCAGCTGTGAAGTGTTTGTTATTGTCAACGACCTTGGTGCTGTAGATTGTGATATGTGATGTGATGTTACGTGAGAATTGAACAATGTATTTCGACGAAAATAAAGGAGATTTTTAATTTCGACAACTCGGCCTTTTAATTCTACGAACCCACAAAGTTACAATATATTATCCTAATCTAAAATAATAAAAGTAACAGGAATAAAATAAATCTAAGTTAGTATTTGAGAAAGCTTAAATAATAAATTATGTATCTTAATTTACAGCCTTTCGATAGGTTGTACGTTTAAGCGTAATTCCAAATGCATAATGTAATACATTGTGACAATATATTTCAGAGTTGTAAACAAACTTAAGAAGTAGGCTAAGGTTATATACATGGTTAAACATGTTGTTTATTTCTACGAGGTGCGTTTAAGTTATAACACCTTTTGTTTTCACGACTAGGACCACACAGAAACTTTGTTTTTTTCTAAATACACGTGGACTCTTTGTGAATGCGTGACAGAAATGGCAGCACTGTACAGTGCACAGAACTCTAGTGACAGAGACGAAAGTTAAAACTGTTTCGGAGACTTAAAATGGCGACGTTTCCATTGCAAGAGCAGCATGTAATCTTTAGTTTTCTGCATTTTTGAGATGAGACACCTATTGAAATTCATCGTCAGTTGAGTAAGGTATGTGGTGATGGTACCATGGATGTGGCTAATGTGCGTTCTTGGATGCCACAGTTCAATGAAGACAGAACATCATGTGACAACAAACCAAGACAGTTGCAAACAGCACCTCCAAAATTGGCATTTCCGTGGGATCTGTGCGCACAATCCTGCATGAAGATCTGAAAATGCTCAAACTGCGATCCTCCAAAACAACGTTCTCCACCCCCTGGGTCATGTTTCAGACTGGCTAGTGCGAGGCCGTGACTGTCTTGGTTTATTGAACTTGTTTATTGAACTGTCGCACCCAGGAATGCACATTAGACACATCCATATTACCATCATCACATGCATCACTCAATGCCGATGAATTTCAATAGGTGTCACACCACGAACATGGAGAAAACAAATTATTACACGCTGTTCTTGTAATGAAAACGTCGCCAGTTTAAGTATCAAGACAATCCTAACTCTCGCCGCTGCCACTAGAGTTCTCTGTCACACATTCACAAAAAGTCCACCTGTATTTAAATAAAATAAACAATAGTTCCTCTCTGGTCTCAGTTCTGAAAAAAGTAGGTGTTATAACCTGAACATAACCAGATGCATAAGAAGAGTGGTTGAGGAAAAGGATGAGAATTAGAGGAGTAAATAAGCAAGTAAAGAGAGGAAGAAGAGAAGAAAATTTCTAGCCTACAGCTACAAAGCATAAAACAAAATGAATGTTTATGTTTCATATACATTCTATTTGTTGCTTGGAAAGCAAGCAGCAATTCGAATTCTTAATCTGGTACTAAATAGCTTCTAAATAATTTAAAAGTTGGCCTGCTAACTCATTTTTCCGCGATCTATTGTCAAATAGTTCATTGATTTATATCTGTAGAGCTTGGGGAACGTTAGAGATCTGTCGCCTGTATCACTATTCTTTACCCAGCTTCCATGCTGGGTAGATTCACCTCTCCCCTCCTAACTACTCTAGAGGTAGATAAATCCACTTAAGAGTAACTTCCTATAACCGCCATTTTGCTTAAAGCCTTCAGTGCTGACAATGAAACTGAAGAATGCATAGACTTTGCTCCTATTATTTGAAACCTCAAGATAAAGACAGAACTACTTATAATATAAAGGTAAATATAATAAATACCTCCTCTGTCACCAGTGAAGACAATTTGTTTTGGCGCCATTTTATTCAGTTAGAATAAAACACCCATATAAAAAGCATTTTAATGTATTTTGTACTAAGTAACAGTAATATAAAGCAACACTATTTCTGTTGTTATATAAACATTATTTGACACATCCTCTGCATTTTACTTTTATATACTTTCCTAACGAACTATTACAAAAACTTATTTTCTATCTGTCATAAGTTAATCCAGAAAAAGGTTTGTAGTAATGGCTTCTAAGTTATATATACAAAGAGAATACAGAAAGCCGAAACGATCATGATATCATTAAAATCTGTCGCTATATGATTACTCTAAAATTTCATATTGTTTGCATAGTATCAGAAGGAAAAGAAGAAAAGGAGACCATAAACACAGAATTGCAATTTTGAAAGTAAAAGAAAGAAATATAACATCAATGCTAAAGGCACAACCCATATGTAATGCATCTTACACTTATTTTTATGCAGCAAACTCTTATCGTTTGCCAATCATGCAACATCCTAAAAAGTACTGAAAATGTAGAGTGCTTCATGTACTATCCACAGAAAGATATACATATTATTAGTAATCAAATATCTTACACTAATGGCATTATAACCAAAATCGCAATAATAATTCTGATAAATAAAAAATGAATTTCTTTCCACCTAGGTTTTGTAAGATAGTCCAGAAAATCTGTGTCATATCTTTAGATGCTCAGCTAGCATTTTGTTTATAATTATTTCGTTGTAACACACGCATGCATACACACACACACACACACACACACACACACACACACACACACACACACACACACACACTGATTCTTTGGTCTCAGGTTACGTCAAACACATCTTATACTCTGGGCAAAATCCTCGATAAATAAATTTTGGGTGAAATATAAATACAGCAAACACGGTAGGTATGTGACAAAGCAAAAATAATAAGCTAAACTCCTTTTAGTACATATATTCACCATTCTCTTTGAATGTCATATAGGTACAATGCGATTATAATATGGAGAATTTATAATTTGCCGCTCAATACTCTATTACTAAACTAAATAAATCATGGTTGTGCTCATTTTTGCGTCCACTAATTTTAATTAAATTAAAGTAAATTAAATTAAAGTCTACTGCTTTGCTGTCTTATACCATGACACAGAGTGGAGCATGAAGTTCTAGTTCGCAGCCACGGAATCCGCCCGGAATCGATCCTACCCATGGGAATGTGGCTTCTATGCCCCGGAAGCTCACTTGGTTTAATTGGGAAAGTGAGGAGCTGCGATATAGTGATCCTGATTAAGAAAGCCAACATCACATCCGCGATACTGGCTCATATCTATTGGATGTTCGCCAACGCCGTACATGAATGTGGGACCCACAGTCGAGTTGGCAGCTCTAGCCCCGTCAGGGTTGTAGTAGCATAAGATTACTATGTATTTACTGATTTTTCATAACATAAAACAAACCAGTATAACCGAAACACAAGTTTCTGGAACTGTGAACAGTTATTTACATCTACTTTCTGTAAACTGATATCTAGTAACGTCAATTATGTTTTCTTCAGAAATATTAACAAATATTAATAGTTGGAGTAATAAAATTAATCATACAGATGAATTAAAAGGTGTGGAATTATATAAAACCACTAATTTCTTCAACCCTTTTTGAAAACTATAAAACTCAGCTTCCGAAATGAGTGATATCTCAGAAACCTGTATACAAATGAAAGCGAAATTGAGCTTCTATCTGTGGAGTTAACAAGCAGAAATAAAATAAAAGCAAATAAAGTGGAAGGAATTAGAGAGTGAAAACATCGCCCAGTGGGACAATATTCGAATGGCGTGGGTATCCCTGTCCACTAGTTAGGAAACGATCTCTCTCAGTAAATCAGATGTGACAGTCGCTATGATGCATGGTGCTGCCGTCGCGAGAGGATAGGAGGGACTGTCATTTAGCATTTATCATAATTTATGTTTTTAAAATCTTGGGGGCGGTGCTTCACAATCTCTTCTCCTGTGGTTACACAGGCTTCGTGTACTATTGAGTGCAGAAACCTATCATGGAGCACTTCCGACAAAAAACGTCGTTTCCTTAAACTGGTTTGCTTTTAACAAGGCAAATACTGGTGTTGATCTTTTCATCCTTGATTCACAGAGTAGAACAAATTTAAATGTGTAAGGTGCACTACTTCTAGTAGTGACTGTTTTTATGTAAATGTCACAATAAAAAAAGTTGTTCATTATCTAGGATTAGCTTGCAGTTTAATTCGTCATCAATTTAGCTATCTCTTGCCAGGCGCACTTTTCTTCGTCTTCCCTAGCTAAGATTTGAACCACGGTTCTTCCAGTTTTCCGTCCAATTACTCTTGTCAACTGAGCTACCTGGCAACACGCCGGTCCTACATCACATTCTCTGACATTGGATATTTCAATTTGATTCTACCTTCCTAATATCTTGTTTTTAATTTTCGTGTATACATTTATTAATGGGTAATATGTTGGTCTTGGTGTCTCAGTTGGTAAGGTGTTGGCATATTGGTCCCTAGATCGCGGCTTCAAACACAGCACAGACTAACGGTTTTTAAGTACCTAGAAGTGGCAACCCCCTTCATTAGGTATACTGGCGCGTAAAAGATATTCTGTGGGACCTGATATGATTCTGGAATTGTTAACAAATCAAAGTAATTTTAAAATACTTTTTTAATCGAAATATTTTAAATATTGTATAATCCTTTACCTTTCTTACATTTTCTTTTCTTTTACTGTCTATGATTTCACTTTCGTAGGTGAAGACTAATGAACCTCTTAGCTTCCAGAACTCAATTTTAATGTCTTGGTTTGTGTTTTTAGTGCACATCGATTTATGCCATACATAATGTGAGCTTTTCATAGTTTGGTACTTATCAGTCTAAGTATAAGATGAGTTTTATTTTGTGCTGCCTTAAAATTATATTTCTCAGATATTGGTTTCAGAAATATATTGCTTGTGGTATTCACTTTCCTTTTTTGAGTACTTGATGTGGAAACATTGTGCTAAAGCATCACATCTGAAACTATAATGTACATGAAGGAACTGTGCAGCTTATATTAAAAATATATTTAAATTACAAACAATAATTACACTTGCGGAGAGCTACTTCCTACCTATAAATGGAAAATAACATGGAAAGATAGTCAGACTGAAAAGTTCAATGCCATAGCCGGGATTTGAACCACATGTCGTCATGTTGGCCATAGTAGCTCAAGGGTTAGAGCGGCTAGACGGCAACCAGAAGGTCCGTGGTTCAAATTCTGGCTATGGCATTGAATTATTCAGTCTATCTTTCCATACTTTAGCCTACACACGGCCAGTGTTAAAGAACTATTAATTTCCATTAATTGACCTAATAGTGGTTAACTATAAAGCCCGGGCCTTAAAGTACTTACAAGTTGTAAGTCACCATTAAGGTAGTTGTCTCATGTGTTTATGAGAACTCCTAAGTGGTTTACCGGGAAACATACGAGTTGGTTGGAGAATTTAATGTCATGTCGTCATGTTGGCCATAGTAGCTCAAGGGTTAGAGTGGCTGGACGGCAACCAGAAGATCCGTGGTTCAAATCCCGGCTATGGCATTGAATTTTTCAGTCTGAATATCTTTTCATAATTTAGCGTACACACGGCAAGTGTGAAAGAACAATTAATTTCCGGAATTAAAACATGCCAAACCTTTTGACTTGTAACAGTAAAATATGCTCTAGTCTTGGATGTGGTGCATAATTGGATTGATAAATATTGTGTAATATTTATATTTGATTCTAACTGTATCTTTTAACACATTCCTATCCTTTTACGACATTTTCATGTTGACATATCCCGAACATGAGTGAATTACAGTAGGGATGAATGAATGAGTAGGGATAACATTGTGTGTGTGTGTGTGTGTGTGTGTGTGTGTGTGTGTGTGTGTGTGTGTGTGTGTGTGTTCCAATATTCCCTATATGGCAACCTTGGCCTTCGGGGTAACCTCAACTGTGTCCCTTACCTCCAGTGATAGATGGCGGTAAGGCGAGAGGACCTAAAGCTTATTCCGTGGACTCCGAACCACGTTGGGCATAGGGACACTTCACATGTGCTACACACACACACACACACACACACACACACACACACACACATATATATATATATATATATATATATATATATATATATATATTTAAATAACTAGAGGGTATCTACCAGCGCAGGTCCTTACAGAGTGAAGACTGACTCCCCCTCTGACGACTAGGGAGTTACCAAGCTGTCCCGAAAGGGCCTCGGCGCCTCCGTGGAGCTTTCCATAGGACAGGACCTAGAGACTAACAAGCCCCTCCCCATCTGGTCCTGTGAACTCAAGACGGGATGGAAGTGGATGCGCCACTTATGCGCGTCAACTCCGAAATGGGAAGGCTACCGATATGACCTCGGTAGGGCCTACTGGTAATCTAGCACACCTTCTACTAGCTATGCAGGCTAGTACGCGGGAATAATAATGGCTTCCCTCAACCCCGTCCGGAGACGTACCGGATCACCCACGGGTATCGGGAACCACTGCCCCCTCTAGTCCAACCCAATCCGAACAACTCCCAATCAGGGAGGGGCTCGAATGTTCGGCCCGATGTTCCTCTAGTAACGTCAGAGGTACTACTAGTGCTAGGGGTCCGCAGCGCCCGCACCACGGGAGCTGAAGGGGACGGATCCCCTCCCATACGGGGACATGTGCTAGGCACGGGTGAAGGCGTGGATAGTGCCGATTTAAAATCGCCAACCCCAGAGCCGGGAATCAAACTGGGGACGCTCAGCACGAGAGAACGAACGAAACCACTGCGCTACCCCGGCGTCCTGGGATAACATTATAATGGATGGTAAAATTCAAGGCTGTTACACAACGCTTTGGACAGCTAATGGAATTAATATTCCAATATGATTGTAAACTGTGTAATAGATTCCCTCTTTTATTCAATTAGATTAGAAACTTAGAATTTGAAAAAACCTCCTGCTCTAATTAATGCAAGCACTTCAATGGCATTATAAACATTTTCTATCTCAAGGCTTTGCTTTCATGTATTAACATTCTGGCTAATGTTGGTTGATTAAAGACTGAAGGATATAAAAGAATTCCAGACATTTTAACAACTTAAATACTAGTCATCTATTTTTACTATTGTAAAAAACGGGTCTTCTGAAAAGCCTCGAATAAAGACCTGACTTAATTAACATTGGAGTTCATTTTCTCAGAGCAAAGTTTAAATTCATGTGTAGCTATTTTATGAAATATTTTCGTAGTACCACCATACTTCTTTCCTTGAAAATTTGTGGCTCTCCTTTAGCTATGGTAAACATAGCTGTTTATTCCCATTTTGTATTGCAGAGTTATTTATTACCTTATTACCGTCTAGTACTGTGAGGGTTAATTACGCTTTCAGTTATAGAATTGTTATGATGAATTAAGGCAGTATTTTCCGGATAATATTTCGATTTACCATATGTTTGAATTCCGTTCTTTGTACCTTAACAAGTTTTAGTATTGTATGTTTTAGGTTTGTATAAAATTAAATTGAATAAGGAATTGAATTTAATATTGGTCAAAAACCTTTTTCGTATTGTAGAAATAACTTGTTGAAAACTTATTCCTTCTGAAATGACACTTTTCAGTATTTCTAAATTCAGTTTAATATTTTCATATACAAACTCAACAATAATAAAAGTTTTAAGAAAATATGAAGCTTATTTTACAATTTTGAATTTACAAACAAAATTATGAAGTTTTAAGAGGGAAATGTATAGAACTAAAAAACGTTTGGTGCTCTTTGGGCAAACAATGGTCTGCCATTCCATCAAGCTTATTGCTTTTTGAAATTTTATTTCTGAAAGTTATTTTGCGGAGCCTGTTGCTTGTGAAATAACACTATTTCTGTGAGTTAAACACATTTATATAAGAGTAATATACCTAGCAAGTGTTGGTTGCTTCATTTCCTTTGTTAATTATCAGGAAAATCTCTTCCAGGTATTTATTTCATTCACATAAGTAACTTCGTTATTTGTTAATGTTTCAACTCATTAATGTTTGTAGGTAGGTGGTAATACATTTTATTACTCATTAGAATTAATAATTCAACTATACATACTTTTAACTGACGTTCATTATTATTTAAGAGGTTTGCCTAAAAACCGTTTAATAATATTACAACTTTGATTAAATATGTTAATTGTTTATAAATTAGTAGAACAAATATTTCAAAAAGTCTGTACATTTTAGTTTGGTTATATTACGAATTTGGGGTGAATTTACTTAATGGACCTAATTTTAACTATGCGTATACATATTTATTAAGTCAGACTACTTATAGTTTAAATCAGGCGTTACCTTACAGGATGAAAATCTTAAAGAAAACAAAAGGAAGGCACAGATATTGACGTTCAACTAAAATTATGTAAATATGTAACCGCAATGCTTGCTTCATCTTATAAATATGAGCTCGGGAAATATAAATGTAAGTTCGTAGGTTAAACAGTGGGTTAAAAGTAGTACTTTAGAAATCTTGTAAACGTGTGGAATAATAATAGTAATAATAGTGATAGTAATAGTAATAATAGTAATGATAATAGTAATCATAATCATCATAACAATAATCCATTTTCTGACAAGCTGTATAGACCTATCCGGTCAATGTTCAGAATAGGTTGTGAGTTGACGTATGTTCATCTCCTTTTTCTTTTCTTTTTTTAAATTATTTATTGATCGATCAGCAGTACAATGCTTTACGGATCAGAGTGAAAGGTAACAGAACAATGTATTAAAGAACATCACTCAGGGATAGGCTAACGGGCCGCCCCCTAACTACATTAAGCTAGAACTCCAATAATGCACTCTGAGGAATTAAGTCAGTATTGGAGATGTAAGACAAACATCAAGCACTAGAATCACTGGAATCAGATGTATCACTTAGAAGCAGGTCCTGTGGTAGTCTCTTCTCTAACCGTGAGGGCTGTCGCGTGCGGACGCCGATGTTATAATGCACAGCTCCTGGGACTTCTTGCAACGTGGAAAACAAACGACGGGCGATCCTGCGAATATAGTCGTGAAGAGGTAACAGTCCTAGTTCGTGATGGAGCTGCTGATTACGGATGAACCATGGAGCGTTGGTAGCGATGCGCATGAAATGATTCTGTATAACTTGAAGACGACGCAGATGACATGTGTGTGCGGCCCCCCCACACTTGGCAGGCATAAGTAATAAGCGGACGAACGAGTGATTTGTAGAGTAACAATGAAGACTGTAGGCTGAGGCTGGAACGGCGATGTAACAGAGGTGAGAGTTTTGAAAGCCGCCCGGAGGCTAGTGATATAAGACGATTAATGTTAGCACGCCATTCACCTCCTTTTGTTCTCATAATGCTTTGCACAGATGTTACACATTCGTCAAGGTTCTCACAAACCTCTTCACTGGAACTTCATTTCCTAAAAATATTATTTATATTCAAGGGCTCTAAGAAATACTTGTTCTACCGGCAATAGGTAGAGGTACACAAAGTAAACTTTTGATAAAAATATATAAATTGCACTTCAGTAAATTTTTGCTATTCTGTTCATCTATCCTTTTAGTTGGGGAACAAGCTACTGGCGTGGATGGTAGCGCGTCTGCCTCACGTTCAAGAGGTCCTGAGTTCGAATCTCGGTCAGGGTGAGTTACCTGGATACGGGTTTTCCGGGGTTTTCACTTATCCTGAAAGATGAATGTCGGGTAACTTTAAGCTCTATGGACCCTGGGCACATTTGAGCATAATTTCATTCATTCCATTCATCGTCCGATATGACTTAACGTTGGAGGACTATATTACAAAAAAGAAGGGAGGAAGGGAGGAAGGGAGGCCATATGAATTGGTAAATTCCGAAAGAGAAACTAATAACTTTAAAGAAACTATGCTGAAACAGTAAAATATTAGGCTGCACTCTTCTTAAACGATGCCTATTATTTGTTTCTTCAGTACGTGTTTTGAAATTTTCAGCAGTATAAACAGTTACGCCGTTCCTTGTAATGGATGCAAGCGTATTTAAAAATATTCACCTTCAATAGATGAAGCCAGATAAAAGCCGTATTTGGAAAATCGCTTTCTTCGTTGCCGCTTTGAACACGCTATTCAAGTTGCGTAAATAGTTTGCTGTCGGAAAGGGACCGCTCAGGGTTTCGAATTCTTTGCTAAACGAATTTCATGATGAGCTGGCATCTTGCCTGTCGCGCCTAACAATGCATTTAATATGATGCACATGTTACGGCACCTGGTTTATTGCTATCGATTGGTCATTTAGTTACGGATGGCAGACAAGCGAGATAAATATGGCTAATAAACTATAAGAATACTTGGGTGAACGGAATGCTTTGAAATTATAGTTTATAGCAGCTATACGGCATCCTGTGAAGTTCTTATATGGGCCATTTTTTTCCTTTCTGTAACTCCGCTGCCGTGCAAAATGTTAATCTATGGAGAACGGAATTAGTTACAGAACGTTACAGAAAGCTCGTACAATTGGAATTATAATAGCTGTGAATATTTGGCATTATAAAAAATTTTGCTGATATTGTAGATACTCTAAGCATACGATCTCACAGGCCTAGGCTGAGAAAAGCTTTAAAAGTCTTATATACAGCATTTGCACATTTATTTTTCCATTACTAATTCACGTACAGGTACAAAAAGTGGCCACTTCTCTCTGTCTTCCATAAGATTTTCTCCTCCAGATAATCAGCCTTCTTCTGCCCCAAGTATCAATTCTCTATGCGACTGCCATGAAAAAATGTTGAACAATCAAACCAGTGAACAGTAACAAACCAAGGGATTATTCAGATAATGCTTCCAGGAAATGTTTCACTCTAAATGGTGTGCAAGAAAAGATAAACAAACATTTAATAAGCGCTCATTGCTTAAATAAAAATCAACAAAAACCAATATTAATTTAAATATAAAAAAAAACAAATTTTGAATTAATCTCCAAATTTCATTCTGTGCGCGGCGACGCGCACAAAAGTTTCGGTGCAGAGAGATAAGCGCGGCCTGTGCACACAAAGAGCCTGCAGATAAAGATAGCCGGAGATAAAAGGCTGGCCGTCACAGAAAGTTACGCTTCTGGAAGGTTCGGGTTTCGTCTGGTGATAGAACATTCGATTTCTTGATTGTTACAGAACAGTCTCGAATTATCAATGAGGTATTTAAAGAAGCAATGACTTGCCGAGAGTCAGTCGTAAACAGCGAGTTGTAAAGGAGTAAACAGTTGTAAAGTGTGGTCATCGACCTTGGTAGATTGTGATTGTGTATGTGACGTAATGCTGTTACGTAAGGTTTGAACAGAGTGCACTTCTACGAAAATAAAGAACACTTGGAATATGTGCAACTCAGACTTTTAATTATACAAACCCACAAAGTCACAATATACATTACATTTATATGCATATAGTCAACATGGTACTTATTATTACAAGGATGATTAAGACCATAAAGACATTAGACCAATATATTTTATCTTTGGTGCCCATTTCTAAGTAAACTGTATTGTGAATAAGCCATTAAGGAAGAACATTTTATGTGAGTGCTAGATACCTGTATATTTTTCATGAAATGCTTTGTGAATGTTCATATAGATTTTATTATGCTGAAATGTGCACACATACTATTGTCCTTCTGTAGTCAATGGAATTATTATAGAAACGTAAAACAGGACAATCCATTAGATTTTGAAGTTAATCTGCAGCACCTCACCAGAGTTAGTAAACAAAGGTAATAAAAAACTTAAATCAACAAAGCCAACAAAATTAAAATTTTAATAGTACGTAGTCTCCACTGCAAAAGAAGGCGGTAAATGACAGTTGTAGCATAGGCAGTTGCAAGAAGGTGAAACGATTAGTGGTAGTAAGCACGTAGCGCGAACCAGAAACACATTATTTCGGTAGACGACCATCTTGGAAAAATGCAACAGTTACTGGGAGCGGAGAATTAGGAAGGCTTTGGCAATTTCCTAGGAAAGGAGCACGCTTAGTCATGATGCTGGATTTTAGTTCAGCTCCTCTTGGAAATCGGCCTTAAAATTGAAATCCGTCGAATTAAGAAGCAAAGATCAATACAGCTTGATAATCAAGTTAAGAAGTTAGGTTTCTTTGATACAATTTTCTATACTCACGCCATCTCCTGACCTGGCATTTAATTTACTGAAAACAGTCTTTTGTTCAGTAATGCGAATTTTGATAGTGTTTTGTCTTTGTTTATAGTTGTTATATCCAGTATTTCATTTGTGGTTATAACAATTTATAAATATTCTGATGATGGGAGAGATGCACACTCCCGAAACGTTGATATCCAATCATCTTTTCACCTGGCTGGCTGCCCGAGAAGAAAGTGAGCGTATTCGTCGCCAGGAAAGCTTCAGGTCTTATTTTACATTATTTCGTTTAAATACCAATGCAATATTTGCTTGCTTATTCTGCATCGGTGCATTCTCCTTCAGAATTTCCAAAGCAAGTGGAAGCTGTATTTCAATGTTAAATGGCATACAAGAACACGCAAATATATTCTGATACAGATATTGGCTTAGGTATACCTAATTGTGAGTTTTCATTAATGTGCAACCATCTTTGTAAAGGTTACTTCAACACAGTTCCTTTAGCATTCTGTTATCGACACAAATAGTTCAGGTGACAATTGACAGGATTAGGAAGAATACAACACTGCTTCAGTTTTTTGTATTGGAATTTACGAAGATGGTTTGAAAATTTTTCGGCCTGATAGTGAAAACGATAATTTATGCTTTCAAACAAGTTTCATTTTTCAATGTCAGTTCATTTCTTCCAGCTTTGTACCAGTTTCATTATCCCCTCTCTATAGTATTCCTCTGGAAATACCGCAAAATGCCATCTGCAGGCACAATGACTTCTTGATTGGACAAAAGAACAGACCAGCGAGGAATTTATTCAGCTATGCGGATAGATGGAAGCGCAAGGGTGCCAAATCTGGAAAGTAAGGTAGACGTTTCCACACTTCAAGTGCAGATCTCTCAATTTCCCCAGTGCCAAGACACTTGTGGGCAGGTACATGGGCCTTATGCAGAACGTTCTTATCCTTAAAGCGTGTTTTTCGCGAACGCTTTCCCTAGTTTCCTTACAAGTTAGGAGTACTATTCTCCAGTTATACGAGGGCTGTTCAATAAAGATTGATCATAACTCTTTTACGGTCATAATTTTCTTGCACTAAAATTCAATCTTAATATATTCTTTTAGCTTTGTGAAACAAACACGCCGTAGTAGTTCCATTGTTGATACTTCTGGTTCCTGTCTGTGAGAACCAGGTAAGTTCAGACATGTTCAGTATTGCCTACCACTGTAATGGAGGTAACACGCGAGGAACAATATGCGGCTTTGAAATTCTGCTTTCGTCTCAACAAATGTTCAGTTGAGGCCTCTCCAATGCTACAGGAGGCCTATGGAGAGTCTGTTCTTCCCTACAGCACAGCTCGAAGGTAGTTTAAAATGTTTAAAGAGGGGAGACAATCAATTTCAAAGGAAGGTGGACCCGGTGCTCCAGTTACTACTCTTACGGAAGAAAAGGCCACACTGCTGCTGCCATTGTGAGAGAGGATCAACGAATTACCTTAAGATCACTTTCTGAAATACTGAACATTTCATTGGGTGCCACATTTCCGTGAAGCAGGCTGGATGCTGCACCACGATAATGCACGGCTGAATATTGCCAATATTGTTGCTGAATATCTTGCAAAAATCAACGTCAAGTGCATCCCTCACCCTCCCTTTAGTCATGATTTAGCCCCATGTGACTTTTTTCTATTCCCTAACTTGAAGAAACGTCTTCGTGGGAGGCATTATCCATCATCAGAAACAGTGGAGAAGGCTGCGGATGTGATTTTGAAGGATCTCTCAAAAATGGTTTCCAGCATGTCTTTGAAGACTGGCAGAAACGCTGTGACAAGTGCATCACATTCAGGGGAGAATATTTTGAGAAGGACCCTAAGAATTATGAGTATGAGTAAAGGTACGTTGTCAAAACATTTGTGATCATTCTTTATTGAACAGCCTTCGTACTTTGCCTTTTTCAAGACAGTAAATCAATAAAATTCCTTTCGTATCCCAAAGGAATATACCTCTACTTATTGTTCTAGAAGTTAGTGGAATGTTCGGTAACAAACAAGAAAGCGAACCTTCCAGTCGGTTATCTGTCTCTTTATCTGTTTCTGCAATCTTTTTATCTCCGCGTCGCACTATCTGTCTCTTTGCGTACGCCTGTCGCGCCCGTCGCAACATTGCGATAAATTAATCCAACTTTTAAGTAAATGCAATGGCCCCTTTTAAATGTATATCCTTTACATCCATTTGGTGCTCAAGATTTATTAATTTTGGAGTTAATAAGCCTCTATGCAGCCATTTAAGTAACTCAGAATAAGTTAAATACAAAAGGAAGCATATGATGTAAATTTTAACTTTATATTTACTTCAAAACACTTTTTTCATATGGTTGCTTACTTAAAGTACTACTAAGGTAATTTTCGACCAGTAACTGGTAAATTTAGGCATACCTCATCCTAGTGACCTTTTATTTTTCTCTGGATAAAACTAGAATAGTATATTTAACTCTATCCGCATATAAGTGCTAAACACTTGCATATGCACAGACGGTGCATTCGTGACTCTCAGATTGTAGAAACTAATTGCGGAAACGACACACTTGAACTTAAAATTCCCTACTTTGCTAAGAACGGATATATGGCTGGTATTGATGTTATTGTCCAGGAAATGCCGACTATAAGTGCATGCAAATTTATAGTCAGTTATCCGAGAACTAGGATGCTCTAATGCCATTGCAACGCCGTTATAACTGCAAATAAATGAAGATTAAACATTTGGTCTAAAGTACCGTCTTCACCTCCTGGAGTAGTAATAACCAGTACAAAAGCGCTAGACATGCTCTCATGAATAGTTCACTTTATGATGCTGAAATAAAACTGTTTATTCGCAGTATAAATACTCATTCTTAAGTAGTGCCTTTATTTTGTGGCGCACAATATTGCGAGCGTTTGTGAGCAGTATGTCAACGGCTTTTCTGTAGAAGTCATAAACCTAAGTACACACATTTGCATTTACAAGCACAAGAGATGGGTTTACAACTAGAAGAATTCTCTTGTGATGATTTCGCTTAGCTTAAAAGGTAAAGAAAGCTTGCGTAGGTTTATTTGCTCTTAAAATATAAAGGGGATAAATTCAATGAAAGAATAGCATCTGTTGGCGATGCAGTTATGCAATAGATACTGAACTTCCTGTTGGGTTACAGCTGAACGTTTATATCCCTATTGCTTTCATTTGACATGTTTTATTTCACTGTAACAGAAAGCTTCAACAAATGTAGATCTACAGATATATGATATCAATGCATCTTGAAATAAACAGTAAACAGTTCTCCTAAACCCTTACATGATTTTCAAACTCAAAAATAAATTTAGTACGCCTTCATGTTCCCTGAATTTCTGAAGTTGTCTTCATTCCGGATGAATTTTGAATAAATGGAAAATCGTAAGTAACAAATAAAATCTTGCCATAAAGGAGTTTCATGAATTTCTAATTATATGGATGGATGGATATGCCCAATGACGTTACCTTATCGTCGTATTGTTTCCTTCATTTTGTTCATGAAGCATTTCCCATTGGCTTATTCAGATAACCAATTATTAGAGAAGTTTGTTTTTAAATCTCATGAATGCGCTATAACTCGGGAAAAGTGGGTAAAGGGAAATCTGCACCCCACTCTTTCAGGTAAGGTTTGCTATAAATCATACTTATATAAAGGTTGATTCTGTGTTTCCTTTAGTTAAAACGTTTGTCTGAAATGGTTTCAAAACACATTGAAGCTAAAACAGTTTTAAAAAAGAAATTACTTTACACTGCTATTACTTTAAATATGTAAACTTCAAGTACTAGGGTATAAAATGGAGTAGATATCTGGAACTTCAAGACTAAAGAATATAATTACATCTCTATATTTTCTTCTGCAGTAGCCTTTTTGTTATAGTTTTCTAATTATATATAATCTCTAAAGTCCTGCGCAGTGCCGTAGCGGGTTAAGGCAGCATGCCTTGATCCCTAGTCACGTAAAGCTACCCGGGTTCGATCCCACCCATTGGGTGCGGATTGTCGATCCCGGGTAAGGGACCGGTGCCCACTCAGCATCGTGAGGAAAGTGAGGAGCTTACGATAGGTAAGCGGCCCTAATCACGAATGCCAACGTTCCGGCTGGGGGATGCCAAGATGCTGACCACATCTCCATCCCGTATCGGTTGGATGGTGGCCCACCTCTGCCGTGCGTACGTGGGCGTGAGGACGGCAGCCGCGTTGGTAGGCCTTGGCACTCTTAGGGCTGTCGCGCCAGTGGTTAAAGGAGTACGATAAGGATGCCCTATATCGCCTATACTCTTTAATATCTATATTCATAATATGGTACAAGAATGGCAGCAAAGTATAAAACAAAATATACTGAATGGAAACATAATTTTAAATACTGACGATTAAGTGATAATATCCCACTCAGAAGATTACATGCAAAGAGCAGTATATAGTTTGAACAACATAGCGGAAACATATACAATTTCAATCTCAGAACACAAAACTTAAATAATGGCTTTTAGAGGAAATAACAACATAAGAGAAAAAATAGTTATAAACAATAAAATAATAGAACAGGTTAATAGTTTTAACTATCTAGACTACACAGTAGCAGTAGCAAATAACAAGGATATGGTGGTGAAATTAAACAGAATCAATCAAATGTGTGGGACTATAATAAGAACAATGAACAGGAAGACACGAAAGGAAACCCAGATGAAATTTTATAAGATAATGGCAGTCCCAACGTTAACATACGGTTCCGAAATATGGACACTGGCAAAGAACCAACGCAAACAGCTAGAATCGGCAGAGATGAGATTTTTGAGAGGCGTGGCAGATTTTAAAGAATAGACCACGTAAGGAACGAAAAAATAAGAGAAGAGCTTGGGATTTTTAATTCAAACAGTAAAATAATAAAGGGGAAAAAATGAATTAGAAAATCATTTTAAGAATGGACGTGGAACGACTTCCAAGAAGAGTTTTAGATTATATGCCGAAGGGAAAGAGAGATGTGGGTCGCCCAGCTCTACGCTGGAAGGATCAGTAGGTGCTTGAAGAGAATGGAACGGGTCACAGGGCCCAATCCTTGGATGATGGTGATGATGATGATGTAGCCATTTAAATAGTTGGAAATATACATTTCATTCCTCATTCCTGAACTTCCCATACGATATTTTATGAGTTTATCCAAATCATTACTGCCAATTTGAAACACATAACGAAATTATTCCATGTATAATATTATGACTTTGTGGGTTTGTGAAATTAAAAGTCCAATTGCACAAACTCAAAATGTTCTTTATTTCTTCCGAATTACAGTTAAAACACTTTCCAATTACACAGAATTACGTAGCGCACACAATTACAGTTCACCAGTTCGTCTGTCACAGGCCCACTTTGCACTCGCAATTACGCACAAGTCCTCCGATGCACGTACATAGTCTTCCGGTCCGTTCCCTCACTGGGCGCTCCTCACGGCCGCTCGCCAAGAACTGAACTGACTCGCCAACTACAGGACTTATATAGGGAAGATCGCCGTTTCTGGAAGGTTCTCGACGCGCACAATTATCCCGAGGTTTCGAGACGTCAGGTGAGAGGGGAAAGAGACGGTGTAGGGCTCGCGCCGCTCTCTTAATCATCCCTTCAGTCAGTGACACGTGACAAATGGGTAGGCGTGGTCTCAATGCTTCCCTCTGGCCCTACTGCCGGCCGGTTCTATAGGGAGTTCCGACGTTCGGGTGACAATATATTTTAGAATGAAAATTGGGAAAAGTCTTTGCATGACATTCTTGGAATATTCAGGGCTTAAATATGAATCTTTATACTCATTTAACTACTTTTCGTTTTCGAGTTACGCTGTACAAATAGGCATTTTTACAAATTTGCTTTTCTATCTAAAATATGTAAAAATCTTAATAATAAATGCTCCTTTCTCTGCCTTAAGTTACTGTAGTGTAAAGTAAAGAACTATACTTTATTTCAACTCTATGCACTTTTCCATTGGGCCTGAATAAGGGTACTTAGCGAAATTAATATTTAGGCATGGTAAATAAAATTGATTTTCATAAAAAAATCTACTGCACTACTTCGATAAAAAGGGAATTTGTTTCTTAATATAGCTGTAAATTTCCTGGAATGCCCAAATTGTTCACTAAGAATTAGCTGGCTAGATTTGTCGCAGATGTAGATCTCAAGTGGGAAGTGTATCAATTTCACTCGACGTGCGTGTGCTCGACACGGTGTGTTAGACCCTGCTGCTATTTCGCCCCTGTAAAGAAAACCGCGACACGCAAGGGTCCATTCCGACCTAATTTGTAACCTCACTACGGCATGCATTAAATTAAGTGAGCTGCGATCCGCCAAGAAACATCGCAAACACTGCCGAGCGATAAATCTCCAGAGACAAATCGGTTCAAGTCCAAGATAGGAGAGCAAGTGTTCGGTCTTCTCTGTCGATCAAACCTTGTAGCACGCTTCGTGATAGAAATCGCCTGCATTCTTTACTACGGTTAAATTGGAATCCGAAGAATATGCTGGTCTAACGAGCCTGCCTTGAAGTAATGAATGGAAATTAATTCTTAGACTCCCTATGGCTTTCCTATGAGGTGGCGAAGAAAGAACTGCTCCGATAGGATCTTGTTTGATTGAGAGCCTTCATCGCTGCTGACAAGTTGTCACCGCGAGGAAATGCATTCAGGGTCGAACAACAGTAATAAAATTGCAGAGCAATGCCCTTCTCATAAGAGAAGGTGTGCCTGAGTCCGTTATCCATTCCTAATATCTTCCATTGCTTTATTTCATCAAGAGAAACATTCTTATTACATTAATATGCAAATTTTACCTTTTGTTTGGAGTTTTTATTTTAATATGTCATCCCTAATCTGAATCAGAAAAAAAAATTAGTTTTTCTCCATCACATATCAATCCTTCACAGTAGAACAAATACTAAAATATGAATTTTTATATTCAAATCTATCGAATATATGTTACATTATTAAATAAATAGTAATAAATCCACAACTATCAACAAAACGATCTTCATAATAGACATACTTCACATCTGTTGTAAATAATGACACCTTTGAACATTACTCCAATTTTTTACCACTACTCCTTGAAATTCACATCTTTCCATTTCCTTTATGTTCTGGTGAAGTCGTTTACCCTGCACCTCATTGACACAGCCGAAATTTTCTGGAGAAAAGTCCAAATAAGAGTGCTGGAAGTATACTTTCACACTCATATTGCAACCCAGCTTTCAAAATTTCTTAAGCATATCTTATGTACTATTTTTTTTAACTTGGACCCTTCTAATTATCCAGAAAGTTTTGGAAGACGCTCTTATAACCAATCCATGCCTGTTTTTCAGTCCATGTCATCGTTACTTCAAATAAGGTATTAGAAATCAACTTTCTCATTTGTGGCCCAACAAATATTCGCTCTTTAAATTTAGCGTCAGATATTTCAGGGAAGTTCTTGCAGATTTATTCGTAGCATTTCTCATTCCTATGTAAAGCGCTAATAAGTTGCTTCATCAAGCCTAATTTTATGTGTGAAGATGGTATTTTTTTTATCCAAAAAGCACTCGTGAATATTTTTCACTCCTGTGCTTGCAATTTTTTCTTCTCCCGTGCTCATATTGGACTATTCCACTCACAAATAAAATATGGAATTTTGGTATAGCCCAATTGCTAACTTGGTAGCATGCCAATAGCTTTTAAATCTCCACATATTATTGACTTTTTCCAGAAGTAATTTTAGGTTACAATGTGTTTTCTTGAGGTAAACTGAATGAGCTACTGGAACTGATGCATATTTATATCCATTATGGAACATTACACTTTTCAGACCAATTTTAATATTGTTGTTTGCTACATTGATGTCATTGTTTTGAAACATATTAATTTTAACAAAGAAAGTATTAGTATTTCTTGGTTCCATGCAATATTTATGCAGAGAACTACATTAAAACATTTTAGGTATAACTGCTAATTGTACAAAATGATACGGGGTAGAAAAAACTGATTAAAGTTTTAGAACCAGCTAATGAAATTTTGTTAAGTGGAAATATTTTGGAGGAAACCGCAGAATTTCATATCAGTGTAATTATTTGAACACATCTTCTTTTGTATATGCAAATACAACCTAAATTTCTTTACAGCGATATCATTTCAAATGCTTTATTAAATGCATAGATTGCTACTAAATGGGATTAAGGGGACACGTGGGTCAAAATGACAGGAATAGCTAATTAGCCATAGATTTTAAATTATTGTAGTTATTAACTTGAAACTTGGCAGAGTTATTAAGAACTGTGTCTTACAATTACCATGATTTTTGTAATCTTTTAATTTTGAAAATATTTAAATAATGAACCAACATAAACCAAGCAGACAGTTCACAACTTAAGAAATATTTTCTAATTGAGTATTGTAAGTTACGGATTTGAATCGTTGTACATAGTTTCTTTAGGTCATAACTAATACATCCCTTCAGATTAATCAATATTAATTTAAGGGTGTTCCTAAAAGTGAAAAGGTCCTTGTGTATTCAAGCTAAAATCTTTAAATGAGCAGCCGTGATAGAAACCTCTTTTGGGTATTGTTCATTAGTTATTAAAGACTTACAACTGCACATTGCATTGCATAAATAATTCAGTTGCAATTCTTCGAAATCACTTAAATAGGATTTTATGATCTTACTGACGACAATATACTACCACCGTCGGAAGGTAAGCTTTGGTTGAATTCATTCTCACCTTTAGCAGTTATAGAAGTTTTGTGTACCGATACATTTTCAAACAGATTAAGCTAACAGAATATAATAAGATTGCATTTTAGTGCAAAAAATTATGACCGTAAAACATTATGATCTTTCTTTTTTGAGCAGCCCTTGTATTATCAAGTGCGTATCTTTTCTTATTGAAAATTAGCTTAGAAATGTAATACACGTAACTTTAAATATAAATTGATGCTGAAATGATCTCTCTATTCATATTTAAAGTAAGCCACAGAGTGGGCTTGGAGTGTCTTTTTCCGAGTTTGAATTTTGGTTAAGAAGTTTTCCGTTTTTTTTTTTTTCCAATTATGGAAACGCAGGCTGAAGCAGAAACCATAGCTTTACGATATTAGAATGTAAGAGAGCGATGATAAAACTATAGAAGTTATTAATAAGGAATTGGGAATATATATTAGAAATAAAGTCAAAAGGAATATCTTAATAGTATAATGTGTACACGAAATAAATATAGGGTACGCGTTGCCTTAAGTTAGAACGGACAGACGGGGCTGGATGCGCAAACAATTGAAACAATACACCGCTAAAATTCCACCGACAGCAGTCAGTAAAGAATGCCAAACTTTAAGTGAAATATGAAGAGGCAGGATGCAGTATCGTTATGACGCCAAGGGGTCATACAACCTTAGGGGTGGACCCATGACTGCTGCATAGGTGAAGATGAATGGAATGATCAATAAGATGAAATTGAAGAAATAAGCCCTCCCAATACAGTTCAACGTAAAGCATGTGATAACTGTGAAATAGAGAACAAATAGAAAAGGGGTGGAAGCAGACGAACAAACCTAGGGAAAAAGCTGAGAGGAGGGCGAAGTGGAAAGCGTCACGCTGGTGTGTGCAACGAAGGGGAAAAGATGCGTTATTTTAGTATCTGATGGAGAGCTGGTAGCGGAGTTACGAGGGCTGTTCAATAAAGAATGATCATAATTTTTTACGGTCATAATTTTTCGCACTAAAATTCAGACTTATTATATTCTGTTAGCTTAATGTGGAACAAACAGACCGTAGTAGTTTCATTGATGGTACTCCTGGTTCACGCCTGTGAGAACCAGGCAAGTTCAAGTATGTTCATTATCGCCTACTGCTACAATGGAGGCAACAGGTGAGGAACAATATGCGGCTTTGAAATTCTGCTTTCGTCTGAAAAAATCTTCAGTTGAGGCCTATACAATGTTACAGGAGGCCTGTGGAGAGTCTGTTCTTCCCTACAGAACAGCCCGAAGGTGGTTTGAAATATTTCAAGAGGTGAGACAATCAATTTCATAGGAAGGTGTACCCGGTGCTCCAGTTAGTGCTCTTACAGAAGAAAACATCAACACTGCTGCTGCCGTTGTGAGAGAGGATCAAAGAATTACCTTAAGATCACTTTCTGAAATGCTGAACATTTCATTGGGTGCCACCCACACCTTGGTGACAGAAACATTACACATGAGACTTGTTTGTGCGCGATGAGTTCCAAGACTATTGATTGACAAAAAATAGGACATCCGCATGCAGTTAAAGTTGATGTTAGGGGACGATACGGAGTTTCTTTCAAACGTAATCAATGCTGATGAAACTTGGCTACATCATTTTGATCTTAAGAGCAAACAGCAAACCTCAGTGTGGAAATCTCCAACACTAAACCCCCATAAAGCAATAGTGGTTGCTTCTGTTGGGAAAGTTATGGTCATCTCATTCTTTGATATTCATAGAATAGTTTATCAGCATGTTGTACTTGCACACACATCAGTAACGACAATTCTACAAGGATATCCTAAAACTGCAAGTCCATATGAGGCGCAAAAGACCGCATTTCCCTGAAGCAGGCTGGCTGCTGCACCACGATAATGCGAAGCCGCATATTGCCATTGTTGTAGCTGAATATCTTGCAAAACTGAACGTGAAGTGCATCCCTCACCCTCCCTGTAGTCCGTATTTAGTCCCATGTGACGTTTTCTATTCCCTAACTTGAAGAAACGCCTTCGTGGGAGGCATTATCCATCATCAGAAGCAGTGGTGAAGGCTGGGGAGGGGATTTTGAAGGATGTCTCAAAAATGGTTTCCAGCATGTCTTTGAAGAATGGCAGAAACGCTGGGACAAGTGCATCGCATTCAGGGGAGACTATTTTGAGAAGGAGCATTAAAATTATGGGGATGAGTAAAGGTATGTTGTCAAAAAAACATTGTGATCATTTTTTATTGAACAGCCCTCCTATATTTTGGACGTTGTGTGATTTAAGTATTATCGAAGAGGCAAGGCGACGCAACGAGAGTGATAGCGAGTGAGGAAAACAGAGCAATACAACAATCAAACAATCCATCCTGCCATACCGCACCAAAAGAACGTCCAAGCTAAATGAACACCAAGGCTAATTTGAGAATCATGCCACCAGTTTCATTTGTTCATGGTACGATGCGACTTCTTCGGTTAAAGGACATTATTAGCCTTAAACTCCGAGGAGCTTATTCATAGTTATCACTTTGGTCTAGACTCTCTTCCGACTAACTTGGTCCGGACCAAATGTGATCTTAACTTTTTGGTATTCATAGACGATAAAAAGTCTCGGACAAAGTAAAGCCTTGGACCAGCATGGAGTAAATGTTGCACTACATAGAAAGTTTCTTCTGCGCATGCTCAAGAGTCATAGAGTGGTAGATAAACCACAATGTACCTACAAGTTTATAAATCTCTGTGGTAGTTTCACAGCTGTTTCTTAATCATTCTTACGGTTGCTGCTACTGTTGTTTGAGGTTCGGTAACAAAGTTTGGTGTGCTGTGTATATGGATAATATGAAGAAGCGTGGTATCAATTGGTCAGAGGAAAACCAGTGTTTCCTCTGGTCCAAAAAAGAATGAACATTATACAAAATAAATACGTGTTGACGACTACAAATATGAGAACGGAGGAAGCATGGGGGGGAAATTTATAACGAGTTTGCTGATAAAGCGGCTTACTGATACCTGACTATTATAATATCGTGGATGTTTGCAGTGTTGTCTTGATATCCTCCTCTTGCATAATGCCGAAGTGCTGTTAGGATTTGAGTGTTAATTGAGATATTCAGGCCTCGGTTATCGTCCCTGATGGACAGGTTAGTCTTTCTGGTGTTTGATTTACTAAACCTGTATCTGCTTTTGAAGTTTAGATCGTCGTACTTCACGATAATTTCTATTCTTGGTAGATAAGTATTCCTCCGTCGACTTATTTCACGAATTTTACGTACCACAGTGTTGCACGTGGTGTGTTGAGTATTGCCGCTCAGTTTGGCTCAATTATTTGGCAGGAGCTTGACTCCGAGGGTCGTCAGCCTCGCCAGTAATAATTTGAAAATATCGATGTCCTCGGCTGCTCTCGGAGTTATCCTAACATTCATGAATATAGGAACTGTGGCAAGGATCTCTTGATTCAGGGCGTTTTGGGTGGATCAATTAGGGTACTTGGAAAGAAGCACAGGTCAATTCTCTTATGACGATCGGTTGTATTTCAATTACTCTCGAAATACATGTTAATTAGACGAACTATGAATGGTAGTCTTCGCGCTGGTGTGGTTGTACTCCCGTGTCTATAACACGACTCATCGGATTGGCATCCAGCTACTAACTACCCTTTAATTGAACGCGATATCTTTAGTTTACTCGTCAGTTCAGTTTGGCCCACAGTAGCCAAATAATCTTAATGAACGCGATTTCTGTCCGTGTGCTATCGCACGACGGTTTAGACTGGCCCTCAGTCACCGACTGTTTTGGATATATATTTGTTCCCAGATAGGTCATATGACACTTCACTTTGCCCTTCAGTTCATTAATGTTAATTAGTTGGTCGGTAGATGGCATATGGAGTCCCATTTACGAGAACCTCACCTTAGACCACCTAAGATGTCCCCTTCCTGTCAAAGCTACGCTTGAAAATAAACACCGGGTGCGACCCTAGGGGAGAAAAATCCTACCGCTTCAGAGTCCGTAACAAGGTTGACAATGCACACGAGATATTTGTTTCAATACATGTATATATTCCTTTAACATTCAATTAATTTTCTATATATTCCTTAACAGTTAATTAATCAACTCGAGCAAGAGAGTACCGTTTCAACAGCTATATTCATCACTTCATTGTCGTCCATGTTACAGAGATAGTCTACCTTTAATCTACCCCGCGGAGGCGGACCAACATTTGAGCCGGACCAACGTCTTTGGTCTCCGGACTATCGCTAATCCCGGTTTATGAATAAGAAAATCGATGGTCCAGCGTTAGTCCACCGTTATCCTGACTATGAATACGGCTCCAAATGATCACCTGAAATATTAATTTCTATTAGTATTTTGGAACAAGTTACGTATTGTTTTATGGATAAAAATAATAGAAGTTACTGCTTTCACACTTAATCTTACGGATTTCATAAGGTAATGCATAGCAGCGCAAGTAACATTAAAATTTAGTTGTTTTTTCTCCACGTATCTGCGGAACTGGTTCTCTTCCCAGCGCTGTCACACATAACGCCAATTAAATCACGTGTGAGGAACACGTTAATCTACCTGGAATTCTTCCTTTTTTGTAGCTCTTCTTAACATTCATTCTTTCGTACGCATATTTTTATTATAATGTTTGCCTGCGTCCGTGGAATGAGGAGATATATGCTGTGTTCACAGTGTTCAAGACAGTGTCTACTAAATTTGTGACAGTTCGAGGCATATAATTTCTTGTGACCATGGGCCGCAGGCTTTCTGTTTCCTGTTTCTCTTTCATGCTGCTGTAATTTTTATGTCCCTTCTTGCATTATGTTTCAACCATCTCAACGCGAAACCGGCACTGTATTACAACACGCTATTTTGTAAATTATTTCAGGCGAAAGGATAAGATAACATGGTATTCTTACACATCATCTTCAAGGTGTTTTTATTTTTTCACGGTCAGATGATAGCTCTGTGTCTGGCTTTTCCCATTTACGCAACGGGACAACGATGGAGGTGCTGATAAACCTGTACGTTTTCAAACAAGTGTGAGTTGTTTAAAGTCATGCGAACCACAATCTACCTCAGATGGTATTACAATGAACGCAACTAACAGTGTACAATGTTGTGAAATTAAAATAAATATTTCTGAGTTAATTTAGTATTTTAACTTTAAGTTCAACAGACTCGGGAGAATCTCTTGGTTGAAGACAATATCTTGAGTCGCTAAAGATAACACTCTCTACTGCTCTTAAGGGCCATTCACAATGAAAGGTAAACGCAACATAAACGCAAAAGCTTGCGACCAGCTAATTTAATGAGGGCCCACTTTCTTCTCGGGCAGCAAGCCAGGACGTTTAGATATCGACATTTCGGGAGTGTGCATCTCTCCCATCGTCAGGATAATTTATAAAATGTAATAACCACATATGAAACACAAATATAAACAAAGACAAAACACTATCACAATTCGCATTACTGAACAAAAGACTGTTTTCAGTAAATTAAATGCCGGTTCAGGAGATGGCATGAGTGTAGAAAATTAATTGGGTCAAAGAAACGTTACTACTTAACTTGATTATCAAGCTGTATTGATCTTTGCTTATTAAATCGACGGATTTCCATTTTAAGGCCGGTTTTCCAAGATAAGCCGAACTGAAGTCCAGCACCACGATTAAGCGTGCTCCTTTCAGAGGAAATCGCCAAAGCCTCCTTAATTCTGAGCTCCCAGTAACTGTTGCATATTGCCAAGATGGTTGTCTCCCGAAAATTCGCTCTATGGTCGTTATCAAAACAATGCTCTGCCAGGCCAGACTTCTCAGGTTGCATTAAACAAATGCTCCGTTCATGTTCGATGATTCTAGTAACTTAATCGTTTCTATGGTATGGGATTTCTATGGTAAGCTTATGAGTTTTAACGCCGTACTTTCCCTTCATGCTATAGGAACGAAGTGGAATGCTATTTTTTGAAGAACGCATAAGTACTTCTGATTTCAAAAAATATATGAAGGAATATCTCCAAGTTTGTTCACACACACACACACACACACACACACACACACACACACACACACACACACACACACACACACACACACACACACACACACACACAGTGGACTATCGCTATTTGTACACAAATAGCTTAAGTTATTGTGCCCATCAAAGTTGTTAATTTCAGGATTAAACAGTGCTATAAACAACGGGTTTTCTTACAGTTCGGAATCATGGATTCGAAAAGGAGACAGCTTACATTAGACCTCCAGCAATCCACGTCAAGTACAAACTTGAAGTAATAAAAGTAATAAATAATTTGAAATGAGGTCCTCCGTAAAAACCAATTGATGATGTTATACTCCAGTCGTTTATGACATAACATGTTAATTGACAGTGTGTAAACAAATGCGGAACAAGTTCAAAGTGATGCGAAAGACTGAAATTGACGCAGATCTCAATGTATGGTTAATAGAACAATGTAGTAGATAATAGAGCCTAGTAGAATAAAACTCGAACTGCATTAACGTTGTAAAATTTGGGAAGGATATCTAAACAACTGATTAGTAAAATTAATTATTTTCTAATGTTTGGAATTGTTAAGAGAAACATAAATGTTTCGTGCACTTTTCCTTTTGATTTTAGCTTTCTAATATTTCGTTAATATTCGTTGTATTTAGTTGTGTCAAAAGCAACAGTATAGATTGGGCCACCAAACACCTGGGAGGCAGGGACAGAATCGACCTTAAGGCAGTAATCTCGTTTTAAAGTTATTTTCAATCTCACGTCAGAATATAGGCGGGGCTAATTTCATTACTGACCCTAATTTAACCAAGGAAACAGGGCAGTCACAGCTTCGCCGCTTAATGAGACGGAAGGAGGCGTGAGGCAAAGTTGACTAGTTACCTGGCTATAATTTGGAATGTGGTGTGGAATCTGACACCTTAAAAAAAGATAGGCATTTAGAAAACCAGATAAGCCCAGCTTATTGTAGCGGCTCTGGCTTTGTGAAAAAGTTTAAACGGTTGTCTAGCTCTTGGCACTTTTTTTCTCTTGGGAATTTAGGTACATAATTAAGAATGCGGAACTGATAATCTTCAAGCTTTTTGTACGTGATTTCAAAAGGATATTGGCTTGCAGTTAATTTTTTTGACAGCTTAAGGTTAATGGTTCGAAATGCGAAACTTAAGTTTTTTCTAAAACATTTCATTTAGCAGAGGATGAAGATACAGGAATAACGTCTGAAACTAGCCCTAAGCAAGATTGAATTAACTAATTATATTAGCATTCCAGATCGTCAATCGGAAAAACAAATAGTATTCCTAAAATCACTTTTTAAACCGCATTGGTATTTGATAGTCAACATGAAAAATTCAATGCCGTGGCCGGAATTTGAACCACGGATCTGCTGGTTTCCGTCCAGTATCTCTTAACCTTTGAGCTATTATGGCCAACGTGCCGTCCTGACATTAAATTCTCCAGTTGACTCGTATATTTTCCCTGTAGACCACTAGGGGCTCTCGCATCCGAGATACACCGTTTGTGGCGACTTACTATCGTAAGTACTTAAATCCCAGGCTTCATCATTTAACTCTTATTTTAGTTAATTGATGGAAATTAATCATTTCTCCACACTAGCCGTATATAGGCTAAGGTTTTTGATAGATAGAGTCAACATGAAAAATTCAATGCCATGGCCGGGATTTGATCCGGGAGAAGCGAGAGCCCCTAGTGGTCTACAGGGAAAGTATACGAGTCAACTGGAGAATTTAATGTCAGGACGGCACGTTGGCCATGGTAGCTCAAAGGTTAAGAGCGACTGGACGGAAACCAGGAGATCCGTGGTTCAAATCCCGGCCATGGCATTGAATTTTTCATGTTCACTATCTATCAAAAACCTTAGCCTATATACGGCTAGTGTGGAGAAATGATTAATTTCCACGCATTGGTATTGTTCGACAATTAATCACAGCATGTGGTTCTTTAAGGTTCTAAGATCAATTCGAAACATCGCATACAGTACGGCACAAAATGGAAATGTAAACTTTACCTTGCATTCATTCAGTTAATATTACAGTATACACAACTTTATATTTTTAAATCTATGATATTTTATCATCACCTATCCAATAATTGGTCTGGTCCCAATTATTTTGTGTAGTTGGGAGTTCTGTTATATGTGCTTTAACATTTTCGCTCAGTGCTGAGATATGTAATTACGTGAGATAGGCATAATTGAAAATGTACAGAGTATCTAAATCAATTTACTCATCTATAGTAGATTTAATTTATTACTTTGGAAGAAAGAGCATTTGAGCATATATTTTTAAGAACGTGTACATCCCTTTCCTATCCATTAAAATTACATATTTCTATTTTACACTAAAACAAGAGTAACTAGTATTTCACTGTGCCTTTTTAATCCAGCAATAATGATAAATTAAGCAATAAATGCTATTTTTCGTAAACAATATTCAAATATTTATTCCTGGTATAATAATGACAAATTAAAACCTTGGACTTTATTCGTCAGATGAAATATTTCAAACTGCGTAAATGTTTAACATGGAATATTTCAAAAAAGGCCCACTAAACAATAAGAGACAAATAGTGTGCATGAGTGATACCTGCACTGGTGAAATTCTATCATCTCTTATGCAGAACTATACAATTTTTCGATGGTATGGAGAGTTCTTCACGTGTAATTAACAGAAAATACAAAAATAAATGTTTTCAACTACACAAGTGTGCAAAAGTTAAGCTTAATTCAATATTTTGTTACCAAACTGTCACAATTGCACAAATTTAAGCATAATGCAATTTGTGGTTATTGATGTATAATAATGGTTGGAACGCAATACAGTGAGAAATAGCAGACACTTTTGACCTAGGGGCACCTTTTTATGCTTGTACAAAATCTAGGCCGCACCGTGGCTCAGTGGTTAGACCGCTTGGCTTTCACCAAGGCGGCCCGGGTTTGATCCAGGTAACCGCAAAGTGAGATTTGTGGTGGACAACACGGCCATGGGGCGGGTTTTCTCCGGGATCTCCTGTTTCCCCCACCATCTCATTCCACCGGTGCTCCATCTTCATCTCAGGTATCATCAGTGTCATCGCCTGCGGTGCCGTATGTAGTAAAAGCGGGCGTTCAACACTTCACATTTCATTTCATTGTACTAAATCTGACCATTACTTTCCAATGACAATGATGGTGCCAACATGACATTAAATTCTCCACTTGGCCATAGTAGCTCAATGGTTTAGAGAGGCTGGACGGAGACCAGAAGAACCGTGGTTCAAATCCCGGCTATGGCATCGAATTTTTCAGTCTGCCTCTACACTTTCATAGTGCGCCCTACACACGGCTAGTGTGAAAGAACAATTAGTTTTCAGTTACTGTTTTGACCAGTAGACTAGGAGGAGCTTGAGGCGACTTGCCCGTACCGTAGGGCGGCGACTCAGAGGCTTCCTTCCAAAATCTGTGTAAACTGGACTTGACAATGAAGGCGTGGATGGTCAGCCTGTGGAAGAGTCCTTTGAAATCGCGAGTCTTTGCGGTAATAGCACTAGAGTCGTCCTGTAACCTGAAAGATGATGGAATAAAATGGGAGAGCAGTTATAACCACCTCTCCAGTATTTGGGTATCCGACTAAGGCAAACCTAAAGAACTCGGAAGCTCTTAAAAGCAAGAGTGAAGAGGCATGTGTTTCAAAGTGAGGGAGGCTCCAAGTAATAATTTTCATTAAAATAAGAGAGAATAATAAACTTTATATATTCGCAGCCATCTAAAATAGCAAGCATGGCCAACAAAACAATTTTCGCAATCTAGGACACCTTTATACCTATAGAACTGTGTTATACACATTCTCATTAAAGTGGCGCATAAATGTTTTAACAACTTTGCTTTGCATGCCGATATCATTAAGGTGTTTTTTATCTTGTTACTTTTAATTATATTTAAGTTCTTCCTCATAGTTCAAAGAACTAAGATTACTCTTCAGCACTCTTTCTATTGTACAGTCACACCTAGGCCCTTCTTTCATTGAAAGACATATACTACAAGCAGATATAATCCTGTTTTCCCTCACATGTGCAATTTTTCCTTCAGCTGGCCAATACCGTGTAAATTTGTTAATCTAACATGGAGAACGTATGGAATTCACATTTTTGCTAATAACTTAAAATTTCACAAGATTATCACCACTAAATACTATGAATAATACTATATAAATATACGTAAAGTTGTATTTAAAACCGCCACATAAAACAAAACAAAATCTTTTTTTACACACTATTTATACTTCATTGGTAAAATATGTCAGTGTTACCTAACTATTGAGGAGTCGTGATTGCCTCCGGAAAAGAAATAAATTTTGAAAATGAATTCACAACAAATAAGATATTTTTTGGCATGAAATTTGTGTCCTTTTACTCCTGAAATTGTTAGGAAAGTGGCGCTTCCAGCACTTCATTGCACACTTCTCCTCTGGAAAGCAATCCTCCCGCGTTGCTGCAGAACACGTCACTCAGTTATAATTCTCTAAGTGGAGTTACTGAATGAGTAAAGCAAGAAAGAAAAAGACGGTAGAAGAGCATTATCAATATCCATTGATGGAGACAGCTCTACTCTACTTTTTATAAGTAGCTTAGCATCCGCTACTTTAAACTAATTTTATAACGTTTTTCATACACGTGTTTACTCTTAAGATTCCAATAGTAGCTTTATTCTCATGCCGACTTGACATATAGCTACATCATGGTATATGTTACTTTCATATTTGCTTGTGTTTGTTTATATGTGAATAAAATTTTGTACAAAAAGTTTCGGTGAATGATATGATCAGTGGCTTCTACGTTTGCTTTAGCTTTGACGTTATTTTTCATTGGGTTTAACCTTCTATGGCAGCAACAAAGTTGCACAGCAGTGGTGCTGGCTTCCGTTAAATTTGAATTGACTCTAAATTTATTCTGCACATTATAGTCATTTTCCTTAGAGCAAGTTTCGATTCCCGACATTCATTAACCTGCAGCGCACATTCTCACATAAGTTGTACAGTGGCGGATTCTTCTAAACAGATAGTTTAGAACAGAATAGCTGTTTCCAAGGAATGATTAGAATACATAAGCATTTCCCACGTAGTGAAATATGACTATTATTAGAAGGGAACGACACATATCGTAGTATAAATGGTGATTTAAATTACTACTTTCGATTTGCATAATCAGTATCTGCAGTATCTGACTGAGACATTTTAAAATGAAAATACAAAAGATATATTGGTTTTGCAAGCTTGAGAAAATATATCCCTTACAGGCCGTACCTTCTACTCTACATATATCTTATAGGAAATTTGAATTTAATTCCACGTGTTATTTAATAGAAACATTTAGGTACTGATGAACAATGAGGGGTTTTTGTAAGTGATGCTTTGTATTTACGATAGCGGTTTTACTTTAATCATTTATTGTTGGCATCCGACAGAACAGAGATGCTAAGCCAGATTCATCCTATACAGACCTCTTCATAGTGTTTACTGTGTTGCAAAATGCAAAGAGAATTGCAATGAAATGGATAAGAGAAAGATATCGAAGTAGCGAGAAACCATGATTGGGGCATTTTGTCGCTAGTGTGGTAAAATGGTCTCATTATGTAGAAAAACAAATGGATGCTATTGCCACCTCTCTCTTCACGTGTTGCAACACTGTTATCAACTTATAACATTTTTTCAACGTTGGCCAAACTCGTATACTTGCGAATATCATCCAAGAGTTGTTTGTACCCTTAGACATTTTCCTATTGTCAGATAGTGGAAGTATTGCTTTCAAGTGAAATAAGGTTTTATGAAAATAAACTGATTTTGAGACAATATGAATCCAAAGATTAGTATTTAAAGAAAATTATATTACCACTATAAGCGACAAGGAAGTAAAATAATAAGTTTATTAGTAAAATCGGATGTGGAAAACATCAAGAAACTGAAGATAATTCCCACCCCAAACTATGCTTTAAATGGACAAACTAGTGCTTGTTAATAAGACCTGATGCTTTCCTGGAGACGAATACACTCACTTTCTGCTCCGGCAGCCAGCCAGCTGAAAAGACGATTAGATATCAACGTTTCGGAAGCGTACATCTCTCCCATCATCAGGATATTTATAAAATGTTATAACCACAAATGAAATATTGGATATAACACAATTATAAACAAAGACAAAACCCTATCAAAATTCGCATTACTGAACAAAAGACTTTTCAACAAATTAAATGCCAGGACAGGAGATGGCGTGAGTATAGAAAACTGTGTCAAAGAAACGTAACTACTTAACTTGACTATCAAGCTGTATTGATCTTTGCTTCTTAATTCGACGGATTTCCATTGTTAAGGCCGGTTTCCAAGAGGAGCTGAACTGAAATCCAGCATCACGATTAAGCGTGCTCCTTTCAAAGGAAATTGCCAAAGCCTCCTTAATTCTCCGCTCCCAGTAGCTGTTGCAGTTTGCCAAGATGGTCATCTCCCAAAAATTGGCACTATGGTCGTTGTCAAAACAAAGCTCTGCCAGCCCAGACTTCCCAGGTTGTATTAAACGAATGCTCCGTTCAATTTCGATTATTCTAGTAGCGATGGTGCTTCCGGTTTGTGCTATATACGGTGTCCCACATACACAGGGAATGCGGTACACTCCCGGAACTTGGAAGTCCAGTGTGTCTTTCACCGGTCTCAACAGATGTTTAATCTTCGGAGGTGACTTGTGGATGGTGCTGATGTTGTATTTGGCGAGAATTCTGCTGATTCTGCCGGATAGATTGCCGGTAAACGGGATGCAGGCTGTAGGCTTATCTTGAAACGTTGATATCTAATCATCTTTTCACCTGGCTGGCTGCCCGAGAAGAAAGTGAGCGTAGTGCTTGTTATTTGCTCAAAATTACTGAAACAGTTTTGGAGTAAAATATCATTAAATTTTGATATGACGAATCAGCTGTGGCTTTTGAATTTTCTGTAGACTGTGAACTTACTACAACATTTGTAGAATCAATTCAATATTCATCGAGTAACTTGGCTCCGCGCCAAAGCGTGAGCGTTGCATTTTGGAGGTTCCTGATTCAAATTCTGCAGGACCAGGCATTTTCCAAGTGTTCATGGTCTTCATGGTCCTTACAGCTAAAAAATACCCAAAATGCCTGAAATGCTTCCTTCCCAAACCGCATGCATTAAGAACGGGAATTAATATGTAATATTTTCTGTGAAATAAGGCTTCTCAATAAATTAATCAAAGTTTTGAAAGTAATTGTTAAGGTTGGTGTTTTTTTATTTTTGTTTTCAGTCACATGAGATGCTTATTAATAAAATTCGATAAACTATAGAAAAGTTGAAAGTTGGTCCCACGTGCAATAATATTAGAAATTATTAGAATCCTGGCTCACTGTTGCATAATATCGCAGTAAACACAACAGTAAAGCAATTCTAAGCAAGCATTTATCGCTGATAAATAAATAGAGAAAAGAATATATTTTATATGATGTACATACAGAGATAAATTATGGATCTGTAATATGTAGAGAACACTGTGAATATCACACATCACAATTTATTTATATTCAGGTCCAACAATAACTGCCCATTTGCGACGGTAGTTAAATATACACATTCTTGTAAGTGGGACAAAACAAGTTTTGCAGTTTTTCTGTGACAAAAAGGTTTGCTAATCTTATTTTTACCTTTAGCTGCTGTTAACAACTTCAAGTAAGATCAACAAAACACCCAAATTTGCAAACTTGCAAACATTCCTGTCCATTTATTCTTCAACTTCATCGTCATTGTCGTCTCACTCGTTCTAAGTAATGTCCGTAAGTTTCATTCCCCATCCTAATTGGACGGTCTCCTATTCTTCTGTTCACCCCATTCTCTATTAATGATTCTGCATATTCTTATATTTGAAGTTGATGTTATGTTGGTTTCTTCTTATTTTTGATCTTGTAAATTTGGTGTTAATTATGTTATTAGATTTTCAGTAATATTGTGCTTGTAGTTGTGGAGATTTAAAACCTTACATTGAATATATCGTTGCATTTGTGATCTTAAAATTACTTGACTCATGTTTTCTAAGCCCAAATTATTTGCTTTATTCTTTAATATACAGCATACACTCTAAGAAAAGTACTGAAAGCAGACCCTGAGCACTTCATTGCGTGCCAGATGAACCCGTCGAGATTCTGACCACTCTCACTTACCAGTGCAATCCGCCACTACCAGCAGGAGCAAATTATTGATGGCGCCTGTCCAACTTGACGCTGGGAGATAACGAGATACGGAGGAAAAGGAAATATTGTTTTCCGTGGCGTGCAGGCCATGCACCCGGGATACACGTAACAGCCACCTCAACAGTACTTCTAATTAAAATAAAGCTTTGCTTTGCATACCAATGAGGCAACGTGTATTTTGTTCGTGTATTTCTTGACGTGAATCAGTCCATCTCTGTTGTGGAACTTGACAGCACTCTTCTTTATGACAAAGTGAGGAATGCAACTTTGAAAAATAATTCGCTCCGTGCAGGCTACATGCCTAGTTAAGTATGTGTGGGCTGTTAGACAATTTCCACAGGCTATTCTAGTTATTCCTCAAACCAAATAAGATTAGTACGTGTCATAAAGTCAAGAGCACGTTATTACATTGTTGCTGATGTGATAGGATATACGATCCTATATGGTTCAGCTTTTGTTTCCTAACCGCCGCTAATTTAAATAGGAGTGCTCTTCATTAACGAATGATCATAATTCTTTACGGTCATAGCTTTTTGCGCTAATACAATATTATTATATTCTGTTAGCCTAATGTGAAATAAACTCGCGGTAGTAGTTTAATTGTTGGTACTCCTGGTTCCCGCCTGTGAGAACCGGGCAAGTTCAGGCATGTTCAGTATCGCCTACCGCTGCAATGGGGGTAAGACGCGAGGAACAATATGCGGCTTTGAAATTCTGCTTTCATCTCAAGAAATCTTCAGTTGAGGCTTATACAATGTTACAGGAGGCCTATGGAGAGTCTGTTCTTCCCTGCAGCACAGCTCGAAGGTAGTTTAAAATGCTTAAAGAGGGGAGACAACCAATTTCATAGGAAAGTGGACCCGGTGCTCCAGTTACTGCTCTTACGGAAGAAAACATCAACACTGCTGCTGCAATTGTGAGAGAGGATCGACGAATTACACTAACAACACTTTCTGAAATACTGAACATTTCATTGGGTGCCATTCACATGTTGGTGACAGAAACATTACATATGAGACGTGTTTGTGCGCGATGAGTACCAAGACTGTCGATTCCCGAACAAAAGGACATTCGCATGCAGGTCTGGATACAGTTAAAATTGATGTTAGAGGAAGATCCGGAGTTTCTTTCAAACGTAATTGCTGCTGATAAAACTTGCCTACATCATTTTGATCCTGAGAGCAAACAGCTAAGCTCAATGTGGAAATCTCCTTCATCACCAACCCCCACAAAAGCAAAAGTGGTTGCTTCTGCTGGGAAAGTTATGGTCATCTCATTCTTTGATATTCATGGAATGGTTTATCGGCATGTTGTACCTGCACACACATCAGTAACTGGACAATACTACAGTCCATATCAGGCGCAAAAGATCACATTTCCGTGAAGCAGGATGGATGCTGCATCACGATAAGGCGCGGCCGCATATTGCCGATGTTGTTGCTGAATATCTTGCAAAAATCAACGTGAAGTGAATCCCTCACCCTCTCTATAGTCCGGATTTAGCCCCATGTGACTTTTTCCTATTCCCTAACTTGAAAAAACGCCTTCGTGGGAGGCATTGTCCATCATCAGAAGCAGTGGTGAAGGCTGCGGAGGCGATTTTGAAGGATCTGTCAAAAATGGTTTCCAGCATGTCTTTGAAGACTGGCAGAAACGCTTGGACGGGTGCATCGCATTCAGGGGAGACTATTTTGAGAAGGACCATCAAAATTATGAGGATGAGTAAAGGTACGTTGTAAAACAAACAAAAAAAAAAAAAAGATCATTCTTTATTGAACAGCCGTCGTACATTACACGTTAGAGCATTCGGATAGCTTGCGCATAGTGAGTCCTCAGAAAGATGTGCAAGCCTTGCGTTTGGGAAGCCTTGAGTTCGCTCTCATTAACCATGGCTTTTTTGGTTTGCGTTTTTCTCCATTTACTGGAGTGACGTGACTTTTGCAATGGCTCTCCCTTCTTCCTTTATCTCTCTTTTCGTCTCCCCCTTAAGTAAATGTTTCAGAACGACTCCGGAGTTATGTGCTGGTAAATGGCGGAGAGACTAGCGATTTGGAACTGCGCTAATGGATGGTTGTTCAAGCCTCCATTGCAAAGTCAAGGTTTCCCCAGTTCTTGCTAGAGCAGGATCCACACTACGACAGTTTGGGTTGTTTTGCCGAAGCCTCACAAACAGGAGGCCAAGTTAATAACTTAGGAAATCTACGCGTCTCTGCCGCTTAAATCGCTCTTTCTTGCAGCCAATTATCTTCCGTGGTTCATTCACTTCATCCGCCCTTCTTGTGGCTGCACGTTCATATGATCAAATTACGTTTGGAGGTACTAGGCGAGTACTAGATTAAAACCATTAACAGAAGTAATTAGAGGTAATAAGAGGAGGAGCAATCTGGTTTTAGAATAGGATGATCTATTCATGATAATGAATATAGTTTAAATAGGATTTAAGATGAAAGTCGAGAAGTCAACTTAGAAACTCATATAGAAAGTTTAGACTTCGAAAAAGTGTTTAATTTTATGATTAAAGAAGGATTATGGGTCATAATGATGAAAAGGGATATCCCCTCATATGATAGAAGTATTTAAAAATTTATATAGCTCGCCTCGGTAGTGTAGATGATAGCATGTCTGCCTCACGTTCAAGAGGTCCCGAGTTTGAATCTTGGTCAGGGTGAGTTACCTGGATGAGGTTTTTTCCTGGGTTTTCCCTTATACTCAAAGACGAATGTCGGGTAACTCTAAGTTCCAAGAACCCTGTACTCATTTGAGCATCTATTCAACTATTACATTCACCGTCCGATATGAGACGTCGGAGTATGGAGTATATATACGTATATATAATATATATAATATATATTATAATACATATTATAATATAGGACATTTAAAACAGAAATTAAAATGAATCAAGGAGTAATACAAGGTTTCATACTTTATCTTATGTTATTTCGTATATACGTGGGTGATTAAGAATTGGAAAAAGGAGGTGAGCAAAGGAAAACAAATGAACAGAAATAAAAAGTTAAATATCATATACGCCGACGATGTTGCAATAACAAGAAAATGAAGAGAGCCTCCTACGTTCCGTGTATAAAATACATCTATTGGGAAAAGAATATAATTTAAATATATCTCCCCAAAAAATAAGGGCACATGGAGGAAAATATCCAGTAAGATCAAAATATGTATTTAAAATAAATGTCTAGAACAGCTATGGAGTTTTAACTATTTGGTTTATGAAATAAGCTTTGACTTAGACAAAGATTTAGAAAACAAGATAAACAAGTTTCAGCAGATATGCGGAACCGTAGCAAAAACTTTAAAAAATAAAACAAGGAAAAGAAGAAATTTAAATTTTATAAAATCATGACAGTCCCAGTGCTCATACACGGAAGTCTAGTCCTGGGTATTAAAAGAAAGGGACAAAAGTAAAATAAAGGCAGCAAAAATGAGATTCTTAGGAAGATTTAAAGTATGCATCAAACGAGACTTAATAAGAAATGAAAAAAATTCGAGAGGAATTAGGCATATACAAATTACAAGATAAAATAGATGAGAACAAACAGAATCGGAAAGAAAATGTCAATAGAATGAATGAAGAAAGAATACCATTTTAATAGGAAGATACAATCCTCGCAGAAGAGATGGAGGATGTCTTAGAAGAAGATGCGGGAAGGTGTTGCAATGTGAAGACGAAACAGGCAGAAATGCATAATCCTTGAAGTGAAGAAGAAGGAAAAGAATAGGTGAGCCTTATCTAATAAACCTCCAACTCCCCAAGTGACTAAAACAATATACACAGTATACGTGAAACATTTATAAAATTGCTTCAGATAAAGGTATTAATACAAATAGTACATATTTACATACATCTCAAATAAATCTCGTAATATCATATACCTACTAATAATATTTTTCTTGTATCAGAGGTTTTACATATTTTAGGAAATATCTTTTCATTGTTTTGTCATGTGTTAAACATGGCAGACTATATCATCAAACCAGTCATATTAGTAAAAATAAAAACGAGATAAACAATTGAAGCAATGGAAATTGTTCTTCCCTCCAGCCGTGTGCAAGGTAAGTGTGTATGCATAGGTATGTGGAGTCAGAGTGAGAAAAAATCAATATCATAGCCGAGATTTGAACCACGGATCTACCGATCTACGTGCTGCTGCTCTTAATCATTGAGTTATCATGGAAACATTCCAGAAGGACATTAAACTCTCCAAGAGACTTGTATTTTCCTCGGTAAACCACTAAGAGTTCTCATATACGAGATGCGCACCTTTTGAGGCGATTTACTGCAAATTTGTTAGAAAGAAGTAAGGTATAAAGCTTTGTTGTGCCTTAGCGAGTTCTGTATTTTTGTGTGCTATAGTTTATCAGCTAGGTAATTCCTAGCAATTCATTTAGAAAGAAGAGGATTTCATCCTTTATCATACACCCTTTTTGGGAAAACCAAAGGCTAAAAATTTTAGTTTAAGGAGTAGTTTCAGGGTGACGGATTTTCTTGAAATGTTGGTGTTTCGCTTCTACATAAAGCTGAATTTATATATTTTATATATTTATCTGAAAATTTATCTGTTCTCTCTCTCTCTTCTTGTCTCTCTCTCTCTCTCTCTCTCTCTCTCTCTCTCTCTCTCTCTCTCTCTCTCTCTCTCTCTCTCTCTCTCTCTCTCTCTCTCTGACACATAGATACGTACACATAGACATACGTGGTTTTTCTAAAATGATCTTTTTAAATTCGCGAACCTCAAAAGGTATACTTACTACATATTAATTAAAACAGAAATAAATACTACTACTACTCTCTCTCTGTCTCCCTCTCCAAGTAAGAGATCATTATTTCCTAAACTCACCACAATTAACAATCTACATTAATTCCTAAAAAATAAGCGGTTAACATATTTATCTTAAATAGCAGTAAAGGAAGTAAATACCAGTTACCACTTGCCAATCCCATGAACGAGAAATACCATCCCATCTCAGCAGATATGGTTACTAGGGCTTTGATTTATACGCAGTGGGCGCAGCGTTTCATATTCATGTATTAGAAATATATGTTCGTTCTTGCGGTCTATATTTATTTCAGATGGTCAACAGTACATACCACACACACACACAGACCATTTGCATGAATAACGTCAAAGTTTACGTATTTGAATATACCTGCTACCTTATCTGGCACTCCCATTTGTTTCAGCAGGAAGCCGCCATAAGCATTTCTGTGATCTTTCTGGTCGTGATATGTGGAGAAAGGCACATTAGTCATTTTTTATTAATTGTGTTTTATATTTTTCAGAGTGCGTAAGGTATATAATTTACTCACTATGGCCGATTTATCACTGCTATAGAGAAATCTGTCTTTCATACCTACCTATAATTCCAAATCGAGTGCTCTATTAAAATAATGAAATGCATTGGGGAAATCGCATGTTTATTCTGGAGAAGGTTTAAAATTTTTAGTGCATTTGTTGCTCCATTTGTAGTTTTGACAACAGCGTTAAACATTTACATATAAATGGGTGCAAATAAATTTTCCCAAGACGTTTAAATTTAGCTACGCATATGGGTAACCATTAGGGCTAGCTTACTAAGAAAATATTTCTAGGTAAGCCCTTATGCCTATGTAATCTTGTACTATTTCTTAGCAGACGTATGACACGGAAATTTTCGCCGATATCGGGATATAATATCTGAAGACTTTAGAGGGCCCATCTATGTTCCAGCATATCAGCCGACTGGTGGTCATCTGAATCCCTTGCCTCACCCCTTCCTCCTAGAAACCTTCTGAAGTACAATAAGCGACTGTGGGTGTAAATGCCAAAGCTTTCCTGCTCTTCTGAATACTATAGATATTGTGACTTTGTGGGTTCGTAAAATTAAAAGTCCAATTACACAAATTCAAAATGTTCTTTATTTCCACCGAATTACAGTTGGAACACTTGCTGATTACATAGAATTATTTAGTGCACACAGTTACAATCCACCAGCTCGTCTGCCACAGGTCCACTCTACACTCGCTATTATGTGCAACTCCTCTGATACACGTATGCAGTCTTCCTGTCCGTTCGCTAGCACGGCGCTCTTCACGGCTGCTCGCCAAGAACTAAACTGACTCGCCCACTGCAGCCCTTATATAGGAAGATCGCTGTTTCTGGTGGCTTCGCGGCTCGAAACGTCATCCCGATGGTTCCAGACGTCAGAGGGAGGGAAAAGAGACGGCTAGTGATGCTTTCCCAACCATCCCCTCAGTTAGCGCTACACAGATAAATGGGTTGGCGTGGGCTGAATGCTTCCCGTTTGGCCCCTACCTGCCAGCTGCTGGTTCTCTCGGGAATTCCGATGTTCGGGTGACAATATACTTAATTTGAGAAATATTTCTTCTTCTTCACTTTAGGAATTAGGCATTTCTGCCTGTTCCGTCTTCCCATTCCATCAACTATTCCCATGTTCTTTTAGGGCGTCCTATATCTCTTCTTCCATGAGATGTATCTTCTTATTAAAACCGATACTCTTTCTTCATCCATTCTATTCATATTTTCTTTCCAGTTCTGTATATTTTCTTCTATTTTGTCTTGTAATTTAAATATGCCTAGTTCTTCTCGAATTGTTTCATTTCTTATCAAATCTCGTCTATTACATTCTTTAATTTTTCTTAAGAACCTCATTTCTGCTGCCTGTATTTTACTTTTATCTCTTACTGTCCAGGACTCACTTCCATACACGAGCACTAAAACTGCTATCGTTTTATAAACTTTTAACTTTGTTCCTTTCCTTGCTTTGTTTTCCAATGTTCTTGCTACAGTTCCACATATCTGCTGAAATTTGTTTCTTTTGTTTTCTAAGTCTTTATCTAACCCAAAACTTACATCACAGTCCAGATAGTTGAAATTCGAAAGCTGTTCCAGGCATTTACTTTCAATGCTTACTTTTGATCTTACAGCTTGATATGCCACTATTTTCATTTTCTTGGTGGATATATTTAGAATGTACTCTTTCTCTTTCCCCAGTAAATACATTTTATACAAGGAACGCTGAAGGCTTTCTTTATTTTCTTGTATTATTACTACATCACCATAGAGTATCAAAAATAAGTTTTCATTTACATTTAATTGCATTCCTTCATTCACTTGTTTTTTCCCCAAGTTCTTATCAAATCGTCCAAGTATATATTAAATAGTCTGGGAGAAAGGCTACATCCCTGTCTTACTCCTTGATTTATTTCTTCTACGTATTTTTATGGTGCGTGTATTTATGATAATCTTTGTGTCTCTATGTAAGCTTTTAACTATTTCTACTGTATGAGGGGGATATCCTCTTTTGTCCATTATGTTCCATAATCTATTTGTATTTATAGAATCAAATGATTTTTCTACAAATGCTATGTGAGTTTCTACGTTGCCTTTTTTGTCTAAAATTTTCTTTTTACTAAAAATAATTTCACTAGTATATCGTCCTATTCTAAAATCTGATTGTTCTTCTTCTAAAATCACTTCTGTTATTGGCTGATATAAATGATTATTTATAATTTTAGCATACAGCTTGTAAACTACGTTTAACAGACTTATACTTCTATAATTATTAGGGTCCTTTCTTTTCCATTTTTAAAAATAGGTATCAATTCAGCTGATTTCCATGATTCAGGAATCCTATAACATTTCCAACACTCGTTATATAAATGCAGGAGTCAAAGTCGGCATATTAGACCAGAGTATTTCAATAACTCAACATTTATACCATCTGGGTCACTTGTTTTTCTATTTTTCATGTTTTTCAAAGCTGCTTGTAATTCATGCAATGTAATTAAGTCTACTGTTGTATTATATATTGGAAGTCTATTTTCTTCTGTATGTTCTTCCTAAGGGAGCAGGCGTTGAGAAATATTGTGATCGATATATTTTTAATCAGGTTGGAATTGGATAAAGGTTAAAGATAGCTTTGGCTGGTCTATTAGAAGAGGAGCTAGTAGGTATATGTAAAATTTATATACATAGCTAGAATTTCTTGACTAATTTAAAATGTAAAGGTAATTGAAAGGAAGGCCTCCCTAAAGTTGACGATTTTAAAATTATCTCAGTAGCAACAATAAAATGTGTTACTATCTTGCCGCATTATTTCTGTCATTTTATGTACCTAACTTACGTGGTAGCGTCGATACAAAGAAAACTGTGGCTTAGGAAGAACTCATTTGTTTGAGAATGGTAAAATATTTTGAGCAAAACGTTGCCAGTTTAAAAATATATAGTTCTTGTCGTAGTTTACTGCGATTAATTGTGTGCAAGTGTGCTGCTATTACAGGAGGGACTGGAGAAGCTTCGTTTTATTGTCCAAAGAGTGAATTGTCCATAATAGAGATCAAGTTAGCATTCAATTTTCAAAACCATTTTTCATTTTTGGTGGGTAATGGAGGGGTTTTAACTCATGCAATTATCTCCCTCATTCGTTACGCCACTAAGAAATGAAAATTCAAGACATACAGACAGACAGAGAGACAGACAGACAAAGTGCACATTATATGTACTTACAAAAATATTATTAGAAAAAAGACATTCGGTTGCCTTCTAACTCATATACCTACCGATACAATCCGACCTCATGAACGAGAACTTGTGAGGATTTTTCAGATTTACCACAATCCTCATAACTGGTAGATTCCGAGGAAGTTAGCATTCCATTTGATGTACTATAAGGGCCTCTAAGGGCCTATATGGTGCATTATTTAGCATTTATTTTATTTATTTTAGCTAAGCCAGTACAATTGAGTGTGGCCGGTGTTCAGCCCTGGCTCTGTACCAGTCACACTCACTTTTACAGTAGATTCTTATTTCCAAACAGTTAATTATAACAATGCAGATTCCTTATTAGTTCTGTTCACTGTCCATCACCACTTTTTTTTAACTTTTTTTCAAGAATTGCCCGATCTTCTTACTATCTTTAACAAACATTTCAGGTATAGATATATTCCTATCTAAGAACAGACATTATATATCGGTAGATTAGATCACCTAGTAGCTCTACGTGCAATTAGATTTTTGTGCATATACCCAGATAGAGACATTCCTTAAATATTTTAGCGCTAAGTCGGTTCGTCAATTTGATAATGATCTTTAAGTTTGTGCCACCATATTTTCGATTTGATAAACATTTGTTTGCATTATATTTTATCAGCTTAGCTGCAATCGGCGAACGAAAGAATGGTGGTGTACATGCGGCACCACAGGTGGTGAAATTGATGAAGATGGAGCAGCGGTGGAACGAAATGGTGGGGGAAACCGGACACCCCGGAAAAAACCCGCCCCAGCACTAATGCAGTTGGCGAGCATTGATGATTAATATCTCAGTTGTAGTCTCAGATTGATTTTTGATCTATATTTATTATTGAAATAATACTTCCTGTATTCGTTTAAAGATTTAGTTCTTATTCCAAGTCACAATGAATAATTTGAACACGTATGTATACACATCGTTCTCAGGAATGCTTCTTAATCAGTGTGAAAACCTTTTTTTTCGTTTCTATAGTTACCACCAAAGTTATATAATCGATTTCTCGTCTTTAACTACATGTCTCTTTTGTTTTCTTTATCAACAACATTTATACTCCACTAGAAAAACATTTTAACGCTTCTCAAATTTCAACAAACGTTTAAAAATTAGTAAATAGCTCTTACTTGGCACCATTTTTGAACAACGGTTTCAGCCCTTAGGAGAAGCGGATGAGTTGACTGTACTGCAGGGCCAGCCTCTCAAGCGTAGGTGGTAGCGTGACTGCCTCATGTTTAGAGGTACCGAATTTGAATCTCGGTCAGGGTGTATAAGGTTTCTCGGGGATTTCCCTTACCCTGAAAGATGAATGTTAGAAAGGTCTAAGCTCTATGGACCAGGGCTCATTTGAGTATCAATTCAACCCATTTCATTCATAGTTTTATATGACTGAACGTTGGACAAACTTTAAAAAAGAGATCTGCAGGGGGTACATGGGCTGCAGGCGTGGAGAAATACATGCAGGGTTAGTGTGAAACGGAGCATGTAGTATTAATAAAATACCATTTTAAAAAATTGTCGGAAACCCGCGGGGTTACTGGTTAGTGGCTTGAGCACCCAGCTGAAAAGTACTCGTAGTTCACTTACGAGAGCGAGCAAGAAGACTTTTGTCTGTTTGAGGGTAGGTCGACATTTCCAGCATGTACTATAAGGTAACGATTTTAGTGCGTCTCTTACGACAAACTTTTTCCGGGGTTTGTGAGTTCTCTCGTACATGAAGAGAGCCCGAGTTACCACTTGTTTTAATGGTTATATGCTAATTTGATTGGTATGTTAATAAAATGTTTATAAAATACACACATATTAACATTAATCAATTTGTCACTCATTGTTGCTTAAACTTCTTATTCTTAGAGGAAATTAATTGTTCTTTCTCACTGGTCGTGTGTAGGATAAAATGTGGAACCGTAGAGTCATATTGAAAAATACAAAAACTCTAAGTTTCCACAATTTAGCCTACACACGGCTCGTGTGAATGAGCAATTAATTTCCATTAATTGACCTAACAGTGGTTAACTATAAAGCCTTAAAGTGCTTACATGTTGTGGGTCGCCATTGGGATGGTTGTCTCATGTGTTTGAGAACTCCTAGGTGGTTTGTCGGGAAAAATACGAGTCGGTTAGGGGGTTTAGCGTCATATCGGTACGTTGGCTATAGTAGCTCGATGGTTCGAGTTGCTGTACGGAGACCAGAAGATCCGTGGTTCAAATCCAGGCTATGCCATTTAATTTTTCAATCTGACTCTACTTTTCTTATTCTTAGTTACAACGAATGCAGATATAGATAGTTAAACAAGCAGCTGTTAAGATTTCTTTTACAAATAGTTGTGATTTTACGCTTTTCCTCTAAAGTAACGCTCTTTATAGTTTTAAAATATGTTTTACTTAGCCCAAATAATACATCATTCATATATACATCATTCCATGCTTTTGGGCTCTCTATCGGTAAGCTATTACTATGTCTGGTTCCGTAAAATATGGACAATTAGTTGAAAATCATTAGTCTTCTCTCCGTTCTCTAAGGAGATTTTGTTTGTCGTAGTTCAACACAAGGACAAATGCCTGACATCGAACTTGATATACGACTCTGGTGATAATGTTATTCACAGCCTCAATCCGCGTCTCCAAAGAACTACAAGTCGACATTGGAATTTTAAATTAGCAGTGAATATAAATGAAAACTCTGTGCTTAGTTCAGAATGTGAATTTTCACACAATTCAGGAATTGAAAGCTTAGAATATAAGTGAATTATGAGTTCATATAATTATGTAGAATAAAGCAAACAATATGTTCTAAATATATTCTTCAATTAGATGCCATTTATTTAATTTGATCTTATCTTGTTATCTGTTCTAAGATTTATGTTTACTAAAAGGGAATTTAAGTTTGTTTATTGTATCTGTATGACGATCTTTTCTTAAGATTCGGGAACTATATATTTACCTTTATCTATACGTCATAAAGAATATCATATACATACGTGTGACTAGGTGCAAGGAGGTATCAGGTTAATATATAAATACTATGAAGATAAATTCATATAAAACGAAACAAATTCCAATGATATTGCATTCCAAGTAACACCAATTAGGCACAGAGAAACAAATGAGCATGGAATATGAAAGTTGACAAATACTATGAAGATAAATTTATATAAAACGAAACAAATTCCAAGGATATTGCATTCCAAGTAACATCAATTAGGCACAGAGAAACAACGTTTAGAACGCTAGATACTCATGTAATACTAATGTCAAAGTATTTTTGCACTATATAACTAATATTCCATACTTACTGTTATTGTTGCTATGCTCGTAAGTTGAAATTCCCGAGGTAGGTAATTTGTCCATAGGAGCGCATAAAGTCTGTTTAGTTAACGCATGTGCAGTTCGGAGTCAAAGGAACCCGAGGCTCCCGCCCACTAATGACCATCATAAATCTATCTCAACACTTCAGAAATGGAACGCTGTCATTGAGGACCAATAGCAACCCTGATTTTCTCAAAGTGACAGCCGCATGTCTACTCCACGTGGAGTCTCAGTTGCCAAAGTTCCAACTTCTAGTTGATCTGTTTCATTACGTGCAGAAATTCGTTGTGTGTCACGATGTAGAGACCGTGGGAGGGAAATGCAGTGGTAAATGCAAACGAAGTAATAGATGACTTTCAGTCACGTGAAAATAATCAAAGTGAAGACAATAGTGTGAATAACTGGGCCGAGTTATATTACCGGAAAAGCCACAAAAACAAAGTTACAATGGGAACTGTTCCTAAGAAAATTCAAGCGCTTATTTTGAACACATATAAATATGTGCTGAAAAATAATCTTGGTAAGGGGTCACGCAATGAACCTGACAAATTCTAGGTGTTCACAGAGATACAGTAAGAAATATTGTGACGAAAGGAATACCAAAGACCGATCAAGTGTGAAAACAAAAGGAAACGTTTCTTTAAAGTAGATAATTTCACATGCGATTTAATTCGTCTAGAAATTTATAGGTTCTATGCAAAAGGGAGAGCGCCCACCTTAAAGGAATTGGTTGCACATTTGCAAGAAATTTGTGATTTTCCCTACGGGCATTGCACTTTGCGTGGTCTCCTAAAGGAGCTGGGCTTCAAATACCGCACTTCGAATAAGTTAGGGGTTATTATGGAATCCAGTAGAATTGTAGCTTGACGATTATATTTGTCAAAACTAAGGAAGTTTCGCATTAATGGACATAAGATAATTTATTTAAACGAAACCTCGTACGATACCCATGACCTATCGAGAAAGGTGGCAACCTTGCAGAACGGACTGCGAGAAAGAGGATCTGTGTTGTAAAATGATTATAAGGGTTAGCCAAAGGCAGCAGCCGACGTGCACACGCGTTAACTAATCAGACTTTACCTATAAGCGACGCAAAAAGCACTAGTGTGCTAAGTAATATCTATTTTGAAATTTTGATTGTGATATTAAAATGTGTATAATTATATAAATAAATACAGTGCAACAAATACGAAGACTGTTCCATAAAGAATGGTCACAATTTCTTTTTGACTACGTACCTTTACTCATCCTCATAATTTTGATGGTCCTTCTCACAATAGTCTCCCCTGAACGCGATGCACTTGTCTGAGTGTTGTCTTCAAAGACATGCTGGAAACCATTTTTTGAGAGGTCCTTCAAAATCGCCTCCGCAAACTTCACCACTGCTTCTGATGATGGATAATGCCTCCCACGAAGGCGTTTCTTCAAGTTAGGGAATAGAAAAAAGTCTCATGGGGCTAAATACGGACTATAGGGAGGGTGAGGGATGCAATTCACGTTGTTTTTTGCAAGATATTCAGCAACAACATTAACAATATGCAGCCACGCATTATCGTGGTGCAGTATCCAGCCTGCTTCACGGAAATGTGGTCTTTTGTGCCAGATATGAACTTGCAATGCTTTTAGGACATCCCTGTAGTGTTGTCCAGCTACTCATGTGTGTGCAGGTACAGCAGGCTGATAAACCATTCCATGAATATCAAAGAATTTGATGACCACAACTTTCCCATCAGAGGCAACCACTTTTGCTTTTTTGGGAGCTGGTTATGAAGGAGATTTCCACACTGAGCTTTGCTGTTTGCTCTCAGGATCAAAATGATGTAGCCAAGTTTCATCAGCAGTGATTAGTTTGAAAGAAACTCCGAATCTTCCTCTAACATCAACTTTAACTGCATGTTACTTCCATAGGCGATACTGAACATGTGTGAACTTGCCTGGTTCTCACATGCAGGAAACAGGAGTACCAACAATGAAACTACCACGGTGTGTTTGTTTTATATTAAGCTAACAGAATATAATAATATTGAATTTTAGTGCGAAAAATTATGACCGTAAAAAATTACGACCTTTCTTTATTGAGCAGCCCTCGTAGTATGCAATACACGGGTTGTAAGCACATAACAGTATCTCGCAAGCGCCAATGTTGTTTCGAACATTTCCTTGTTCCTATAAAGCTTATCACATTGATATCGCAATATACTATTGAGAAACCGCCATAATGGACTGACAGACGAGTAAGATTTATAATTTTATAAAGAAACAATGGGAAGAATTTTTTTTCTCACAAAGTAATCTCAAGAAAAACATGAAACTGTCACTCCTCAATGTAATCTCGCTCTAGCCGTACACATTTTTTCACAACGCCAACGCCATGATTCCATGGCCACTGCGAACGCTTCTCTAGGAATGTTTTCGCCACTGGAAAATTGCTGAGGCAATAGCGGCATGAATAGTGAATCTACGTCCACGAAGAGTATCTTTTATCGTGAGAAGCAGGCCAAAGTCGCTAGGAGCCAGGTCAGGTGAGTAGGGAGCATGAGCAATCAGTTCAAAGTTGTTGCCATAAATAAACTCCTGGAAGACACTTTTTGCATTTGCAGATCTTCTTGGAGGATTGTGTGCACAGATACCACGGAAATACTTGCATTCCACCCTGTAACTTCACTAATGTGAACTAGCTCCCTACATACCGGCACTTCACTTATGTGAAATACTTCAATTGCACCCTGTCACTTCACTAATGTGAACCAGTTCTCCTACATACGGCCACTTCACTAATGTGAACTACTTCTCCTAAATACCGGCACTCTACTAATGTGCACTACTTCTCCTACATACCGGCACTTCACTAATGTGTACTACTTATATTACACCCTGACAGTTCACTAATGTGAAGTAGTTCTTCTACATACCGGCACTTCACTAATGTGAACTACTTCCAATGCACCCTGTCGCTTGACTAACGTGAACTGTTTCAGTTTATCCTATTTGCCCGCCTCTGTAGCACAGGTGGTAAATTAACGTTGGAGGTTATCCCGATAGACCTTTGTCTGGTACGGCTAAGCGCTATGCACCCTGTTCTCATTTGTACATCATTTCATTCATCAAGGTTTTTTCTTGTCCTTAAAAGTCAATGTCTGGTAGCTCTAAGATCTATCTAACCTGTACTCATTTTAACATTATTTCATTCTTCGCCGTGACTGTCTTGGTTTGTTGTCACACGATGTTCTGCCTTCATTGAACTATCGTACCCAGAAATGCACATTAGACACATCCATGGTATAATGGCGCTGTTCGAACAGTTTCCATGGATTTATTTTTGGTAATAGATACCTCTCAGATAACGCACTGATTACTCCATGTTGAGTAAGTATATATCTGTTATTTGCGATTCCTCCGAATTCCACTGACTGAAGTGATGCGTTTATTGGTGCTTAGCACAGAGCTGGGAAGCGCGGCATATCACCCTTCACTCTTACAGGAATAATCAGTGCGTTATCTGAGAGGTTTCTGTTAACAAAGATAAATCATGGTCACCGTTCCAGCAGTGCGACTGTAGCATCACATTTGCCTGCCTCGGTAGCGTAGATGGTAGCGTGTCTGCCTCACGTTCAAGAGGCCCCGAGTTCGAATCTTGGTCAGGGTGATTTACATGGATAAGGTTTTTTCCGGGGGTTTCCCTTATCCTTACAGACGAATGTCGGGTAGCTCTAAGCTCCATGGACCCTTTATACACTTGAGCATCATTTCACCCATTTCGTTCTCCGTCCGATATGACAACGTTGGATGACGTAAAATTAAAAAAAAAAGGATCACTACATGCCTGACTCAACTGGCGATGAATTTAGATAGGTGTCACAGCACGAAAATGGAGAAAACGAAAGATTACAAGCTGTGTTTGCAATGAAAACGTGACATTTGAAGTATCAAAGACACTACTCTCATCACTGCCACTGGAGTTCTATGCATTGTACAGTGCTGCCATCTGTCACGCATTCACAAAGAGCCCACGTGTATTAAAAAAAACAGAAGTACCGCACTTCCTAATGATTATTAGCGATAATGCATGTTAAAATCATTGCATGATGTAAGAAGCACACTTACTTTGAGGGGCATAAAGGTGGATTACCAACCTCAATGTTAAGAAAAAGATAATTAGTATAAGGTAAAGGAAGAAAAAAAAATCATTAGAGCAAGTGTTCTTGGAATTAGGTTACGTTTGAAAGACGGGCAATTTAGGCGCGTGGAGAATATTAAGAAAATTGTAAAGAAAATGAAGATCTTATACTCGTAATAGATTGAGTGAAAATTGCTTCGCACAGAATCAGTAACTTTAGGAATGTAGGAGTGTTAGGATTAGGATTTCATTACGAAGGGTATTCGGTACATAGGCCACGATGCTGGGTCCACTGTTTCTATGCCCCCAAGTGGGAGCATCCCCATGAGGAAGGATGAGGTGAAGGAGACAGAGGGCGGCCGAACCAAGGAGCCAGGACAGTACAGAGGGCAGGGTCACTACAGTTTACTTGGATAGAGACTTCCGCCGACAGGGCAGGGCAATGAACTCGCTCCCCTGCAGCGGGACGGCAACGAGCAGCTGAGCCCTAACGGTCCCAGGCAAGTAATCCGAGTCCCATAGATCTGGCGGTCCCGAAATTGTCCCAGCAGAGTAGCGGAGACCGTCAACCGACCTACCGGAGGAGGAAGTAGTTTTCCTTAGACCATATCATCCTGCCATGCACCACCGAGACACCCGCCGACACTTCTACCCTGAAAGAGACTACCAGATAAAAGATGATATGAAATGATAATGGAAGATGAAATGGAGGGAAAAGAAATTCGGGGATGTAATTAACCTACCCAGCATTCACCTAGCGACCTGGGAAAGCCAAGAAAAATCCCACGGGTCTGGTAGCTCGGCCACGGGAATCGAACCCCGGCCTCCCGAATGCGGTCCACAGACGAAACCGCCTGACCCATCCCGCTCGGTATGTAGGAATGTTAAAAGGAGTGATGCTTATTAGAAGCGACTTAAGTTCGTATAAGATTGTATTTATTTAAAAGCGCGTCCTGTCTCATCATATTTGGTAAACTCACACAAGTGTTCGCTGTGAACAATTATCAGAACCATAGCACTAAGAACATGCAGGAAACCTTCAGTTTAGTATTTCTCGACTCACACTAACATGCAGTTATTTTTTACCATAAAGTCCACATAAGTCAGACGTTTGCTGATGTAAATAACAAGTGATAAGACACAAAAACAATATAATTCTTCATTATCATATACTCAGCAGTTTATTTCAAATTTATGTTATTAAACTCATTAAATATATAATGGAACTAGTTTATACTCCCACTAGCCCACCACACCTTGAGAAAACAATTTCATAGTTCAATGCTCTTTTTTGTAATTTACGTTCTCCAACTTTAAGTCATATCGGACGGTGAATAAGTTGGGTGACATGCTCAAATGAGTCCGGGGTCAATGGAGCTTAGAGTTACCCGACATTCGTCTTGAAGGATAAGGGAAAACCCTGGAAAAACCTTATCCAGGTAACTCACCCTGACCGTGATTCGAACTCGGGACCTCTTGAACATGAGGCAGACATGCTACCATCTACGCTATCGAGGCGGGCTTCAATGCTCTTACATATATTGCTGAGGAATAATTAGGAAACTATCAAATTTTAGAATTTTAGGACCAAGGCTCACTCTGGACACTTGTCTTATTCACATGTTTTGAAGTTCCGAATTCCGCTGAGTGGCTAAATCAGCAGCTGGTGGACTGCTCGCGTGTTTTTAACACCAGAAGGTGTCCGCACGTTCTTTCAGAACTATGACGTACGGTTACGTCAATTTGGCTTAATATGATTGGGGGATGGCTACGTAGTGTTCTAATTCGGGACCATCGACGTATCGGTAACGTCATAAATCACCCACATATTTAAGATCACTTATTCCAACCATGGGGGTTCAGTTCAGGCTCAGTTCAGTACAACTCAGTTCTTGTCAGTGCAGTCCAGGGTCAGCTCACGTCGATCACGTCATGCCGCCCTCTAGGGATGGTGGCTCCATGTATCGTTAGCCATACATAAAGCACCGTACCATTAAGGTAAGCCCTTAGAAATCAGTAATATGTTGTTGTATCACTACTTTCAACCCTAAGCCCCTTCAGGGCTAAGATAATTTTTTGTAATACATTTGTACTACCAATCAGTTGGTATCCAGTAAACGGGGTTAAACAAGGGTCGTATTGTTCCCGTCTCTGGAGTTCTATCCTCTACCTCTTCCCTACCACCTAGCTACGCTCCTATTTACCCGGTAGGTTGTACACCCCTTTTCCACAACCAGCCTTAACGTAACAATACTGGAGCAGCTGACAATAGATTCTTTGGTGAACAATATTGCAAACCACCCAAAATATGCGATTTACTCAGATTCCTTGAGTGCTTTATTGTCCCTCCAAGATATGTCGTCCACTAAGTTGATAATCAAGGATATCCAAAATTTATACAATAAACTTATTCTAGAAGACAAAGAAATACTGTTGACGTGGATACCATCACACCAAGGAATAGCCGGAAATGAAAAGGCTGATGAAGCTGCTAAAGAAGCAGCAAAACAACCGCCAGTATACCCCCCATACCTATTCCACATGAAGATGTTATACGCCATATCAAAAAGGAAATAATTCAGGAATTGATCATTGGCTAGAAACCAATGTACATAGTAAACTCCGACAAGTGAAACTAAACACATCTCCTAATCAGTGTCTTTATAAACATACAAGTCGAAAACAACAAATATTTCTCTTCAGACTTAGAATTAGACATACAAAGCTTACACAGGATTACGTATTTTCCAGAAAGAGGCCTTCATACTGTGAACCATGCAACCAACCATTATCTGTAAATCATATTATAAATGAATGTTCTCGTTACTCAACCTATAGTACTGTTCATAAAATTCCTACAGATCTTCATACCCTACTAGATGAACAGAGGAATCTACAATCACTGTATTTATTTCTAAAAGACTGCAAATTAACTTCTTCAATATGAAAATCTATTCAGTGTTACCTGGTTTCAGCGTATTCTGTGAAGTGAGAATGACTATAATTAATAAGTAATACATAAAAAGAATGAACATAGTGCTGTGCAATATCGATTCTTCAGTTGAATGTTAGTTTGTGTAAACTTATGTGTTTATGTTGTCGCTATAAGACCATAGTTGTTAGGCGACATTAAATACATTTATCTTTAAAAAAATATTGCAAACCGTGTCTAAAAGTGTCGCAGTTTTCGGTATCTTATGTAAGAAAGTTTTGATTACAACATTTATACTTGTGGCACAATACGTGATATAACAATCAGAATACAGAATTTTGACAACCATGAAACTTCTTTTTGTATAGACAAAACAGGCTCCTCTAAATGCAGAATTATGTCCCATTAGACTCTGGGCTCTCCTATCAGTGGCCCCATGAAATATAGTCATTTGAAATGTTAAACGTAATTAATAATACACATTCTACAAAAACTAATGTTATGAAAATGCAAATTAGAGAATTTGAAGCATGATTTAACCATAGTGAAACTCTGACAAAGATTGAAATTCAACCTATACTGATCCTGTCAGACAACGCTGTTAATTGGGAAGCTAGTCCTAAATGATTAAAAGGATCCTTTTATAACACTTCTTAATATAAAACAGGGCCCAGGGGTTGGCGTTTCTCTTTCTTTAATTATACTGTAATATCATTAAGTTGTTCTAACGGTCTCCCTCAACAAATTTTTGGGCAGTGAATGGCAGACTGTCATTTACAAAAGCATTTCCTATAGAACGGCCAGGTAATTTGTATGAAGTTTGGGCACCATATCTATCTTTTACCTGGGTGTTTATACTTCTAAGATGCGATAAAGTGGCAGCAGGCTATTAGCTCGTCCCATTCCGAGCACAAAGTAACCTTCTTTTTACTCCACACACTTCAGAGTAATCACTGTACCTCATTAACATGTTAAGTAGCAGTAGGATCCACATCTGCTTGTGAAGTGATATTAGAATATGCTAATATACTTTACTTGTATATCTTCTCCAAGCGCTTAACTCTCCAATCGCTGCGGCATTGCTATTTTCTGATTTCTACAGACTCGTTGTTTTACAGAATATGGAGTGTAGTGGTGTATCCAAGTTTAATCCATGGTAATACGTCGTCTTAAAATTTCCATGTAATTTTTGCGGCAGAGCTCCAAATACTTAACAGAAACAGTTTTTCTTTGCAACTTTTGATCAAGTGTCAACAAACGCGGCATCCATCTACCACTGACTTTGTGAAAGCCCAAAACATTATTTAAAATATTTACTATCTTCCAGTATTAAACGAGGTGATCTCTGGAGTAGTGACTTCCACATGGCGTCCAGAGCGAGGCTTGTCACTAGTGCTCGTACATCCTATTATAAACTCTGAAACCTTTCTACGACCACTTCTTCTATATGCCAGTCCTGTATGGGGATTCCCGTAGGGGAGAGGATCCGTCCCTTTCAGCTGCCGTGGTGCGGGCGCTGTGGACCCTTAGCACTCGTGATACCTCTGACGTTACTAGAGGAACCTCGGGCCGAACATTCGAGCCCCTTCCGTCGGGGAGCTGTTCGGATTGGGTTGTACTCGAGGGGGCAGTGTGTTCCCGACACCCACGGGGAATTGGGTACCTCCGGCCAGGCTACGGCCGCCCGGAGCGGGTAGAGGTTTGCCTAATATGTCCCGGGTACTAGCCTGCAGAGCTATTAGAAGGTGTGCTAGATCACCAGGCGGCCCCACCGAGGTTGTCGGTAGTCTTCCCTGCGGGGTTGACGCGCGTAAGCGACGTATCCACTTCCACCCGTCTTGACGTTGTAGTGAAATGGGGGGTGGGGTGGCTTTTTAGACTCCAGATATTGCCCTATCGAAAGAGCCCCGGAGTTTTATGCTCCCGGGTTGAAGAAGGCCAGGGTATTTGGACCTACGGGTCCTGGACTGATAGGAGTAGAATCTCTGCAGTTAACGTCCTGTATGGGGATGTGCTTCACATACTCATATTCACCGACTCCAGGGGTTTCAAAACAATATCCTGTCTGCGAACACCCTGCGGTACATCCGGAATGCACAGCTACACAGAGAATTGGGCATCGTCAGCATAAATGAGTACATCCTTACAAACAATAAGTAGATTCTTAGCTGACCTTCCTCATGTATGAGGTGCTTTATTCCGTCCAGAGGCTGCACCAAGACTGAAGACACGCTTGTGACAAGACATTTTATTTCTATAAAGTGTTAATTCTGTACTGCTGAAGTTATGTTATTAATATTCCCACAAATCAGCTCAGTTTGCTTGAGGACTCCAATTCCGTGTATCTTCTTCCATTGTATTCTTCAATTTTATTCTCTTTCTATAGCTCCGCAATTTGTATAGCACTGACCGTACTGTTCAATTGATAAATTAATAAACAAAAACATCTGAAACCCACCTGTTAATCATTATATATGAAGCAACAGAGTCTTTCAATGTACTGTTCATTTTCTTCTTGATTTATTTAGGTGTTAAATCTTTCAAATGGAAGTATTTAATCACTACTCGTTTTCCAAATGCTCCATTTCCGTGAAACTTCTACACTTGTCTTGTTTGAAATGCTGTCATTAAAAAACTAAATGCGTCATTGACCTGTAACTGTATACAAGATAGTTTAGAGCTAAACTGCATGATGCTATCCGTCAAACTGGCCCAGTAGCGCCATCTGAGGCTCGCGACCTATCAGCCGACCCTCGTATTTCCTGTCCCGTCATTTCCTTTCATTGTTACTTTGATGACCGGTTACTGCATCTTCCTCTGGGGGAGGCAGTTCGTCTTCGGCACCTCTTAGGTTGATAGTACCGGCGTCACCATTGATAAAGTCTTGTTTAGTTAACGCGTGTGCACGTTGTCCTCTGCCTTTGACGAACCTTTATAATCGTTTTACAAGACAGACCCTCCTTCCCGCAGACCTTTCTGCAAGGTTGCCACATTTCTCGATACCTCATGGGTAACGTACGGGATTTCGTCTAAATAATCTTATGGTCATTACTGCGAAACTTCCTTAGTTTTGACAACTATATATACCGCCAAGCTACAATTCTACTGGATTCCATAATAACCCTTAACTTATTCGAAGTGCGGTATTTGAAACCCAGCTCCTTTAGGAGACCGCGCAAAGTGCAGCGCCCATAAAGAAAATCATAAATTTCTTGCAAATGTGCAACCAATTTGTCTAAGGTGGGCGCTCTCCCTTTTGCATAGAATCTATAAATTTCTCGACGAATTAAATAGCATGGGAAATTATCTACTTTAGAGAAACGTTTCCTTTTGTTTTCACACTTGATCGGCGTCTTTAGTATTCCTTTCGTTACAGTATCTCTTACTGTATTTCCGTGAATACCCAGAATTTATCAGGTTCATTGCACGACCCCTTACCAAAATTATTTTTCAGCACATATTTATATGTGTTCAAAACAGACGCTTGAATTTGCTTAGAAACAGTTCCCGTTGTAACTTAGGCTTTTCCAGTAATATAACTCGGCTCAGTTATTCACACTGTCTTCACTTTGATTATTTTCACGTGACTGAAAGTTATCTACTACTTCATTTGCATTTACCACTGCATTTCCCTCCTACGGTCTCCACATTGTGACACACAACGAATTTCTGTACGTAATGAAACAGATCAACTAGAAGTTGGAACTTTGGCAACTGAGACTCTACGTGGAGTAGACATGTGGCTGTCATTTCCATAAAATCAGGATTGCTATTGGTCCTCAACGACAGTGTTGCATTTCTGAAGTGTGGAGATAGATTTATGACAGTCATTAGTGGGCGGGAGGCTCAGGTTCCTTTTACTCCGAACTGCGCACGGGTTAACTAAACAGACCCTACATTAGGAGTGACTCGAATTCTCCGTTCACCGCTTCCTCTCAGAGGTCACATAAGTTACAAAGCACCTACAATGCCTCCAGTGGCTGGGATTTCCCTCCTTCTGGCTAACCCTACTCCTAATCCTAACCTGCTTTCCACGTAGGACATTAAAGGAAAAAAAATAATTAAGCGGTGGAATTGGGCGTAGTGTTGATAAAGGTACCAATTACACTTCTTTGCTTAGTTATGCTTCAGAGATTATGTCCTGTAATGCGGCTTTGTTAATTGAAAACATTTTTCAACAGTTATTTACTCCATTCCAAAATTTAGTAGGTGCAGGAATGAACTCGAAGTGGTTATTATCTTAACGATTAAATATTTAAAATGGTATTCAAGAAATCTAACTAAGTATGCATATACAAGCCTAAGCAAATAGTCAAATTCCTTAATTACTCCTGCAAAATATTTTAAAGGCACTTGTAGTGGTAATGACGTTAATAGCATTCTTTTGTGTACGTAAAAAGGCAATTGGAAATAAAACACGTCTAGAATGTGCAACATTGTTGTCATATTCCTACGCAATTTTTTATTTGTAAACAGTGTGTCACCGAGACAAGCCACCTCTGTGCATCCGCCTTCATGTCGTCACATCTCGACTTAGTCGTACAACCACATTCCCTTAAGATTAACATATGGCGGATGTCCGCACTGGAGGGCCGAGAAATTTGTCGCGACTTTAATCTGCCTTGTCTTACCATTTCTATACTAGCTTCAGGCAAGTAAAACCTAAACTGGTTTTTGCACAACATCATATAATATCTTGACGTTTCTGCAATAGTATATCTTATTTTATTAATTTTTTGTGGGCTTCTTATTGAAAATAATTTAAAAGAAGAAACATAAATATCATGAGTTAGCTTCGTCGCCCAAAGAATGAATGACTACTAATCAAATTAGGTTCCATATTCTTATGAGTGAAACTACATATTTTAAATGAAATACGAGTCGTGTCGATAAAATAAGGTTTCAAATTTTATTTAATATAGGAAACATGTTGTTTGTCAATGAATGTTTTATTGACGGAAAGGTGGAAATTACAGTTATTTTTCAACGTAATCTCCATTGCGATCGATACACTTCTGTATGCGTTGTGGCAGTTTTTGTATACCCTTGTCATAGCACTCTCCCGCCAAGTTGCGCAGGTAGCGCTCAACCTCAATTTTCAAAACATCGTCGGCCTGGAAATGTGTTCCACCCTGGTGCGACTTCAACTCAGGAAACAGATGATAATCACTAGGTGCTAAATCTGAACTGTAAGGGGGATATGTGAGGATGTCACATCCGAACTGGGCCGTCTGGAGTCTTCGGTGAGCATTTGGGGTACCTACTTCACACACACTTTGCGATAATGCAAATATCCAGTCAAAATCTTGTCAATCGTAGTCTTACTGACTTCAGGGATAGGTTCACAGAGCTCACGAACTGTCCAACACTGATCTTTAAGCATTTCTTGCTTCACTTTTGCAATTGTTTCGGCTGAAACCGAAGGCCGACCAGAACGCTGTTCGTCATAGACATCTGTACGCCCGTCTTTGAACTCTCTGACCCACTTTCGCACGTTTTTGACGTCCATACATTGTGGCCCATAGACTTCGGATAACTGACGATGAATTTCAGTGGCACACAAAAGACGGATCACTGCGCGCAACTCGCACTTGGCGGCGGAACTGATAGGAAGCTCCATTGCAAATGGCTGCCCACCCAAGACTAATGGTTGCAACGGGTTCCTTGTGGTGGGAATTTGAAGGGGTGAAACCAAGCTACACGCCAGTGTTGCCGCATCTGGCGTAATAGCGTTCCTCACGGCTCCAGCGCCTTGGAGAGCTTATTTTACAGACACGCCACGTATGAGACTGATCCTTAAAAGTCACTCAGATACAAAAACTAAATGTACAGAGTGACAAATACGAAGGAGGGAAAGGAGAACTTGGTACCATAAAATAGCAGTGAGATAACATAAACCACAACAGAATACAACTTCAATTAGCTCTTTGCGAAACACCAAACAATGCAGAAAGGGTGTTCATAATTTGCCACCGATTGTAATTTATATAAAAGTAATGTGGTAATTATTATTAGATTTTCCATGTAAAGGTATATATATATATATATATACAAAGAAGAAAAGTTCATATGAACATCTGTCCCATAATCCTTGGTTTTCGCGTTATTCCTGTAACAATGAAAGTGAGTTCAATGGCCTTCGGGGTCCAACGTCAAAACTTCATTTCTCTGTGCACTCATAGAAGGCCTATTGTACTAGATACGGTAGATGGAGAAGTGTTGCCATGGAGACAAGTTCACGTTTGTCATTTGTTATCAGTCTGTCTTCAACGTTTCAATTGTGTACATGTAGGGAGTTAACTACACGTATTTCGTTCTACCATAGCTGGATATTCATTTCGTGAACAGGCAGATATGATTTTTATGTATCGTCGCGCGAATGGTAATGGACGCGAGGCTGCACGGCTCTTTCAGATGGAGTTTCCAGACCGAAGACAACCGAGTCCTCCATCCTTTGTCACTGTTTATCGTCGCCTTGCTGAGACAGGAACCGTTGCACCACGGACTACTGATTGAGGAAGACCAACAGTTGTTCGTACGCCAGAACGCGAAGAACAGATGTTAGTGTGTCAAGGTATCAGTACAAGGCAATTGGCTGTGGCATCTGGTACAGCACACGTGACAGCATGGAGGGTATATATAAGCTCGAGGGTATCTACCAGGGTAATTCACACAAAGTGAAAACTGACCTGCCCTCTGATGACCAGGGAGTTACTCAGCTGTCCCAAAAGGGCGTCAGCGCCTCTGTGGGGCTTTCTATTGAGCAAGACCTAGAGACTAACAAGCCCCCCCCCCAGCTGTTCCTATGGACTCAAGACGGGATGGAAGTGGATGCGCCACTTACGAGCGCCAACCCCAAGGGAAGTCTACCGATTAGACCTCGGTAGGACCACCTGGTGAACTAGTACACCTTCTACAAGCTATTAAGGCTAGTACGTGGGAATTTATGGCTTCCCTCAACCCCGTCCAGAGACGTACCCGATCTCCCACGGTTATGGGGAACCACTGCCTCCACGAGTCCAACCCAATCTGAATAACTCCCAATCAGGGAGGGGCTCGAATGTTCGGCCCGATGTTCCTCTAGTAACGTCAGAGGTACCACGAGTGCTAGGGGTCCGCAGCGCCCGCACCACGGCAGCTGAAGGGGACGGAATCCCTCCCCTACGGGGAGCATGGAGGAACTTCACGAGCAGCTCCTGTATCCATATCATATTACGTGTGCAGGGCCTTTCGCTTGCCAATTATCCACCAGGGATAACTTTAGCCGATGGCTTGTAGGACAGTCAATCCATTGTTTGTCTCGTTAGTTTCCTTTACAACGTTTGGGAGAGACAGAATTACTAATTTCTACAGTATAAACGCATGGGCAGATCGTAGTCCTCATGCTGTACTTCAGCCTAGACATCAGCAACAGTTTAGTCTGAATGTGTGGGCTGGCATCGTAGGTGACTGTCTGGTAGGTCCATACGTTTTACCAGCACGTCTTACTGGTGCTGTCTAAGGACTCTATTTAGCACACTCTTCCCGACCTACTTCACGAAGATGTGTCCCTGCAAATAAGGGGGAAAAAATCCGCGTGGTTTATACATGATGGGTCTCTGACACATTTTAGTCGCATTGTTCAAGATGCACTGATTGGTATCTACCATGACCGATGGTTAGACAGAGGAGAACGAGTTCCATGGCGTGCACGTTCTCCCGACCTCAATCCTGTGGATTTTTACCTCTGGGGGCATATTAAATCATTGGTTTATGAAGCTGCCATCCCAAATGCAGAAACGCTTCATCGATGTGAGATTGAAGCCTTTGAAACCATTCGTCACCATCCCGAAATTTTTGAAAGCGTGCGATATTGCATGATTGGACGAGTACAGCCATGCATGGAAGCAAGAGGACATTTCGAACTTTTATTATGAGTTTTGTGTGTTATAAGTGTATCACCATGTTGAACATCTCCAAAGGATTATGGGACATATGTTCATAAGAACCTTTTTCCTTCTTTTAGTATGAGGAACCCATACGCGAAGTTTGTAAAAGGGTTTATGAAACACCCATGTATACGATGGTTCTTCTATATAGAATGATTACACATTTTTTTGACAACGTACCTTTAGTCGTCCTCATAATTTTGATGGTCCTTCTCAAAATAGTGTTCCCTTAATGCGATGCACTTGTCCCAGCGTTTCTGCCAGTCTTCAAATACATGCTGGAAACCATTTTTGAGAGATCCTTCAAAATCGCCTCCGTAGCCTTCACCACTGCTTCTGATGATGGATAATGCCTCCCAAGAAGGCGTTTCTTCAAGTTAGGGAATAGAAAAAAGTCACATGGGGCTATATCTGGACTATAGGGAGGGTGAGGGATGCACTTCACGTTGATTTTTGCAAGATATTCAGCAATTACATTGGCAATATGCAGCCGCGCATGTTTGTGGTGCGGTATCCAGCCTGCTTCACGGACATGTGGTCTTTTGCGCCTGATATGAACTTGCAATGTTTTCAGGGCATCCCTGCAGAATTGTCCTGTTACTGATGTGTGTACAGGTACAACATGCTGATAAACCATTCCATGAATATCAAAGAATGAGATGACCATAACCTTCCCATCAGAAGCAACCACTTTTGCTTTCTTTGGAGGTTGGTGATGAAGGAGATTTCCATACTGAGCTTTGCTGTTTGCTCTCAGGATCAAAATGATGTAGCCAAGTTCCATCAGCAGTGATTACGTTTGGAAGAAACTCCGGTTCTTCCTTTAACATCAACTTTAACTGCATGCAGACCTCCATGCCAATGTCCTTTTGTTCGCGAATCAACAGTCTTGGAACTCATCGTGCACAAACACGTCTCTCGTGTAATGTTTCTCTCACCAACGTGTGCGTGGCACCCAGTGAAATGTTCAGTATTTCAGAAGGGGATCTTAGGGTAATTCGTCGATCCTCTCTCACAATGGCAGCAACAGTGTTGATGTTTTCTTCCGTAAGAGCAGTAACTGGAGCACGGAGTCCACTTTCCTTTGAATTGATAGTCTCCCCTCTTTAAACATTTTAAACCACCTTCGAGCTGTGCTGTAGGGATGAACAGACTTTCCATAGGCCTCCTGTAACATTATGTAGGCGTCAACTGAAGATTTGTTGAGACAAAGACAGAATTTCAAAACCGCTTATTGTTCCTCGCGTGTTACCTCCATTGTACCGGTAGGCGATACTGAACATGTCTGAATTTGCTTAGTTCTCATAGACGGGAAGCAGGAGTAACAACAATGAAAATACTATAGCGTGTTTGTTTCACATTAAGCTAACAGAATATAGTAAGATTGAATTTTAGTGCGAGAAATTACTTCTTCGTCGTTTTGAAGTCCTTAGTCTAGAGAGATAGATATTTGCTGATTTTAAATTAATTTTTTTTCTCTGTATACCAGGTTTGTCTAGTGATAAATGCTCACAATCCTCCATTTTCCTACTTGCTTTGAAACCAAGGAATATGAGTAAAAAAGCGGAATGTTAAGTTTCATTTATGACAAGGTACCACAGTGGCCACCTAACGCACTGGTGTTGTATTTATGTATAGCGTATTTTTCACTTCGGACAAGGCATTTGGAGCAGCAATTAAGGCTTCACTATAATTAATGCAATTTAGCTCTGTGCCCAGCTATTAATTGGATGGCGCCGGCCAGCTAACCTACAAGAAAAGCTATACACAGCGCTCTTTCTCAATGTTAACATCGGAATCGCTATTAAGAGACAATAAGAATCTGCTGGAAGTTTCTCTTCTCTCTGAATCCGCAACTCATTCCAAAACTCTATAGAAAATCGATCAGTTATATAGGCCACTGTGCTTGAAGGGAGTTAGAAAATTTTTAAGTTTATTTCTTGACATTAAGTATTTCTCACAAGCTTTGGTAAACAAAGCAATAGTATCTCTAAGACAAGGAAGTGCAATTGTAAGCCATCTAAATATCCGGTTTCTTGCACAAGAAAGTAGTGGTACAAATAGCTTAAGAATAGAAAAGACAATAACGAGATTTTAATATCCTGAATTAAATTAGAATACCTCGATTTGACTTTAAACTATTCTGATGTGCAATTTATGATTTCTTCTAGAAAAACATTACAAGAGCGCAGTGTGCTCTGAAAGTCGTGATAAGTTATAAAATATAAATCCCATGGTATGGTATTGTGACTTTGCGGGTTCGTAGAATTAAAAGTCTAGTTTGCAGAAATTCAAACTGTTGTTTATTTCAAGTAAAAAGACGTTTTGTACAACCCTTACAGGCTCTAAAATGACGTTCATACAAACACTCAAACTCCAAGGTTTCTTGTTGCTTTACCACACGTAAACAAATAAAAGAATTCACTTTCAAATCATAAACAACTGCATAAACACGATTGTCAGTTCTCAACTGGCCCCGACTGACTAGCCGCGGCTCTTTTATACTTTCACTCATTGTTCTATAACTCACTGGATCGCTCGAAACCTGCCGAAGTTTCACGACGCAGAAGGAGAAAGAGAACTATCCAGACATGTCTCTTTCTTTCTCCCTTTCGGCAAGCGTCTAACTCCGCGCCGCACTATCTGTCTCATTTGCACGTGCCCGGCAGCAGAAGAACAATGCCTGGGCGACAGTATTTATATAAAAGCACTTTGAAACCCGCGCTTCATTATTCTTGATGTAATTTCATTCCATAAGTTTATAAAACATTCAATTTATTTTTATATTCAGCTTAATTATCACTCACTGCAAAAATATTGTCGCTAGGCCATTGTTGATTGGAGGCGGCGCGGGCAACGAGATCAAAGAAACGGCAGTGCACTGCGGAGATAAATGCTCGCCGAAATGGTGGGTGGGAGGAGACGGGTTTCTCGAGAGTTCGCCTTTGTTCTAGCCGGGTCTCGATTGTTTGAGAAATTTCTGGAATGTTAGTAAACTATAAAAAGGCAGCCGCCTGCCAAAGAGGACAAAAGCCACGCCATACTTTTTACAAAGCGCCACACCCCCGCAGACTGCCCCAACTTCAGCTACCGAGGTCGAAGGATAGAGTGGAAATGTGTAGTGTTTAACGCCCGCTTTCACTACATACGGCACCGCAGGCGGTGACACTGATGATGCATGAGATGAAGATGGAGCACCGGTGGAATGAGATGGCGGGGGAAACCGGAGGTCCCGGAGAAAACCCTCCCCAACGCCGTGTTGTCCACCACAAATCTCACTTTGCGGTCGTCTGGGATCGAACCCGCGCCGCCTTGGTGAGAGCCAAGCGGTCTAACCACTCGTAAGGATAGAGTGGATTAACTCTGTCCAGTACCTAGGTGTTAACTTAAACAGGATTCTAACTTTTCGCCAACACATCAGGGACCGAGCGGCGAAGGTACAGGGAGCAATTGCTTCCCTGTATCCAATGCTGGGGTCAACCTCGATGCCAGTTGGCATGAAGTTATACCTCTTCCGAGCGCTGGTAATGCCGGTTATGCTTTACGCCTGTGAGATCTGGGGGCATGGCCGCAGACAGCTGGCTAGCATAGCTCCAACGTGCACAGAATAGAGGACTTAGGTCTATATATTCTGTGGGATGTTATTTTCCTACCAGTTTACTTCACGAGGCCTCGAGTCTTCCATACGTGGAGGATGAAATAAGGTGCCGGGCATCAAAATTATACGCAAGTTTACCCAACCACAGAAGCGCCCTTTCAGGTCCTTGGGAGATTATGACCCCACTAGACGCCGTTGTCGACAGCACCGGTTACCCCGCATGGCTTGCGGGCATCCGAGATAACCCAGGAGCTAATCCGAACAGCAGCTAAAGCTGAGCTCCACATAATCCTTCCAAGCTGCTTGGCATCAAAATTATTCCCCAAAGTAAAAACAAATAAAAACCACCAGGGTGCAAGGTGTTGCATCCTGTCCATCAACCTCCAGGTACATCTTGTAACCTCATAAATAACACCATTCTAAAAATCCACATTTCACCCTACAATATCCCATAATCTACCTTACCTGCGGTAAAAACCCTTAACGGAGGGCACGCAGCAAAAACCTTCTGGCTATTTACAGCCAGTCAGCACCACATATGCCCGCCTCGGTAGCATAGATGGTAGCATGTCTGCCTCACGTTCAAGAGGTCCCGAGTTCGAATCTCGGTCAGGGTGAGTTACCTGGATACGGCTTTTTCCAGGGTTTTCCCTTATCCTGATAGACGAATGTCAGGTAACTCTAAGCTTCATGGACCCTGGACACATTTGAGCATCATTTCACCCATTTCATTCACCGTTCGATATGACTTACAGTTGGAGGACGTAAAATTAAAAAAAAAAAAAAAAAAAAAAGAGCACCACGTGGCAAAGAGGTGTCAGTCGGTAATTGAACGCGTGAAGGGTAAACAGCTGTGTTTGTTGACCTTGTATGTTGCATTGTGTATGGGTACGAAGCGCATTTCTACAGAAATAAAGTGCAACTCTTTGTGTTTGTAACCTGGACTTTTGATTTCACGAACCCACAAAGACACAATATGTTCAGAAAGTAATATTTAAAGAGACACTCTGGTGGAAAATGAAGTCTTTAAATTTAAAAGTAAAATGCTCTAAAACACTGTGTGCTGCCGGCTTTGAATCCAGTATGTAAAGATTTACTGATATTTTAAAAAGTATCTTTTTTTAATTAAGGGATTTGTAGTTATAATTTCATTACTTATATTTATTATCAAGCGTAAGAAAATCACATTTTTTTCTTTATATTCTTTTACATTTTGCAATAGACATATATTTTAATTTAAAATACAAAATCTTTATTACCAGGTATTCTTTTCTTTCTAACGTAGTTCTTAAAATTAACTACAAATTTTACTCGTTTCAATAAGAGTATGCACATGTGGAAAAGTTTACAAAGCTTATCTGTAAATGTGTACTACTAAATCTGAGTTGTGAATTAAACGCGATTAATGACGAGAATTACATAAATGCAGATAGTTTTAAGTACTGACGAAAAAAGAAACTAAAAATGCTTCCATTGTATTCTGCAATAAAATTGCAATATAAACTAACCACTGCACAACTTTTTAAAGGAAATAAGCCAATAAAATGTATTAATCGAATTCGAAAGAACCTGATTTAATACCTGAATTCAGTCATACTTTCAACTGTTTTTTTTTCAAAGACACATTGTATGAACTAAATTGACTTTTAATGTGCCTATTCAGTTTCTGGTACACTCAACAATTTAAATGTTTATTTTGAAAGCACGAGAAAAAAACATTGAATGCTTCCTCATGTCTTAAACGTGTCAGTTTGTTTGAAACTCTGTTGCGTTGCACTAACATTAATTTTTCTCCTCTTTGTAGACACTATTATAATCACGCTTATTCTTCTATGTACTTCCTGATAACATTTGTGTTACATCCTTGTAGATACTAAAATATTAAGGGAATATAGTAGGCTTTCAGCTTTTAACAGTCGATCATATTGAAATGGTTTTTATATTTCATTCTTTCTGCATGGTCAAGGCATAAATATACATTATTTACATGTCTTTCTCTGCTCACTTTGATACACAATATTTTAAAAACACTCATTTTTCTTCTTCATGTTACACCAGATAAGAATTTGCAGAAATACATTTATTACTTACTTCATTGTAAGTAGAAACGGCATAGTATGAAACTGCAGGCTTAAGGGAGGCCAAGTCAATTAAGAGCTGATTGATATAAGACTCTTTTAAATTCTATACTACATCATGGCCAGGATATTAAAGCAAATGGAGTATTTCTATTTGTGAAAAAGTATAACAATTTCAGAGTAATAAATAATAATTTGAAGGTGATTATAAGCATAACATTGTCTTATAGTTTAAATTGTGTGAGCACTCTTACGGTGCTTTTTTGTTCCATTTATACCCCGCCTTTAGCTGCAATGGTCATATCGGCGTTCGTTCTCCTTTGGAACATATCGATGCTGTTAACTCGTATTTGTTGGGTTGTATCATTAGATCACGCACACATTCACACTCTCATTCATACTTCCAGACTCTGGGGAAGATGAGGAATTATCTTGGTTGGAGAAAAGTCCCCACTCCCACTGCCGGGAATCGAGTCCGGGACCCCTAGCACGGTGCTCTACCGACTGAGTTACGGGGCCAGACTCTTACGGTCTTCTATTACACAAAAGTTATCCAGAATGAGTAACTGAGCTGGATGGCTCAGGCGGTTTCGTCTTTGGGCCGCATTCGGGAGGTCCCGGTTCTACTCCCGTGGCTGGCTTAGTTGGCCCATGTTTCCCTGGTCATCAGGGGAATGTTGCGTAAGTTAATTACATACATCCCCCGAATTTCCCGTCCCTCCATTTCATCTCCATTTACATTTCACATTCTCTCTCGTTTGGTAGTCTCTTTCAGGGCGGGAGTCTCGGCGCTGCATGGTAGGATGATATTCCTGATAAAGACTTCCTCCTCCAGTATGACAACCACCGGTCTCCTGGCCGGCCTGGTAGGCCGTTCCCGGACCACAGAGGGATATGACCAGTGAAAGTCCGAAGATCCCGGCTTTTGTTACCCGGGAGCGATGCAAAACTCCGGGGGTCTTTTCTTGGGGCAATACATTGAGTCTAAAGAGTCCCCCCCCCCATCGACAACAACGTCAAGACGGGTGGAAGTGAATACGCCACTTACGCGCGTCAACCCCGCAGGGAAGACTACCAAAAAACCTCGGTGGGGCCGCCTGAAGATCTAGCACATCTACTACCTCTGCAGGCTAGTACCCGGGACTTTTTAGTCAATCCTCTCCTCCCTCCGGGCGGCCGTAGCCTGGCCGGAGGTACTCGATTACCTACAGGTAATGGGAACACATTGCCCCCTCGAGTCCAACCCAATCCGAACAACTTCCATTCAGGGATGGGCTCGAATATTCGGCCCGAGGTTCCTCTGGTAACGTCAGAGGTACCACGAGTGCTAGGGGTCCGCAGCGCTCGCACTAAAGCAACTGAAGGGGACGGATGCGCTCCCCTACTTATGTCGGCCACCCTCTGTCTCCCCTCATCTTATACTTTTTCCCGGGGATGCCCTACTTGGGGCATAGGTACAATACAATAGATCAAGCATGGTTGCATTTGTCATATACCCTGCGTACGATTATATTTTATCCTATCTAGAATGAGTAGACTTCTGAGGTTCCCAAAAAGTTCAACACTTCATTTATCAAGAAAATATGTTAAATAAATGGCATTTTAGTTAGAATCTCTATTATTATTTATGCGACAGAGCAAGAAAAGATGCAGTGGTCGAATTTTGTAACTAGCAGTCATTAAATTCTTAATTGCAATAGTTATGCACTTACAAGTTCTTTATAATAGATGTAAATAAAGTAAAGGCAAGGTGAAGTAATATGTACAAAAGTTTGTTATTCCGGCCCTGTAGGTATTATTAAACTAAAAATTTATTGGAGATGTGTTGATTTCAAATAAATCTTATATGTTTGAGATTTACAAAGTTTCTCTCTTTTAATATGGCACATATTCTAGTAATTCAAGTGCTAACAAGATTATGCATTTGTCTACATTGTTAGATTCAAATACTGGTTCGGTAGTCTTTTCAGATATAACAGGTGTTTCGAAACATGAGTTAATGGAGGCTGCTCCATATTTGTAGAGTCTCATTGCCAGTGTCAAGAGTAATCACGAATTTTTTCTTTATGTGACCAAATATGGATAAATTAGAATGGAGTAAGATTAGGGCTTTCGCTGGGTGCGGTATTTTTATTGCACGAGCAGAACAGTTGATTTTTGGCATTATTGCCGCAGCAGAAAATAAATTAAAACAGTCGGTGGAATATATTACTGTGTAATTAAGTTTTAATTGAAATTCATTTCCTTAGCAAGTGTTATTTACTAACGTGGATCTAGTTCCAGTTTACCTTTTCGGTAGTCTGACTCAGAGGATATGCATGTTCCTTGATGCCAATTTAGAGTGAAAGGTAGCTGCAACGTTCCTTATCCGATATAGACAAACCTGTCTTTTCATTACGAAATGTCTTGGAACTAATAACAGTATTCCTATAAAACATATTATAAATTATACTTTCTTGCAAATTAGAATTCCGCATAGCACACTTTATTTTGAACTTTTGAAAATCGAAGTAACACAAGTTGGCCAAAGGGAGCTCTTGTGCTTCCAACGTGACACCTGGGAGGAAGGGATGTATGTGAGTCCAGAAAGTTGACCAGATTTTGCCTACGATGTGTACTAGGAAGGTCTGGGTTACTAAAGATTCCAGCATTACATAATTTCTGATGCCTTGCTTTAGCCAACCTAGGGGGAAGGGTGCTTCCAGAATAGACCAGGAGACGTTCTTCACAGGAATAGGGGAAGCAGCATTTTTTTTTTTTTTGGTAATTTATGTCCTCCAACATTAAGTCATATCGAACGATGAATGGAATGAGTGAAATGATGCTCAAATGAGCCCAGGGGCCATAGAGCTTAGAGTTGCATGACATTCGTCTATCAGGATAAAGGAAAACCCCGGAAAAACCGTATCCAGGTAACTCACCCTGACTGAGATTCGAACTCGGGACCTCTTGAACGTGTGGCAGACATGCTACCACCACGCTACTGAGTCGGGCTAAGCAGCAGTTTCGATAACTTCCAGGGAAAAAGATTTGATACTGCAAAAGAATTCCAAATTCCACCTGGCCGCATCATGGCCGAGCGGTTAGATCGCTTGACTATCACCAAGGCGACCCGGGTTCGATCCCAGTTATCCGCAAAGTGTACAACATGGCGGTGGAGCGGGTTTACTCCGTGACCTCCTGTTTTCCCCACCATCATTTCACCTATTATTTCATTATCACCTTTCCTTTTTCGTATCCACATTCATCTTCTTTCCTCACTCTGGACCCGGCTGATCATCCATCCCTAGATTTCTCTCTCTGATCCATAGTTGCGACTCCCTCCCCCAACGCCTAAAGTGGCCTAAGGGGTAGAGGATCATAAAACCAAGAGAAAAGAAGAAGAAATTTTATCAACTTGTAGCAACACTCCAACTGCTGTCATCTAATTCTACTTCCAACAGATGCAAAGAAATGATTGGGAGGGGAGACAACGGACAAAAAATATGTGGTAGAAGGGGAAATAACCGCAACATTCCTCTACATAACGCGGAAACCAAAACAATGTCAGGTTTCCTCTCCAGGCTGGCTGTGTACTTCAGGGAACATTTTGAAATATAAATAAAGAAGAAATTATCGTAATGAGTGATGAAGACTTATCAATTTATATTCTGACTTTAACGCGTTTATTACTGCAATATGTAAATTATTGAGCCTACACCAATTAACAAGTACTGTTTGTACTTCCAGAACAGACATGGACACAACAGATAGTACTGCAAAGGAATGCTTAGGAACAACTCTAAAATATGTTTACATTTTGGGGTTGGCCTCATTTTCTGAAAATTTAAGTAGTTACCATAATTTATAATAAATTGCATGTCTTTAGATTCCTGAGAAGGCAGCATTATTTTGCATGAACATGTCAATGTTTCACTAATCTTAACGTGAGCTTCTTCTGGGCTTTTGTTCGATCTTTGCGCTATTATTACCCCATGGCTTCGCCTCTTTGGTCCTGACTGGCTGCTTGAGCACCAATCGATGTTGATTTCGGTGTCCCTATTATGCGATGATCTTGGAGGGGGGATTCCGTTGTGGGAGCAAAAATTTGGCAAAGTATCATTGAAATTTTACGTGGCTTTTATTGCAATTAATTATTCCTTACTTTTTGCTTGTAAGGATCCTATAAAGACACAGAAATTCGAGGAGGCAGTATAAATATCAAACATAAATGTTGCTGTTTCTCAACTTCAGTAACTGAAGTAATTTTTGTCCAGGATCCTCTTATTATAAGAGTCTTTATCATGATAAAGAAATTATACTGTTATGGTTTATAATTTTAGTAGGTCGATTTAGCATGTCTATACGCCAAGTAGCTCTGAAATTTTTAAATTAAACCTTATTTGGAATCACTGCATCACAATACTTAGTGCAGTTAACGTATTACACAAATGGGGTGATTTTTTCTTTGCATTATCATATCACATCGCTATATCTGTTTAAATAAACTGCTAGTATCACAGAGAGGTGAGTTAACTATTCACAGCTGTGCAGCGTTATCCAACAGATCTACCATTTAGCCACCGTTTTACTTATTGATAAAATCTAGTTGAAATAAAAAAAGTAAAATAATTTAAGGTATTATGTGCGTTACGATAACACATACGTAGGGTAATTGCTGGTTTGTTACTCTAAATTATTGCAAAGTTACTGCAGTAAAACTGTCTACCGTTCTGCATGAGTGGTTTGGTGCTCATATCCGTGAACAATAAACAATTGTTTACAAATACGTTCTTCCAGTATAAAGTGTTGATTCAGGTTTACCTTAAGAATCAATATTGATGTTAAAGCAATGCTTTATTCCAAATTTACATCATTTATCCTAAACACACTTTCCATATATTCTTGATGTAGCAATTACAATTTTACACGATAAGTAAATTAGTCCTCTCAGAGCACCATGACCTCTTTTTTAAAAACACATTTTATACTCCAGCGAAACCTCTATGGTAAATTACAAGTTAAGTAATTAAAGCATATAATAGGATACTCAGCTTTATAACAAATATTTACGAGCATTTGGTAGATCCTAGATATACAACATGAAATAATTGTGAAATATGTATTTTGCATTATATAACAATTATATTAATAACATAATTAATGATACATATATTGAATATCCTTTTAACTGCAGCAGATTGTTCAAAGAACAAGATCTTCTTCCTCCTCCTCCTCCTCCTCCTCCTCCTCCTCCTCCTCCTCCTCCTCCTCCTCCTCCTCCTCCTCCTCCTCCTCCTCCTCCTCCTCCTCCTCCTCCTCCTCCTCCTCCTCCTCCTCCTCCTCCTCCTCCTCCTCCTCCTCCTCCTCCTCCTCCTCCTCCTCCTCCTCCTCCTGCTACTACTACTACTCCTACTATTACTTTTGTGTTGCAATTTTACGTCCTCCAACGTTAAGTCATATCGGACGATGGAATGGGAGAAATGATGCTCAAATGAGTCCAGGGTCCATAGAGCTTAGAGTTACCCAACATTCGTCTTTCAGGATAAGGGAAAACCCCGGAAAAAGCTTATCCGGGTAACTCACCCTGACCGAGATTCGAACTTGGGACCTCTTGAACGTGAGGAAGACATTCTACCACCACGCTACCGAGGCGGGTTACTACTGCTGCTGCTGCTGCTGACGATGATAATTATATGGTTCAGAAATGAAAATCGCCATTTGTGTGGATAGAATGTGTGTGTTGATGAATGTGTGGATATCACTTTTTCAAACCATTTTCAGATACATTGTCAAGATTGAGTCAACTGGAGTATTTAATGCCAGGACGGCACGTTGGCTATGGTAGCTCAGTGGGTAAGAGCGACTGTATGGAAACCAAAAGATCAGTGCTTCAAATCCCGGCCATGGCATAGAATTTTTCTGGTTGACTATCTATCTATAATTTTAAGTCCTCCAACGTTTAAGTCATATGGGACGGTGAATGAAATGGTTAAAATGATTTTAAAATGTGTCCAGGATCCATGGAGCTTTGAGTTAACCTACATTCGTCTTTAAGGATAAGGGAAAACCCTGGAAAAAACCTTATCCAAGTAATTCACCCTGACCGAGATTCGAACTCGGGAGCTCTTGAACTTGAGACAAACATGCTGCCATCTACGGTGCCTAGTAAATGTCTACCACGTAGTGAGAAGAAAAGATGAATTTTCATCAATTAACTTAAATAATAATATATTTTTTTTTTTTTTTTTGCTTGTTCCATTTATATCCCGCCTTTAACTGCAAAGATCATATCGGCGGCCATTCTCCTTTGGAACATATCGATGGTGTTAACTCGTATTCGTTGGGTTGTATCATTAGATCACGCACACATACACACTCTCATTCATACTTCCAGGCTCTGGGGAAGAATGGGAATTATCTTGGTCGGAAAAAAAACCGCAACCCCACCGCCAGGAATCGAACCCGGGACCCCTAGCACGGCAGGCAGTAAAATTAATTAAATCCATAAATTATACAATAACTTAAAATTTGCTTAATTTAAATTTATTATTATCTTAATAACATAAAACAATTTTATTAATTTCAGATTAAATCGAATCGCACGATAATAAATTTCAGTGTAAATGAAAACCTTAACTTTAGGTGATCTGCCGACTGAGCTACGGGGCCAGCCAAGAATCTTTCTTATTTTTTCTAATAAAGTACTATTTTGGACAGAACCATAGGAACAAAGTCAAACTTTTGAACAACAGGTATTTTATAACGAATAATTAAGTACCTCCTTGTTAAGGAGGGGAACCGAATATGTAAAATTTATTTCTGTTTATAACCTATTGCTATATGCAGTGGAAACACAGCTTGGTATTAGAAATTCTGACTTCTTAACATAAATGAAATTAAAATATTGAAAAATACTAGCAGGCTGCGTATGGTCATACAAAGACAAACGAAAAGAAAAAAAAAATTATGTGAATTTTTAAGTATAACAAAGTGGATTTCTTGCACGAAGGAGGAAAGTCTGAGTGAACCATTAAATTATGAAGGCAGAATTGTGACCAAGTACTCTAAAAGTAGGGTGACAGAACACTGCTTCGGAGATTTGTAGAAAAGGGATGCAGATGGTAGTGAAGGTAGGCTCTACGTGTCATATACACGTCAAAGTAATATTATATAATATCGTTACCTCAACTTTCTGTCTACACATTGCCGCAGTGACTACATGTCTTGAAATTCTCTTTTACAGCCGGAAGCAGGAAGTGATTGGCTTTGACAGAGCAGCATTTGGACACTACCAAGATTAATGGGAGTAGCGTTACACACTGTCAACAAGCATGTATACAACTTCAAATATTCGGAGCTGTATAATGAATGTGTTTATGTTTGAAAGATTACTCATATTTTAAAACTTTTCACTGATTGTATACGAGTAAACACTTTTATGTTACAAAATTTAATAATAAATATTGTGAAGAAAGAATAGAATACATACAATATATAACATTACAACATTGGCCTCTTAAAAGTTTAATTTAAGATGTATATATTCAAATACAGTTACATAGGTACGTATTCTTGAGAGAGAGAGAGGGAGAGAGAGAGAGACAGATAGAGAGTGAGAGAGATAGATAGAGAGGGAGAGAGAGGGAGGGGAAGGGGAGGGAGGGGGAGAGAGGGGAGGGGATTTAAATTACTAAGGAGAGACTCACTTGCTCTTCTGTGATGTTCCAATCCACCACACTCCCTGGCTCTTGGTTCTGCAGCAATATGTAGGTAAACCCACTGTGCACTGTGTGCAGGAAGTTGATCCTTGACTGCTCCACACATAAAGCTATATCACTATCAGTTATATATCACTGCAGTATGCTAAACACCCTCTGCCCGACATTCCATTATCATTATTACGAAAAGTAATCAGGCACACATATAAAATATTTCTCTTCACTTCTGTGAAACAAATACGTCCTAGTTTTACTATTTGCTAAGTAACTGAGTATCATTGACCGGACAGGTTAACTAATGACTTGTTTCCGGTGCGTACTGGAGTGTGAGAGGCATGAGGCCCAAGAAAGTATTTGCAACCCTTGATGGTATAGGCCTGTCCACTGGTTCCAAAGAATTTTTCTTATGCAAATTGTTTGACGATAGCTGTAGCAACAACACCCAGTTGATACTAACTCTTCTTATACGCTTTCTTTGCTGTCAACATTTTGAAATCACTGCTCACTATTCCATTCCTCACTATTCACGTAGGAGGGCGGTGTGAAAAGTTTCCAAGCTCAACTTGAAGATGACAGCACTTGTAAATAAAAGCTAGTGAATTTCATTAATTAATCTGTTGAAAGTTACTTACCAAAGTTTTAGCCATCTTGGACGCTTAGTTATTATGTAACAGTCGTTTGAGCGAGTTGATGTGTGTTTTTATGAAAATGGAAATACCGAGTATCGAGCTGTCATTAAATATTTATTTTTGAAAGGCAATACGCCTACGAAAATCAAAGATGAGTTGGATTATGTGTATAGGGACTCTGCACCATCATTTATCACAGCGAAATTTTGAGCAGCTGAATTTAAACGTGGCCGTAGGAGCTTGGGACGTTCGTGACGTCCAGAAACTGCAACTATCGACGAAAACATCTCCAAAGTTTACCAAATGGTGCTAGACAACGCCGAATTAAAGTGACAGAGATAGCAGAGACTGTGAACATATCAATAAACATGTTTGTCACATATTAAATCAACATTTAGACATGAGAAAGCTGTCCGCGCTTTGGGTGCCGCGTTTGCTCACGTTAGACCAAAAACTTGTCGAATGAACATTTCCAACGATCTCTTGGCACAGTTTAGGCGCAATAAATCAGAGTTTTGGCGCCGATTAATTAGTGTAGATGAAACTTGGATTCACCATTATATGCCCGAAACAAGAATACAGTCCAAATAATGGACTGCAAAGGGGGCACCAGCTCCAGAAAAAGCAAAAACTATTTTTTGGCTGGAAAAGTGGCGGCGAACGTTTTTTGGGATAGTCATGGAGTGATTTTAATCGATTTTCTTCAAAAAGGGAAAACCATTACAGGAGCATGCTACGCAGTATTACTTGACAAGCTGAAGGCAGAACTTGCGGGAAAACGGCCACATTTGCAGAAAAAGAAAATCCTGTTTCACCAAAAACATCGCACCGTCTCACACCTCAGCGGTTGCAATGGCGAAAAGCCACGAATTACGGTTTGAACTGCTTGACCATCCGCCTTACTCACCATATCTAGCCCTTCTTTTTGTTCCCTCATCTTAAAATTGCGCTCGAAAGACAGATTTTCGTCAAATGAAGAGGCAATCAATCACCTTCGTGAACAATTATTTTGCAGAGAAAAACGCCGAGTACTATTTGGACGGGTTACAGGTTTGGGAGCATCGATGAGAGAAGTGTGTAGAGTTACAAGAAGACTATGTTGAAAAATAATATAAACAATACTGAAAAAAATGTCTTGTATCTTTATTAGGTGGGAAACCTTTCAGACCACCAATGTATTCTTCACAATGTTTTGTCTGCTTGCCAGTAGCTTCCAATACAGTCTCAACTGTCCATAAAATCAGGACAGTGTCCTAAAGAGTATAAATGGAAAGTTACTTTACTGTGCTTTTTCCCTTTTAAGAAACAACTTTTAATTTTTTGCAAATGTGCAGAGTGTAAAAATATTTGTTCCACTATTATGCGCTGAAACATATTTATATAACTGAAATGTCATCTGCGAACACATGATAAATTATCATATTGTTTTGCTTGACCTTATGTTTGAATACGTAACAAGTTAATAAGAGATGACGAGACAAATCTTTTGGTGTACCGAAGAGGTCATTTAGTGGGGTAACCCATGACAATGTTGAGGATGAATATGATACACAATTCGATACTGCTGAAGAGATAACACAAAGAAAAGGGATCCGCCCAATAGCAACATTGCCATCGCATACTTGACGACTGGATGTGTAATTCGTCCTGATAGTTATCGGGATAAGTATTGACATTGTTCCTGGAGTCTTATTCAGTTGCAATATCTTGCTCTCTCTCTTCTGGTCTAACATAATGACATAGCAGAAGTGAAGGCATGTTGTGCATATGCTTACCTTATTTTGCATTATGATAATGGTTAAGAATTCACCTGACCCCATAAAACAATAGGCATACCCGCATAATGCTTATTTGATATATCTCCGATATCTAACCTTCATCGCCCTAGTTCGGTAACCTTTATACTTTGACAAAGCATCCACTTAATGCAGAAATGCCAAAGGTATATAGATGACGTATAGATCATTTGTATAATTAATTTTAACTTGCGTGCTGAATTGAGCATGGCATTTCTCAACACTGCAGTCGTCTAGAATACTCTTCTTTTCAATTCCTACTTGTTGCCCGACTTCTACTTTCCAATTGATAGCTATTCACGCTTCGCTTCCAAGAAGCACCGTGAAGACAGTCGTTTTGTAACATCTGAATGTTATGACTCCTTGCACATGCGATATATTTAACTTCCTTTGTGTTTTAACTACCTTTGCACCTGATCAAACATTACATTTCATCTAGGCCATATCAAGACCCACTAGAAATAGATCTTTTCGATCTTCTATATAAAAATGTACTTATTGCACAAACATTACAATGCATTATTTTTCTTTCTCAAAATGGATCTAATTATTTTGTTAAAAGACCACATATTTGTATATTGGAGCGGATACTGTGGGTTGGATTTATATCACACGATGCGGTGACATATCTGAAGTTGGATTCGCCCCTTCGTGAGGTCTACGCCACACACAGGCAAAAGTTTCGCGCTCCCTCGGTGCGGCGATGCTTGTAGAAGCCAAACCTTACCTTGATGTAGAAGCGATGAACCTTTCGTCTAAAAGCCGTGAAGATGAAGTTCTCGAAGACTTCTATAAATCCTCTCTCCGGCAGCTGCGGCGAGCGATGAGATGTGTATCGATACAAAAGGGGTTTCACTTTTGGGAAACTATGGAATAAAATAATTTACACCGTTTCAATTTCTTGGAATTATATTTCTCGACATCATTTTCTTCTTTACATGTGACTATTTCCACTGATGTATACAGCCCTTTACTATATATTAATTTTCTCCTTTTATTTATAAATGATGCAACAATTTTTTACTTAAATTATTTATCGTAGCGTCGCGTCTTCAATGTATATTTTAAACGTTTACTAAACGTTCATAAATGATGAACTTCCATAACTTCTCGTAGTTACAAGAAATCTTTTGCCGAAAACACGTCTATCCTCTTCGAGAGTTAAAGCCAGAAGAAAAAATTTAAGAATAAAATCATATTTTTTTTTTCTGTTTTTGTTGCTAAGTCACCGCGATACTTAATTCTGATTGGTCCTACGACACAATTTGGGACTTCAATAAACCTAAGCATTTGTTGCATCATCTATATTGCCTGCTTGGTTATTAACTTAAGTTGAATTACAGATGGCCATGTTTACCTAATATGTCCATGTATGCAACATCAGCTTCAATATAAAATAGAATTTACATGTACAGATTATTTACATTTTTTACTACTTGGAAACCACAAAAAATAGATAACTTACTAATAGTGCATTACTGCCTAAATGTATAATCTTTGCCTGCATAAAACTTTAAACTATTAATGTGTTATGCAAAATTCCTTCAATATATTTACGGGGTTTCATATAATGTTTGAGACTACGTAATTCGTTATTTCACATAGAATCGATAGCCACAAAAACGAATTTGTGACATGCACAAATGTTTTATTTTCGCATCCGAGCGACTCACTCTCCAGGCAAGGGGTGTGTGTGTAGTGTTTAACGCCCGCTTTTACTACATACGGCACCGCAGGCGGTGACACTGTGATACATGAGATGAAGGTGGAGCACCGGTGGAATGAGATGGCGGGGGACACCGGAGTTCCTGGAGAAAAACCCGCCCCAGCGCCATGTTTTCCACCACAAATCTCACTTTGCGGTCGCCTGGGATCGAACCTGGGCCGCCTTGGTGAGAGCCAAGCGGTCTAACCACTGAGTCACGGAGTGGCCTCTCTCCAGGCAATTTGTGTTGATGTAATTAATAGAGACTGTATAGATTAGCAGATGTTCATTGAATAACACGGTATGTAAATTGGTCCAATTGGTCCTCTAGTCTTACAATTGGTCTAAGGTAATGCTCTACACTTTCTTCCCCCCACATAATTCACATATTCCTACCTCACACCACCTTAATCCTTTCATAAATATTGCACCTGTTCTCATCCATGCTAATCCCTCCCTCTTAGTTCTACTACAGCTGTCTATAAAACCTTCTCTTCCACAGTCCCTTTTCAAAATCCTGTAGAACTTCAATGAACTTTTGTTTTCCATGCTTCCCCGAATCTCTTGTCTTTCTATGTCTTCCATTCTTGTCCTTACCCTTTTCCAAAATCCTCTCTCATTTCCGGCACCTGCCCTCCATATATCCCCCATTTCCTATTTTGTCCATATTTTTCTCTACCACTTTCCACCAACTATTCTTATTTACTAATGTTCTCTGCTGTTCTATGCATACCTTTAAAATATTTCCATCATCCTTACTCAAACAGCTAAACCAAAATTTCGCTATTCTCTCCAACATTATTCCTTTCTCCTGGTCCTCCCCATTTCAAGAAGTGCCACTTCACCTGGAGCCGTCCTTGTCAATTCGAGAGCCTCTTTACAGAATAACTTTTACATATTGTCAACTTGTTACTTATATCAGAGCCCTCCGAAATCTCTACTGCATATATCACTTTTGCCTCTACCATTGTCTCATATAGCCTCTCTAACCATTTTGTCGGTATGTCTAACTTATCTTTACAGGTTCTCAATCCTACCATAGCTGCCTTGCCCTTAGCAATTATTTTCCTACCATGTGCTCACCACTCCCCATTGCTACTCAGCCTTACTCCCAAATATTCAAATTCCTTCACTACCTCATGCTCTTCCCTCCTCAAGAACCATTTCTCATCCCTTTTCAGTTGAGCTCCTTGTTTACAAACCATAATCTTAGATTTATTAATATTTATCCTTATTCCCCACTTCTCGCAAAATCTTTGCACTGCATCAATTGCCTTTTGCAGTCCTATTATAGTTATGGATCCTATTACAAGGTCATCTGCATATAATATGCCTGGAATCTCCTTATTTTCTTTTATAAAATCAAAGGTAATGGCATTCTTTGGGAAAGAGCTAATTAGAACAAAAATAGTTATAAATAATCGTTGCGTTGAACAGGTAAGCCATTTTAACTACTTGGGAACTGATGTTAGTTATGACAAGGAATATGATGTCTACAATAAAATATGCAAATTTCAAAGAGTGTGTGGAACAATAAATAGAACATTTAGAAACAAAATACGTAAAGAAACAAAATTAAAGTTCTACAAAGTTATGGCTGTACCTATACTGACATACGGAAGTGAGACTTGGACGTTAACTGAAAAGCAACAGAGTAAAATACAGGCTTCAGAAATGAAATTCTTGAGAAGTGTGAAAGGATGCACGAAGAGGGACTTAATAAGAAATGAAAATATAAGAGAAGAGCTGGACATATTTAGTATGATGATAGGTTAAAAGATCTCAAACAAAAATGTAAGGAAAATGTTGAAAGAATGTCAGATAATAGACTTACAAAACAAATATTACAGTATCATCCTAAAGGTAGGAGATCGGTGTGCAGACCCAGGAAACGATGGCTGGAGGACTTCGAAGGCGGAACAGGCACTTGATTGCCTATGCCATGAAGTGAAGAAGAAGAAGAAGAAGAAGAAGCAGAAGAAGAAGAAGAAGAAGAAGAAGAATCTCCTTATTGCCTATTACCGGGTTATGTGTATTACTCTTCGCCACTTTCTCCAGGATCTCATCAATAAACAAATTAAATAATATGGAACTCAATTTGCAGCCCTGCCTTAAACCTATTTTTTGCTCTAACACTTCCGTAACACTCTCTTGATCCTGCCTTATATAAAATGATATTCATTTATAGATTTTATGAATTTCCTTTAGGAATTTTTCGCTTACTTCTTTGTTTCTTAGTTTCCATGTTAGAGCCTCTCTGTTTGTTGTGACAAAAGCTTTCTCGAAGTCAGCATAAAACATACATACCCTTCCTTTCCCCCTACATATTTGTCAATGAACACATTGTCTATTTATTGTTCTTTTATTCTTCCTAAATCCTGATTGAAACACTTAGTTTCCCTTCCTCTTCTGCCCAACGTTCCAGTCTTTCTGCAAACATACCTGTATATATTTTCCCCAATATGGATAATAGACTTATTCCTCTGTAGTTTTGGGGTTTGTGTTTTGCTCCTTTCCCTTAATATATTGGCACAATCAAACTGGTTTTTCAACTTTCCTGTATGTCATGACTGTTTTCCACACCGTTCAATACTCGTGTATTTATGTTCAATCCTTTCTGTGTATCCCCATATATTTTCCAAAATTCCCCTGGAATCCCATCCATGCCTACTGCTTTTGCTTTTTTCAACCTTTTAAGCTGCCTGTGAACCTCCATTGTTGAAAATTCTCCATCTAACATCTCATTGTCAAATACACCTGACCCTACCTCCATCTTATAATTCCCCCCAGAGGCCTACTTCGGTAGGTACGTGTTTGGCGCACCCGGGGTCCCGAGCCAACAGTCTCCCTCGTGTGGGCTCCTCATCGTGGCTGAGGGAGACGGTCAACAGACCCACCCACGTGTAGGCCGTGCGTGGAGACGATTTGATTCTTTTTAGATTCTTTTCTAGTTTAGAGTTTAGGATTTAGTGAACGAAATTTTTAGTAGAGTTTGATTGATTTTTTTATGTACGTGTATTTTTAATAGATTTTGTTACACTTGTATAGTTTTTAGAAAGTTTTATATCTGGCTTTTGCCATGACTAGTTTTTTAAAGGGCGCTGATGACCGCCGTAGTTGAGCGCCCTTATATATATCATCATCTTCTTATAATTGCTTTCTATACACCCCTCCCCAATCAGATTTCTGAAATACGTCTTCCATTCACTTGGCATAATCTCATTTTTGTCCTTCCTTTCCTATTAGTCTTCCTCACCAACTCCCAAAATGTCGTGTTGTCTTTGTTATTGCTTCCCTAACTGATTTTGCCATCATTTCTTTCCACTCCTCCCTCTTTACTTCAAGCAGACAACTATACCCCCATTTGTTTGCCAAAAAGTTTTCTTTTTCTTGTCCATTCTCAGATGCCCTCCACCTCCCCAACTCTTTGAAAACTTCTTTCTTTGCCTGTTTACATTCTGCATTATACCAGCTTGCACTACCTCTCTCCTTTCCCTTCCTGCTCTCCATCCGTATCGCAGCCCTTTTCACTAAAAGCTCCAGAAGCTTTACTGCATTACTGCTATTGCTATTCCCTATTGCCTATACTATTCCATACTCAATTGAGTTTCCCCTGTTCCTAACTCCTTAAAATTTTCCTCTTGCTCTCCCCTCCACCTATATATTTTAAAATGTTTTAACATGACGCATGTATCTACTCTTTGTTTGGTCTTTCATTCTTATTTCTAACTCTAGTGGGAACTCTGGTGTATTGGGATGAAGTTCTACATCTCTGGGTGCACAAGCCAATGTAACCACGAGAAGCTTAATACCCAAAAATAAAATTGCTTTTTAAATTTAGATAATTTGTATATAAAATAGCAGTAGTTTCTGCGGTATAAAGAGATTATCACGTTTTATTATTGTACTATTTTTGAGAAATATGACGCTACGAAGCGACGAGCTTTAATCTCACATTTTCAGCTTCATAGTATTTTTAATTAATTAGAGCCAACTGAAAAATTCAATGCCTTGGCCGAGATTTGAACCACGGATCTACTGGTTTCCGTCCAGTCGCTCAAACCCCTTCAGCTACCATGGCCAACGTGCCTTCCTGACATTAAATTCTCCAATTGACTCATTATATTTTCCCGGTAGACCACTTAGGGTTCTCATATTTGAGACAACCACTTGTGGCAACTTACTATTGTAAGTACTTAATTACCAGGATTTTTATCGCTGATTTTTTAATGTAAATTTATATTGAGGAATTAATCCTTAAAGAAATAATCCTTTTAAATACATTACTCCGGTATATGGGTGATTTTTAATTAATTAGAGCCAACTGAAAAATTCAATGCCATGGCCGGGATTTGAACCACGGATCTACTGGTTTCCGTCCAGTCGCCCTAACCCCTTGAGCTACCATGGCCAACGTGCCTTCCTGATATTAAATTCTCCAATTGACTCATTATATTTTCCCGGTAGACCACTTAGGGTTCTCATATTTGAGACAACCACTTGTGGCGACTTACTATTGTAAGTACTTAATTACCAGGATTTTTATCGCTGATTTTTTAAATGTAAATTTATATTGAGGAATTAATCCTTGAAGCATTAATCCTTTTAAGTACATTACTCCGGTATATGGGTGAATTTTAATTAATTAGAGCCAACTAAAAAATTCACCCATATACGCTGGAGTAATTTATTTTAAAGGATTAATTCTTTAAGGATTAATTCCTCAATATAAATTTACATTTCATAATATTGGTTTATTTTTTTGACCTCTTTGGCACCTGTTAATTTACTTACTATCTTCATTTGTTTTCCTTATAGATAACTATGTTGTTAGCTTCAACAGAAGAGCATAACAACAAAGAACTCTAAGAGAAACAGAGACCATATATGGAAGCAGTTCAATAAATAATTTTAGTATGATGATTAGTATTTTGTTTATTTCACGCAGTCTTGTGGTCTCGATAAATAAAAAATTATAGAGAGATTATTATCGATAAAACAAATGGAATAAATATATATGTTTTAGCTAGGTTGGATAAAACATTCTGCTAATTCGAGGAAGAAGTTATAATTAATGCCCTAACTGACGTTGAATCAGTTATGCACCTTGACATATGAAGTAAAATAATGATTTTATTTTGTTTATATACAGTCAAAGTATATTCAAATAAGTTTTATCGACAAATGACGAGGACATAAATTCAATCCAAAACAGCATGGTGATCAAATATTCAGAGAGAGCTTTCTGTCTTCTTGTAACCTGTACAAGAGACTGAAACATGGTTCCAAGTAATTTAATTCACCATGGATCAAGGCTGTCGCCAACAGCGTTTGAAATGGTATTCGCTCTCCCCTATGCAACTCCGAGGTGATGTTAAAATGTTTGTTAGAAGTTGTAACGTATACTGTGTAAACAAGTTTTGCTTTATTAGAGAGAAAGAAAAAGAAACCTTGTTCTAGAAGTTGTACGAAAGGTATCTATGGATGTAAATCTAATCTTTCCTGTGTGTTTCAATTCGTAGGCTTCGCTAATATTTCAGAACATGCTGCAGAGTTATATAAGTTATAAAGGTGAGAAAATAACTTACAGAACCTGTGCTTTGGCAGTTAACACTGCGACAAACATCGGCGAGACAGGTGAAAAATTATCCCACAGATTTATTAGTGATTTGAAAATCAGTTCCGGACCAAGGAGCATTCTTTAGGAGAAAATTGAGTGCATCAGTGCGATCGTGGCTGTCCACAAGATGTAGACAGATTTTGTGTCTTGTTCTGTTATTGGGAAAAATGAAGCGAGCGTTGATAACTGGAATTTCCCTCGTACATATATTCCAAAGACTGGTTATAGTTTCCGACGCCTTGAAGTCTTCTTAATTAAGGCTTTCCTTTACAGAAGGCAATTCTCTGCAAGTTATCTCTACCATATTATAAAAATTATTAATTATGTACTGCTAATATTAGTGTGAGTGAAAACTCGCAAATGAAGGCATGGCAGCAATTGTATTTCGAGAAACGAAGAAGAAAACATGTTTGAGAAAAGTGATAGATTATCAACTAGCGGGTTCGATTCCCGCCTTGGACATGGGTGTTAGTGTATAGTGTATATGTGTGAAACTACAGAAAACAGATAGAAAAAAAAACGTTAAGTAAGGAAAAGAATGTATATATGTATATTTTTTGATTGTAAAAAATCAATTTAAAAAAATTAAGGTGGCGCACGTATAGATTGCAAGTTTGTGTACTTGTCGTTAAGAAAGCAGCATATTTCATATTTTAAAATTTCATTGGAATTTTAATAGGAATGTGTTTTCATTCAATTTCACGGGAACATACACATAATCAGAAGACCCTTCTTTTAAACCAATTTTGTACAGGAAATGATTGTTCATAATAATTATTGAACAAAGGGAGCACATAAAGAGCTCGTATTATTTAAGTTAATTGATCGAAATTAATCATTTCTTTCACTAGCCGTATATAGGCTGAGAGTCAACCTGAAAAATTCAACGCCATGGCCGTGATTTGAACCACGGATCTCCTGTTTCCGTCCAGTCACTCTTACCCATTGAACTACCATTTAATATTGCAAGTACTTGAATCCCAGGCTTCATCATTAAATTCTTATTATTTAAGTTAATTGTACCTATAAGTCGCCACAAACGGTGTTTTTTTTTTTTTTTTTTTTTTTTAAATTTTACGTCCTCCAACGTTAAGTCATATCAGACGGTGAATGATATGGGTAAAATGATGCTCAAATGTGTCCGGGGTCCATGGAGCTTAGAGCTACCCGCCCTTCGTCTTTAAGGATACGAGAAACCCCCGGAAAAACCTTATCCTGATAACTCACCTTGACCGAGATTCAAACTCGAGACCTCTTGAACGTGAGGCAGACAAGCTACCATTTGCGCTACCGAGGCGGGTACAAACGGTGTATCTCGAATGCGAGTGCCCCTGATGGTTTACCAGGAAATTATGAGTCAATTTGAGAATTTAGTGTCAGGACGGCACGTTGGCTATGGTAGCTCAATGGGTTAGAGCAACTGGACTGAAACCAAAAGACGTTGGCCATGGTAGCTCAATGAGTAAGAGCAACTGGACGGAAACCAAGAGACGTTGGCCATGGTAGCTCAATGAGTTAGAGCAACTGGACTGAAACCAAGAGACGTTGGCCATGGTAGCTCAATGAGTAAGAGCAACTGGACGGAAACCAGGAGATCGGTGGTTATAATCCCGGCCAATACATTGAATTTTTCAGGTTCACTCTATCTGAAACCTTAGCCTGTATACGGCTAGTGACAAGAAATTATTAATTTCCATCAATTAACTTAAATAATAAGAGTTTAATAATGAAACCTGGGATTGAAGTAGTTATAATATTAAGTCGCCACAAACGGTATATCTCGAATACGGGAGTCGCTAGTGGTTTAACGGGAAAATATGTATATGGTCAATTGAGAATTTAATGTCAGTACGGCACGTTGTTCGTGGTAGTCCAATGGGTAAGAGCGACTGGACGGAAACCTGGAGATCCATTGTTCAAATCCTGGCCATGACATTGAATTTTTCAGTTTGACTCTATCTACATAAAGAATTTCTCTCGGGACACCGTAGGTCTGTTACCTCAAAACACGTTCTTTTGTGAGTTGCACAGCTGTAACATTGATGGCAAAGCTGTACAGTAACGTAGGTACAATAAAATTATTTTAAAAATGAAGATACTCTGCTACTGTTTCGCATATTAAAATAAGGAAACATTTTTCACTTTCTTTTGCATAGAGTTATCTTAAATACTTCCATAGTGTAGAGAATAATTTTCTTCCACTATATTGCTACTGTAAAAAGAAATATCACTTAAGGATTCACAGGTTTCATTTTTCATAGGATAGAATATCTAAGTATCTGTATTTAATAAACAAAAATAAACAAAGCTGATTCAGTTTGAACAAATTAGAGGAATCTGTCGAAATAATCTTAATTAACCTAAAAAGAGCTGCAGATAAGCTACTGCGAGTGGAATATAGGCATTTGAGGTTTAGAAGAGATTTAGTGGATCATATTAATCAAGCATTACTTATTACAAGATTTTGGATAAAACACATTCTCTTAACTCCCTGTGTGCCATACATCAAACTTCAGCTAGTTGCTAGATGACACAGGAAAAGTATACAGTTGTATGTGTCATAAGCCCTTTCTAAGCGATAAAATTATTAGCCCAGTAAGATCAATACTGCTTGATAATTCATTAGATCAGTATTGTCTAGATATAAATTTGTCCATTTCTAATTTTATTCCTGAGCAATTTTGGTTGTTTTGTATATTTATTCCATTATTTCAGTTGTATTATTTATTTTCTTATTTATTTGTTAATCACATTAATAAATGAGATTGTCTGGTGCTCAAACACGTGTTTTCGTAAGGTTTTAGGTGTTATTGTATCTTAAACCCTTTTGTTAATTTTGTACTTCTTTCTACATTTCGTAACGAGTTTGTGATTGTACCTGGGGATAGGCCAAACAATGTTAACCTTTTTCTTCAAAGTAAGGTGCGGTAGGCTGTTATATTTTCTGCTTCTCTAGGTAGACCTCTTGAGGTAGGTCTTTATTTACCTCAAAGTGAATGGCTGGGTCAATTATCTCGGCTTCAGATTTTCTTCTGTTTATCGTACTTCTGTGACAAGTACTACCACCATCATCTAGACAGTGAACTTTGACATAATTTTCTATTCAAAATTCACGTAGTGTGTGATGGATATAATTATGTTATGAATATTAATTTTAACAAGTTCTACCTAGAACATTGTCCATACACATGGAAAGGGTTTCATATTCACTACACTCTCTGTATGGTTAGTGCTTGAAGATTGTCCTGCGAGCTGGAACTACCATTACATTCATTTTAAGAATTATCTCCATTTGCCCTAGCATATGCTTTTGTTATTCATTGTTTGCCAAACTTCTGAAGAGTTTTAGTTTCCTTTATAGAGATAGCAATATCAAGTTATTTTCTTTGACGTTCATGAACTTTCTCACTGTTGTGGAAAAATTCAGTGGTTGCCGAAGATTTCATATTAATAATGTTTAATAGTATTAATTTGCAGAAGATGAACATATAGTTCTTAAAAATCTTTCATAATTAACAAACCTTTATATTTATTAGAGGAATTTGGAGTGTCATTAAGTAGAATAAGAACTTACTTTAGAAAACTACTTAATGTTTTCTTTGCTTTCAATAGATACTTACTGGGAATTTTGTTAACAATATCAGTTTGAAATAGATTAAATAAAGTTTGCCCAATAAACTGATTTAAAATTGATGCCTTGAATAGATGTGTAGAAATTAGTGCGTACAGATTATTTTTTAGTTTAGTCTAAAGGTCAGAATAGAAAACTAAAGTTTGATTAAAAGATGCAACAAGATATTTGTCTTGTTCTGTAGCAATGTCTGTAATAAAATCATGAATGACCTTAATTACCTCGTCATCAAGTTCTCCTTCCTGTATAAGAATTGCTTTAGACTTCTCAGTATTAATAAATACTACAGCCTACTTTTTGAAGAAGTGACTAAAATATTAACGTATTCAGAATCCTATACGATTAACACTACGTCAATGTAAAGCAGATTATCTAGCAGAACATATAACTAGTTTCAGGAGATATTATTCTGACACACTTTTCCGTGATAATTACTTTGTTCTATCTATGCTTATAAACAAGTTAAATAACATTGGGGAAATATCGTGCATGACTCCTCTCTATTATGAATCTTTTGCGACATTTCTTGAGAAAAAGCAGAGAAAAAAGCTTGAGGAAAAGCAGACCGTATGTTTGATCATGTAATTGTTTTCCTCGAATTGCCACAGAAATTTAGCAGTAAACATGCAACTATTACTCAATATGTTTCATCAAACACTCGAGGAGATCCATCATTTGTTTCTGTGAATCTCATAACCAGGTATTTTCTTAGTATTTTCGTTCACGTTTTCTAATAGGCAGGTCTTTGCCCCAAAACTTCATTCTTTTTTCGCTACACATAATATACGACAAAGCAAAAATAGTTTTCTTCTTTATTTAAAATGGGTTATTTTAATTAATAGTTTTGAATTGCAAATTAATATAAAATATTTAACTTTAAAAATTGTATTTAACATTAATGAAATCGTTAAATACACTTAATGAGACCTTGAGAAGAAAAGAAACTATAACAATTAAACATTGGCTTGTATAAATTGTTAAGGACTCATTCCTGAAGAAACAATAAATTCTTTGAATATGCATTCTACTGACTAATATAAATTAACGATTTAAATGTAAGCATAGCCTTACCTACACAAAACTATAGAAAACAGAGTACAAGTATAAATGTTCAATAATGTAATTTCCCGCTTCGGTAGCGTAGATTATAGCATGTCTGCTTCACGTTCAAGAGGTCCCGAGTTCGAATCTCGGTCACGGCGAGTTATCTGGATAAGGTTTTTTCCCTTATACTCATTGACGAATGTCGGGTAGCTCTAAGCTCTATGGATCCTGGGCTCATTTGAGCATCATTTCACGCATTTCATTCACCGTCCGATATGACTTGAAGTTGGAGGACGTAAAATTAAAACAAAACAAAAATAATATAATTGTAGCAGAAATAACACATTAGACATTGTAACACGACTTTACAGGACCAAGGATCTCGAAAATATACAGAACATGCAGAAGAAGAATCATGAAAGATCACTGTTAAGTAATTCCAGCCTCTCTTTAAATTACAATGAGTTTCGAGAAACTGAGAGCGGATTCGAGGTATTCTCCATGGGTCGACAGTAAGCGACACTAATGACAGTGGGGCTAGTAAAATGACAAGTGCTAGGGAGGGTGCAAAATTCAGCGTGACAAACTCCGCTAAAAATATTTTTCTAGTCTTCTTGTATTTTTATTTTATCTCTTATATTCTATTATTCTGTTTAGATTATTTGTGTTTTTATTTATTTTATATTTCAGAAACAGCCAAATTTTATTATTTTGCTTTCTCTACTTTCATGTTTAGCGTGAGTAGACATTAACTTGACAAGTGGAATAGAATGGAGGCACTAAATGGCACTACCGGTATTCGAGCCGCGGATCAATTCCACATCGATGCTCTTACCGCTTGAGGTAACATCGTAAGATCCAATTTTCTCACCTTCAACTTTCTAAGTTAGTGCCTGCTCTGCGAGAGTGTAAAATAAGGGTTGACCTTTTGTAACCGCAGTATCAGACAGCGATTAGGAGGTGGCGAATTAATTGAAATCACGAGAATTAAAAAAGAAGATAAATTAATGAAAATGCTTTGCTAAACTAATATAAAATATTGTTATACTAATATGAAATCAGAATGAAATTAGAGTAGTGATTAAAATAGCGGTTTAATTAAGAATAAGATGGGAAGAATATAATTTAAGACAACTAACATGCTAGAATCCATGTAAGGGAGAGAAAATATTTCTGTAAAATCTGAACACAAGTCGGCGAGACAGGAAGAGGTGACCGTTAGCCTCTTTGTTTAAGGAAAGGTTCAATGTCTGAGAACTATAAGCAAAAATGTGTAGGAACAATAAGGTTTTCTAAATGCGGTCAAGCGTAAGACCTAAAAGGATTTACTTCGCTGTGGCGATAACGATGTATACCGTTACAAAGAGCCCAGGGTAGGCGTATCCCAACTCACGGTGGGATGTAACGACAATGAGTTCGATGAGTTTTGCTAACCAATAAAGAAAAATCGAAATAAAATGAGAGACCAATAATAATGTAAGATTTGAGAAATAGGAAGAAGGGTGAGTTATTTTGGTCATGTGATAAGGGTTAGAGTAGGGATCAGAATAAAGTACGGACGGAATCGCAGAGTAGACAAAACATCACTTCAACAGTCATTCTACGAGGGGAAAGACGTGTTAGTGCGCGTGAAGGAGAAGGAGCAAAGATTTCTAAGTCCGAAATGTAGGGAAGTCAAGAATAACGCAACCAGCGTGAGAGAAGCAGCAGAAGAAGTTTATAATAGCAAAGTATTCGCCGTATAAAGAATTAAGAGAATTCTGTTAGGAAGTTTAGTAACAGGTGGTCACCGCTACCAATCAATCTGAATCAACGAATTGAGTGAGAATTAAATCAATTTTTGCAACGAACCAGTGTATTATTGAGACAACTGAGCAGCCAACAAACAACAAATCCATTTCCTACAACCATTCACCTGAAGAATAAGAGATCTCATAGCTCCAATTAGAACCCAAATCAAAATTAAACATCAACCAATTGAAATCTGACATGCGGGTATGCCGCATAATGGCGCCGACACGTTGGGGCTTCGAATTGTAGGAAATGGGTGAAATGTAACGACGAAGGACGACTACAAGGAGAAGTGAGAAGAACGACGACGAAGGACGACTACGAGGAGAAGTGAGAAGAACGACGACGAAGGACGACTACGAGGAGAAGTGAGAAGACCGACGACGACAACTACGATGAGGACAGCAGAGACTACGAAGAAGACGGCAAAAACAACTACATAGAATTTTCCCCCAACCAAGAGAGAAGTTCAAGTTCTTTCGACATCAACTGAGCCTACTAGACGACGAGCAGCACGACAAAAATTGGTAAAGACATCACATAAACACCACAGCCGTACAACAGAACTGTGAGTTACACATACTCAATTTATATTTCTTGTAAATGTAATATCATTCAGTGAAAGCAATATCTATGTAATGTCTTAGTAATAAGTATTTTGGAAGGGAAATTAGAAAATTTAAAGGGGAAATTCAATGCTTTTGAGAAATAAGAAGATCGTACAGAATAAATTTAAAATGGAAAATTCTGGGGAACAAATAATTATGGAGACAGAGAAAGAGTTGGAAGTTGTTAATGAAGAGATAGTGGAAAGCAATGTTATAGGATCAGTAGATGAGGGTGTAAATGGCGTAAGTAGCTTAAATGTAAATAGGAGAAGTGACAATCCTGGGGTGATGGAAAATCTACAAGAGATGTTCCAGAAACTCATGGCGCAAATGACTATTCAGAGTCAATCACTAGAGGCTAAATTCGTAGAACAGAATCAATCAATAGAGACTAAATTAGTAGAACAGAACCAATCACTAGAGGCTAAATTAGTAGAACAGAACCAATCACTAGAGGCTAAATTAGTAGAACAGAACCAAGCACTAGAAGCTAAATTAGTAGGACAGAACCAAACACTAGAAGCTAAATTAGTAAGTCAAATTACAAGCCAAGGGAAAGAAACAGAAACTAGAATCACTGTCAGAATTCAAGGAATAACAGGGGAAATCCAATCTGTAAAAGAGGCCCTGCAGCGAGAAGTAGGTACTATAAGAAGTGACCTAGAAGCCACCAAATCTCTCGTTGCAGGAGTAGAAAATAGAATAGGGGAGCAAATTAATAAGGAAAGAATAAGAGTAGATGAACTGACCACGACACAGGTAACTTTTGTACAAGAGATAAATGACCGGTTTGACACTGTAAACAATAGTATAGCAGCTGACATGGAGAAGTTAAAAGAAAAGGTAGCACGTGTAACAAATATTCAATCAGAGAATACACAAATGTTGAGGGAAACAGTAAGCGAGATATCTCAAATCAGAGATACCGTAACTGGCTTCCAGCTGCGACAGCAAGGGCAGGTACCTGAGAGTTCCAATTGTACTATACATACACACAATGGAGAGAGGCAGAACGAACAGGTTAGCGCCCCTTCTGTCTCTCCTCAAAGCAGCAATAATTGCGAAGTAAATATGCAAAACGTAAATCTGTATCCACCAGTGCACATGAATTTTCTAAGTGAATTGCCCCTCCCGAAATTTAATTGTCGCAATGACAACGCAGTACAATTTTTGGCCGACTTAGAAAAGTATTTTGTCATCAGAGGTGTACCCGAGCAATATAAAATGATAATAGTTCAAAGGGCGTTAGAATCTGCCGAACTTAATTGGCTACGAGTAACTGTGGGAGAAGGATGCAGCTACGAGTTGTTCAAAACAGCTTTCCTAGAAAAGTATTGGAACGCCAATGTCCAATACCAAGTAAGGAATCAGATAACAAATGGCCGATACCAAGGTAATAATGGAGAGTCTATTACTGATTATTTCCTGAGATATTCGCAAATGAGTAAATATCTACAACCTCCATTACAGGAAGCCGAACTGATTTCTCTTCTCACGCCCCACCTTCCTGAGAACATTAGAAATCACATGGTGGTAGCAAGACCTCAGACATTGAGAGAGGCAATTACATTGTTAACGGCTTTACAAAGCGTTGGGACGCAAAATTCACAAAATAGACATGAGAATCGAATGCCAGTGAGAAATCCACACAGACCGTGGAATAATAATAATCATGACGGGGAAAGGGCACACAATCCCCGAAATTTTAACACAAACCATATGGCTACTCGTCAAAGATACGATGCCCACGTCCCGAGGGAATTCCCTAACAACAATAGAGGGAGACAGGGACCACCAAATTCAAATTCATATAATTTCCCTATGAGATATGTACATGTAACTAGGAATGGAAATAGGGGTCACCCCCCATTTCTTCGAAGAGGGAATGCAAGACCGACGTTCCGACTACCAGAAGCCAATAGACAGTATCAACCACGTGACGCTGGTAGAGAGAACAATACAGACAGACCTGAAGTAAGACAGAGGAATCAACTTCTCTCAAGAGAATGGGTGCGTTCTCCTCCACCCACACCGAGGGACGCGGCGCCCGAGGTAGATGAAAGGCCAGAGACGACACAGCATACGGGAAACGAATCCAGGGTGCGATAGAAGACGTCCCGCATCGGACCCGGATGAACACGCTAGTTCTTAATTTGAACAGGGACACAGCTCTGAGTAGGGTGGTACAAAATAAAACAGAAACAGAAATAGAAAACGGTACTCAAATAAACAATCACTTAACAGAATTACAAGAAGTGAGAGATGCTCCACGTATTGCTGCAATAATAAACAAAGAAAAATGGCACATTACCATAGATTCAGGATCCTCAGTTTCAGCTATAAGTCAAGCATTCTTTTATCACTTAAAAAACAATGGAATGAAATTGCAAACATTGCCAGTGAAAAGTGCATATTGTACTCTGGCGGTAGGTCGCGCCAAACAAAAGATTAATACACAAATGCTTTTGAAAGTCACCATTGGGGAGGATACAATAGAATTTGTATGTTTTGTTATTAATAGGCTATCTGTAGACATTATTATGGGTAATGACGTGTTGTATGCGCTTCAAGCTAAGTTGAATTATCAAATGGAAGCCTTGGAAATCAAAATTAAAGACGTCATAGTTAAAGTTCCGTTTAGCTCAAGGGAAGCAGAAAATGAGATAAGATTGACAGATGAAGAAAAAGAAATAGATGGAGAAATATTTTTTGTAGAATTTATACGAATAGGAGGGATGGAGCTAGTTAAGATGAATCCATTAGAAGCAGAAGAGATGGGAAACTATGATAAAGAAGTGTACGTAGCGGCAGAAGAAGGGCTTTTAGAGATGACGTCATACGGACTTGGGCAGACAGAAGCATGTGAACAGGAGATAATTACCCTACCAGATGATTTCCAGGTAGTCGAAAATAATGTAAACATGACCTATAGAATAAGAGAAACAGTAGCAAACTCGAACCTACTTAACGACCACCAAAAAGAGATTTTTTATAACGTTTTATGTAAACAAAGAAGTGTATTTTCGGAACACACTGGGACCTATAATGATTTTGAGTATGAATTCGAGATACATGATGTTCCCCCATTCAAATATAAGTGCAGACCTATTCCATTGGATTTACAGGAGGCAGTGAACCTGAAAATACAGGAAATGTTAGATGAAATCCTGGAGATATTGACATCAAAATTTATAAGTTCCCTGCAGGAAGAGGAGGACTAAAATATTTATTTGTACTTATCGACGTGATGTCGAAATTTGTGAAAATATACCCTCTCAAGAAATTAACAAGTGCAGCATGCGCGAATAAAATAGTGAAAGACTATATAGTCAAATACGGGAAGATGAAAGCACTATTAGTAGATAACGCGTCCATACACCATGGAAGACGATTCGTGCACACCATTCAGGATGCCGGAATTCGCATCTATAACACAACGTCGTACCATCCGTGCTCTAATCCAAGCGAGCGCGTAATGAAAGACCTAGGTGTTCATCTCCGAGTCCTTTGCTCATTGAAACAGACTACCTGGCCAGACCACATCAACTATATTGAGTTTATATTCAATAATTCAGTCAATTTAACCACAGGATATGCTCCTATCCAATTGCATAGGAATTTAACACCGGAACCAATAATAGAGGGTGTTCCGGAAAGTATCCAAGTGACGACCGAGACAGATCGAGAACGGATCCAAAATGCTGTTAAAAGAATAATGGAAAAAGTAGAGAAAAGAAACGCAAAGAAAATGCGGTATAAGAAGAATTGGGAACCAAAGGTCGGCGACTTAGTTCTAGTGAAATCGTTCGACAAGTCAGATTTGTTAGGAAAAAAGACTAGAAAGCTATATATGCTATGGAAAGGCCCATACCGGATTGAGAAAATATTTGGTGACAGAGCGTATGCCCTAATACACCCAAGAAATGGTAAACCGATAGGCAGATATAACATCTCCCTAATAAGGCCATATCGTCAAAAAAAAAAAAACGTTGTAAACAGTACAGAGCAGACCCAAGAATCACCTGTGTAAATGTGATTGAAATTATATATACGAAGATGTAAAAAAAAAAAAAAAAAATACCAAGTAAAAGTTATATAATTAGTACGAGTAACGTTTTCGTTTGAAATTCAAACACTGCGTGGGAGTTGCAAGTTCCAAAATTCCTGTGCACAAACAAAAATGATAATGTAATAAGAATAACCACAGCTAATGAACATGTTAGAAAGATCTTTAAAAAAAAAATAATTTGTGAAATGTAAATATAGTATAAGTACTGATGTATTCATGTGCCAAAAGGCTATGTTGTTATTGTAAAGGTCACAGACTTAAGGCGTGACAAAGTGAAAGAAAGTTGAGAGTGAGAAGTGAGGTGGAAAGACAGGACAATGAACTGCCAATGTTTACTGTCAGGTAAACCAAACACCTGATTACAGGTAGACAACTGAGTGCAGGTAGAGGTAACCATATTTGGACATCGTTACGCAAATTATAAGAATGTGAGGACGAATGTTCTTACAGTGAAGGACTGAAAGATAAAGAAACGTCCCAATAAGTTAATATAATAATAATAAAAAAAAAAAAAATCATTGAATGTAAAATGTAATATTGTAAACTGTAATATAGTAACATTAATGTAGTACTTAAGGAATGTAATAAGGTAAAATCAAGTTGATGTCAAGTGAGACAAGGATAATTCAGTGAAGTGTATATATAGTTGAGGTATCACGAATGTTATTTGTATATAGGGTAATAACCACATATACGACAGTGTACTTGTCTATGTACGTAATGTATCATATCTATAATTCTATGTATATGATGTACCATATTGACCATTCTATGTGTATAAAGTAACACACTGATGAAGATGAGGGAAACGGTGACCACCGAAAAATGTTTCGAGTAGGGAATGAGAAATTATAAGATATAAGGAGGAAATGTCATGACGGGGGTTTGACAAAATTTAAATAATGGGTATTTCATTTTTGTCAAACGGGCATTATGTAACCGCAGTATCAGACAGCGATTAGGAGGCGGCGAATGAATTGAAATCACGAGAATTAAAAAAGAAGATAAATTAATGAAAATGCTTTGCTAAACTAATATAAAATATTGTTATATTAATATGAAATCAGAATGAAATTAGAGTAGTGATTAAAATAGCGGTTTAATTAAGAATAAGATGGGAAGAATACAGTTTAAGACAACTAACATGCTAGAATCCATGTAAGGGAGAGAAAATATTTCTGTAAAATCTGAACACAAGTCGGGGAGACAGGAAGAGGTGACCGTTAGCCTCTTTGTTTAAGGAAAGGTTCAATGTCTGAGAACTATAAGCAAAAATGTGTAGGAACAATAAGGTTTTCTAAATGCGGTCAAGCGTACGACCTAAAAGGATTTACTTCGCTGTGGCGATAACGATGTATACCGTTACAAAGAGCCCAGGGTAGGCGTATCCCAACTCACGGTGGGATGTAACGACAATGAGTTCGATGAGTTTTGCTAACCAATAAAGAAAAATCGAAATAAAATGAGAAACCAATAATAATGTAAGATTTGAGAAATAGGAAGAAGGGTGAGTTATTTTGGTCATGTGATAAGGGTTAGAGTAGGGATCAGAATAAAATACGAACTGAATCGCGGAGCAGACAAAAAATCACTTCTACAGTCATACTAAGAGGGAAAAGACGTGTTATTGCGCACGAAGAAGAGGTAGTAAAGATTTCTAAGTCCGAAATGTAGGGAAGTCGAGAATAACGCAACCAGCGTGAGCGAAGCAGCAGAAGAAGTTTATAATAGCAAAGTATTCGCCGTATAAAGAATTAAGAGAATTCTGTTGGGAAGTTGAGTAACAGGTGGTCACCGCTACCAATCAGTCTGAATCAACGAACTGAGTGAGAATTAAATCAATTTTTTTCAACGAACCAGTGTATTATTGAGACAACTGAGCAGCCAACAAACAACAAATCCATTTCCTACAACCATTCACCTGAAGAACAAGAGATCTCATAGCTCCAATTAGAACCCAAATCAAAATTAAACATCAACCAATTGAAATCTGACATGCGGGTATGCCGCATAAATTCGCATCTATAACACAACGTCGTACCATCCGTGCTCTAATCCAAGCGAGCGCGTAATGAAAGAACTAGGTGTTCATCTCCGAGTCCTTTGCTCATTGAAACAGACTACCTGGCCAGACCACATCAACTATATTGAGTTTATATTCAATAATTCAGTCAATTTAACCACAGGATATGCTCCTATCCAATTGCATAGGAATTTAACACCGGAACCAATAATAGAGGGTGTTCCGGAAAGTATACAAGTGACAACCGAGACAGATCGAGAACGGATCCAAAATGCTGTTAAAAGAATAATGGAAAAAGTAGAGAAAAGAAACGCAAAGAAAATGCGGTATAAGAAGAATTGGGAACCAAAGGTCGGCGACTTAGTTCTAGTGAAATCGTTCGACAAGTCAGATTTGTTAGGAAAAAAGACTAGAAAGCTATATATGCTATGGAAAGGCCCATACCGGATTGAGAAAATATTTGGTGACAGAGCGTATGCCCTAATACACCCAAGAAATGGTAAACCAATAGGTAGATATAACATCTCCCTAATAAGGCCTTATCGTCAGAAAAACGTTGTAAACAGTACAGAGCAGACCCAAAAATCACCTGTGTAAATGTGATTGAAATTATATATACGAAGATGTAAAAAAAAATACCAAGTAAAAGTTATATAATTAGTACGGGTAACGTTTTCGTTTGAAATTCAAACACTGCGTGGGAGTTGCAAATTCCAAAATTCCTGTGCACAAACAAAATGATAATGTAATAAGAATAACCACAGCTAATGAACATGTTAGAAAGATCTTTAAAAATAATTTGTGAAATGTAAATATAGTATAAGTACTGATGTATTCATGTGCCAAAAGGCTATGTTGTTATTGTAAAGGTCACAGACTTAAGGCGTGACAAAGTGAAAGAAAGTTGAGAGTGAGAAGTGAGGTGGAAAGACAGGACAATGAACTGCCAATGTTTACTGTCAGGTAAACGAAACACCTGATTACAGGTAGACAACTGAGTGCAGGTAGAGGTAAACATATTTGGACATCGTTACGCAAATTATAAGAATGTGAGGACGAATGTTCTTACGGTGAAGGACTGAAAGATAAAGAAACGTCCCAATAATAATATTAAAAAAAAAAAAAAAAAAAAATCATTGAATGTAAAATGTAATATTGTAAACTGTAATATAGTAACATTAATGTAGTACTTAAGGAATGTAATAAGGTAAAATCAAGTTGATGTCAAGTGAGACAAGGATAATTCAGTGAAGTGTATATATAGTTGAGGTATCACGAATGTTATTTGTATATAGGGTAATAACCACATATACGACAGTGTACTTGTCTATGTACGTAATGTATCATACCTATAATTCTATGTATATGATGTACCATATTGACCATTCTATGTGTATAAAGTAACACACTGATGAAGATGAGGGAAACGGTGACCACCGAAAAATGTTTCGAGTAGGGAATGAGAAATTATAAGATCTAAGGAGGAAATGTCATGACGGGGGTTTGACAAAATTTAAATAATGGGTATTTCATTTTTGTCAAACGGGCATTATGTAACCGCAGTATCAGACAGCGATTAGGAGGTGGCGAATTAATTGAAATCACGAGAATTAAAAAAGAAGATAAATTAATGAAAATGCTTTGCTAAACTAATATAAAATATTGTTATACTAATATGAAATCAGAATGAAATTAGAGTAGTGATTAAAATAGCGGTTTAATTAAGAATAAGATGGGAAGAATATAATTTAAGACAACTAACATGCTAGAATCCATGTAAGGGAGAGAAAATATTTCTGTAAAATCTGAACACAAGTCGGGGAGACAGGAAGAGGTGACCGTTAGCCTCTTTGTTTAAGGAAAGGTTCAATGTCTGAGAACTATAAGCAAAAATGTGTAGGAACAATAAGGTTTTCTAAATGCGGTCAAGCGTAAGACCTAAAAGGATTTACTTCGCTGTGGCGATAACGATGTATACCGTTACAAAGAGCCCAGGGTAGGCGTATCCCAACTCACGGTGGGATGTAACGACAATGAGTTCGATGAGTTTTGCTAACCAATAAAGAAAAATCGAAATAAAATGAGAGACCAATAATAATGTAAGATTTGAGAAATAGGAAGAAGGGTGAGTTATTTTGGTCATGTGATAAGGGTTAGAGTAGGGATCAGAATAAAGTACGGACGGAATCGCAGAGTAGACAAAACATCACTTCAACAGTCATTCTACGAGGGGAAAGACGTGTTAGTGCGCGTGAAGGAGAAGGAGCAAAGATTTCTAAGTCCGAAATGTAGGGAAGTCAAGAATAACGCAACCAGCGTGAGAGAAGCAGCAGAAGAAGTTTATAATAGCAAAGTATTCGCCGTATAAAGAATTAAGAGAATTCTGTTAGGAAGTTTAGTAACAGGTGGTCACCGCTACCAATCAATCTGAATCAACGAATTGAGTGAGAATTAAATCAATTTTTGCAACGAACCAGTGTATTATTGAGACAACTGAGCAGCCAACAAACAACAAATCCATTTCCTACAACCATTCACCTGAAGAATAAGAGATCTCATAGCTCCAATTAGAACCCAAATCAAAATTAAACATCAACCAATTGAAATCTGACATGCGGGTATGCCGCACTTTATAGTAGTCTTTATTGAGCATAGGGATTCGAAGAATGCGGAACATTGCAAATGACCGTTAAGGGGGATATTTTTATCACCATGGATATTTACCGGGGAATTTGACTAAGATGAGAAGATTCAAAGCGCATTCGGTTGTTCAAGCTATAAAAGTACCTGCACAGAGAGTCTAAGATCACTGGTTCGACTCCTGGCCGTAGCATTTTAATCTTGCCGACCCTCGTAGCCATGGTCGCTGGAGCGTATGTCTCCAGCGTTCCGTCGCGTACAGGGTCGCGGGTTCGAGTCCCGCCTTGGGCATGGGTGTTTGTGTATTGTGAATATGTGTGAAACTGAGGAAAACAGATAAGAAAATAAACGGAATTAATGGAAAAACGGTTAAATAAAGAAAAAGGAAATGGAAAAATATATCTATTTACATAGATATATTTTTTTTTATTTAAAAAATTTAGTGCTTACGCGTGATTCATGTGAATGAATCATCCTACTTTTATTCGAAGCTTTTAAGTCTTAAGGATAAAGCTATACACTTACTCGGTATGTATAGTAGTACTCAGTTGATTCCCTTAGTGCACTTCAAAGCCTACGGTAGCTGTACAACTACCACCCTATAGTGCAGCGTATCCAGGATGCCCTCCACGTTTTACATGCTTCTGGCGTTAGCGTGGCGTGAGCATGGATCCCTGGCCACGTAGCCTTGCGGGGGAATGAAATGGCGGATTCAGCAGCCCAGACGGATACCATGAAGTCCAGGGTTCGAGTAACATGTGTGACATCGGAAGATTTTAGGGCCGTATTGCGGAGAGCTGTGCAAACCTGTTGGCAGGAAGAGTGGTTCGCTCTCCGCAATAATAAACTTAGATCTGTGAAAGAACTTCCGATTCCCTGGGTTACCTCCTGTTGGTCATTTCGTCGCGAGGAGGTGAGTTTGGCTCGGTTACGTATTGGGCACTGCTTTTTACTCATAATTTTCTTTTTAAAAAGCAGCCTGCTCCACTGTGTCCATTTTGCAATGAAGCGTTATCTGTACGACACGTGCTGATAGTGTTTTTGCCTAGCACACCTTAGGAAGTCTCTGCAGCTGCCGGCCACCTTTGCCGAAATGCTAGCGGATGACAACATAGTAGTGGATAAGGTTTTTAGATTCTTTTCTAGGTTAGACTTTAGGATTTAGTGAACGGAATTTTTGGTAGATTGGATTTATATTTCTTCTAATTTATTTTACTTTTGTTTGTGTTTTGTTATGTATGTGTATTTTTTATTAAGTTTATTTACACTTGTTTAGATTTTTAGAACGATTTATATCTGGCTTTTGCCATGATCAGTTTTTTAAAGGGTGCTGATCACCACTGTAGTTGGAGCGCCCTTATACACATCATCATCATCATCATCATCATCATCATCATCATCATCATCGTAGTACTCCGCATGTCCCTCAAACTCCTAACCGATGCCAGCTTCGAAAAATCAAAACTTAAGTTCACTTGGTTATCTAATGTAAATCTTAACGAATTGGAGATTTTAAAGAAAATAAAAAAACATCATGCATTAGACGGCCACATTAACTTTCTCTGTCCATCATATTGCACCTATCTTAATTTATAGACTATACATTTATTTTACGTAAACTTTGTATGTAGGATGCCATTCATAACTGGCAGAGTAGTTCTAGTAGGCATTTTAGTATTAATGGAACAGCAATGGGCACTATCTTATACACTGACGACCAAGTTCTAGTTGCAGGATCAAAGAATACTTTACAGATGAAAGTACACATATTAAATAAAATATTAAAATATTGCGATCTAAAAATATCTGTAGCATTTACAGGAAAGGAATATTTTAGAAATAAGATTGTAATAAGTGAGAAAACTGTACAAAAGGAGGTAGCATTTAACTGTTTGGGGTTAGAAATAACCGCTGCATTAGACAAAATATGCTGAAAAGGAACTAGACACATATAGCCTTATATGCATGCAATAAAGAGAACATTTAGAAGGAAAACTAGAAAATAAACGCAAGTTAAATTCTGTCACACAATGGCAGTCCCTACAGTAATGTATGCAAGAGAAATAAGAGAAGAATTGAACATATTTTACTTAAAAGAAAGGATAGAACAGAATAAAGAAAACTAGAGATGACAATGAAGAGGATGAACAAGGACAGATTCCTTAGAATAGTGACCGACTGCCTTCCAACTGGCGAAAGAAACATAGGAAGACCGAGGAAGAAATAGAGATATTGATTGATGGGGACGAAACGGATCCTAGGGTCCAAACTTTGAATGATGATGATGATATTTATTTCACTCAGGGACTTTGCCCTGAGGTCAAGTAGCCAAAAACTGGGGGGTCCTCATACACCACGTTTTTTATTTCCATAATGTTTCTTCCATTTCGTTTTCTATTCATACTTCAGTTATGCTTTTAGATCACATGCCTAGATCGCAGGCATCTCCAGCAGTCTTCCGCGCTAAAAAGTAACCCCTCCCTGTGGTTTGTAGTCTCTTGGAGGTCCTTCACTTCATCCTTTCTTCCAAAATAGTTATATGCACGACACTCCGAACAATCGAGCCCTTCCCAGAATGGGAGTTGTTCGGATTGGGTTGGACTTGATGGTAGTGTATTCCCGACTTCCGTGGGAGATCGGGTACCTCCGGCTAGGCTTTGGCCACCCGGAGGGGGTAGAAGGTTTTCTAAGAAGTCCCGAGTACTAGCCTGCAGAGCTAGTAGAAGGTGTGCTAGATTACTAGGTGGCCCCACCAAGGTTTAAGATATTCTTCCGTGCGGGTTGACGCGCGTAAGTGGCGTATCCACTTCCATCCCGTCTAGACATTGTCAATGGGTTGGAGGGGGGGCTTTTAAGACTTCAGAGCCCAGGTGTTTCCATCGCTCCCGGTTTGATGGGGACCGAGATCTTCGAAATTTCGGGTATAACCTCTGCGTTTAAATGCATGATACTCCGTGGGAATTAGAAATAAATCACAATACTTGTTAACGAACTCCACTTATCAGTTTTAAAATTGTCGAAATCCTCCGGGACCGGTTTCGTGATGTTTTCATCGCAGCCTCAGTGGGTACCTGAATAGTTGTTTATTTATAATATTTGAAAAGCTTCACTGTCAGTAACCTCAGTTTTTACAAACAACTGCGTGAGGTGTTGTATAACCTATATCAGATTTCTCTGCCAATGTGGTGTGATACACAATGTTTGTATCTGAATCTACAAGTCGGCCGTCGAATGCATATTAATCATTTAGGAATAACATCGTATGATAAATGTTCCGCAATACCGTCAAACTTTGAAAGTAATTTTTTCTGACAACATGATATTTAGAGTTACGAAAGTATGAAAGTGGGAGCGCGCGCGGGTGAAGATTTCACACCCGATCATTATCCCCGGCTTTCTCATGCGTAAACAACGCACTGTCTTGTTGCGCGGTATTGCAAGGATACCTCGGAGAAATGGGACTAGATTCAACATGGCGCTTTCTGATATTTGAGAAGAGACCAAATAAAGTGACGCAAGTGTTTCCGTCCGTGGGATTAGCAACCGAAAGTGTTACCTCATATCGTATATCTCGTTGGTATACATTACAGTAAACTACTTTGGTATTTCACCTGCTACACCTTCACGAGTGGAGTGAAAAGCCTTATGAAACATGACAGAGCAATCGGCACCTTTCCGTCCACTGGAAACACGTCAGTGTTACACAGTTGTGCAACTAGCCCACCTTAACAGACCGAAGTTTAAAACTCTAGACAAATTTTTATTCCATCTTGTACATAGGATAAGAGACGAGAGGAGCTATATATCACCTTTAATTAATTAAAAAATTTTTGTTTTGCTGTTTGAGCGCAATGGCTCTATGAAACATGGCGGACTCGCTTTCGGGGACCTTCGGTTTTGGTGGTTTTTCCTAGTCTGTAGACGAAGGCTACAATTTTCTCATCTACTATAATATACTTTCCTTTATTTCTCTTTCATTCTGTGTCATGCTCTTGATGTAGTTGTGATTCTACATTCCTTATACGGAGAGACCCAAAAACTTCCTGACCGGATGTACGCTGTGCTTTGCCTGTCCGCGCCCGGGGCACACCTTGTTGTCTGCCGCTATCATAGAAAGGTGCGGAAGAAACCGCGCAACACTTTTAAAATCAGTTTTGAAAGCTTTATTTACTCATGAAGTGCTGATTTTTTTCGTAAGAAATTAAGACAGGCAGCATGTATTTGGCTTTTTTGAACAAAACTGCAACAACTCATACAGCCAATCTTACGGTGAGAAAAATTAAAAATGTATTTCAGGACCAAATTATTAGTAGAGATTTGTGTCCCTCGGTCCCCCGATAACGTTTAGGGATTACTACGGAGGGGATTTGGCACTAAGCTCAGTCTTGATCTATTGCACCTATGCCTCCAAGTTGGGCATACCCAGGAGGAAGGATGAGGTGAGAGTAGACAGTTGGCGGCCGTCTCAAAGAGCCAAGCAATTTTTACTTAGATGTACAACTCTCCCGGTAGGCCAGGATAACAGACATTCCCTACCTTGGTTCAGAGACCGGCAACCGATCCACCGGAAGAGGAAGTGGTTCATTCAGAGTATATCATCTTACCATACACCGCCGAGACTCCCGCCGACACTTCTACTCTGAAAGAGACCACAAGATGAGAGATGATGTGAAATGATAATGGAGATGAAATGGACGGACAGGAAATTCGGGAGACGTAATTAACCTACTCAGTATTCACCTGGCGACTCGGCAAAACCCCCGAAAAATCCACGGGTCAGATAGGTCGGCCACGGGAATCGAATGCGGGCATCCCGAATTCGGGCCACAGACAAAACTGTCTGAAAAATTCTCTGTCATGAATTGTACAGTGATGTTTCAAGATGTGCTAGAATCTTTGTAAATGAATCCTAAATCCATCTCTAACCTTAGAGAATTGTCAATACACCTGGCAAGTACACAGAGAGGAAATAAATCTTGCATTGTCCAGAAAGAAAACATTCATTTAAAAAATAGTGTGACTGCTTTGACCTCAACAACAACGTTAATAAGTTAACATCAATGGTAATAATGTGTGGACAATGATTTCGTTTGGGCTTTTGTTCTTAGGGTGCATAATTTGTTTTCTGAGTATGGGATACGTATTTCAGTCGCCTTCCATGCCTTCACATCCGTTTAGTGCAACATCCTGGTGGTAGTCCAGGTTGAAATCTACAGATCTGCTCATTTCATCATATTCATCAACATCATTGTTATCTCATCATCCTAATGTTAGGACAATGGACAGCCGCAGGTTGCCTTTTGCTTATAGTGAGTAGGTTTGTTTATGGTTAGCAGAGATGCAAATGAGTATTTTCAGCAATAACAGAATAAAATATTATAACAAAAATCCTCTATGGTAGACTCTAAGGCTTTCTTTGATTTCGTCATTTTTCTTCGACTTTCGTTTGTTCTTGGTACCCACCAAGTTCCTAAAGTATTTTTTGGTGTCCTTTGTGCCACTTTCTAAAAAGGTGTTTGCTATCCACTTTATTTTCAATTATTCAGTAACTAAATATAAACCAGGTCTTCCTTATTCTCTCGTATCTTACTGCTTGTTCTCCAACAGTCTCTTATGGAGCTCAAAAATCATTTATGAAGTCCTAGTGATGAGAGTAACTTATAACATTTTCTTCTCTTACCTTTCTCTTCCTTTAAGCACTGGGTGTACCACCTATTCATTCGCATGCTCTCTATTCTATAATAAAAATATTAAATATCTCCTTTTCAGAATAATTTTTTATTGTATTTTTATACTGAGTGATAAAATAAGTAATAAAATTAACGGTAACATAATGTTATCCAATTGAGCAGTTACCCGCTGAAACATCAAGGAATTTGCATTGAAAGAAAAACAGAAAAATAGCAAAGAACGACAAAGTAATTGAAGCATAATATCCATTAAATCTCTGGAATATATTATCTACTTTATGTATTCTCATGGCATAGCAAACAAAATTTAAAAATTGCATTAAAAATTCCGAAGAATGAAGTGGAAATACATCAAATTTCAGAAAATGCTGGTCCAGATGTGTAGATGTTACATACCTAAGATGTAAGCAGCTTATCATCACATTAAATTTTTATCAGTTAGTAACAAATAATCTCTACAAGGCAGAGGACATCAACAATTAAAGATACTAGTCACGATACTGCCATATTATCGGAATGGATGAAATATTTGTGTAACATTTGAGAATATCATTCTGTAAAGCTAAGGTACTTGGTGCTAAGAATCTAGTTAATTGATTTTGAATTACCTATAGGTCATTGGAAAGGTAAACTATTTTAAATATTTGTGTATTGCAACTAAAAGCCTAATGGAGTATTTGTGTCACTAAAACATTAAATGAAACTAGAAATTTTATTACAGTCTAACGGCACATCAGCCAAATTTCGTAGAAGCGCTGAGAAGGCCTTTAAGTACCTAGTAAGGCCAGAAACGAGAGTATTAAAAGTTTTCAGCAGTCCCGTTATTGACCTGACAGCAAATTTTGATTTCTAAACAGAGCTATAAAAATGAAACCACAGTTATGCGAAATGCCATCCCAAAGACAAACTTCAGCATATACATTGGAATTTGACGTTAGAAAAGTTTAACTAACAAAGGAGTTAAGAAACCCAACGTACTTCGCAATGAACGGTGAGTTCATTGAAACAACGCTAGTTTCAGTATACAAGCAATGAGATGTAATTACAGTGAGTAGATGGCTGTTTAGTATACTCCAAGAATGACACTGCTTTGACCATGTTTAAGAAGTTAATCTTTGAACCAGTGCTGCCTTTTATACTATTTTTAGGAGACACGAAAATAAGAATAAGAGCATAAAGACGGTTCGTTTTGGAAAGGTGGGAGCACCTTTTTTGTGTGTGATTTCCGTCCTCAAACTTTTTAAGTCATATCGGACGATGAATAAAATGGGTGAAATGATGCTAAAATGAGTCCGTAGTCCATGGAGCTTAGAGTTACCCGAGATTCGTCTAACAGGATAAGCGAAAATCCCGGAAAAAACCTTATCCAGGTAACTCACCCAAACACAGATTCGAACTCGGGACCTCTTGAACGTGAGGCAGACACTCTACCAACTTGGCCACCGAGGCGGGCAAAGGTGGGAGCACAATAACAGAATGCCATCTATAACAAATCCTGAGCTAAAGACTGAAAGTTTACACGGAAGACCTAACCTTTTGAAGGAAGGAGAAAAAGCAGAGGACAATAAATCCAGTAAAATGCTGTCGTATTTGTAATTCGCATTTTCTCATGTTTGCATAAATACGAGGTGCGTTCAAGTTTATTTTTTCAGAACTAGAAGCAGATAGGAACTTTTTTTAAATACACGTGGACTTTTCGTGAATGCGTGACAGAGATGGTAGCACTGTACAGTGCATTAAACTCTAGTGGCAGTGACGAGAGTTAGGACTGTTTTTGATACTTAAAATGGCGACATTTTCATTGTAAGAACAGCGTTTAATCATTCGTTTTCTCCATTTTCGTGGTGTAAAACCTTTTGAAATTCATCACCAGTTGAGTGAGGCATGTGATGATGGTACCATGGATGTGTCTAATGTTGCGTTCCTGAGTGCGACAGTTCAATGAAGGCAGAACATCGTGTGAGAACAAACCGAGACAGTTAATTGAAAAGCTAATTAAGGTTGTAACTCCTAAGACCCTTGTGCAGTTGCTACGCTCCAGTAACGACGTACTTTCGTGTTCTTAGCACTGTCATTGTTTCCTTCGCACACTTAATACACACACCGTTGTTGTACACTTTTGGCTATGACACACACACACACACACACACACACACACACACACACACACACACACATGCACCCTTCTAGTTTATAGTACCTGTGTAGCTACTTCTTCAGCGTCTTCCATGTAGCTCTGTTCTTACCTTGTGTTGACCACTGTATCACTGCTGGTTTTTTGAAGTACTTGTGGTCTCCCTGCCGTTCAGCATGCTATTCTGTGGTCCGGCATTGTCATTCGTTGCATCCATGGAAGATGGTGCATTCTGGCGACATGTCCTCCGCATCTCCATTTCCGCTGTTGCGCCCCTGAAGCCACGTCGGACACGCTTATCTTCCTCCTGACCTCCTCGTCTGTAATCCTGTCTTTCCATGTCACGTGTAGATAGTATTTTGCGCTCCATTTTGCGCTGACAGATTTATGGCATTGTACTGTTAGTTTTTAAGGACCAAGTTTGTCATCCATACAATAACGTTGGTAGTACACAGGTTTCGATGACTTCATTTTTTATACTTCTTCCAGGATGAATTTGAGATTACAGTATTTCTTCCATGCCTGGTTGATGTACCTTTTATTTACATTGTGGAATTATTTGAAAATGACGTTGTTTGGCCTAAGTAGATATATACTCTGTCATACTCCAAATCCTCCCCTTTATCCCTGATTTACTCCTTTACGGCGTTTGTCATTACCTTAATTTTTTTTTTGAGTTCACAGTTAATCCAGCTGCTGCGCTAACCCCGTCCAGCTCTACCAAAATTGTATTTCCTTTGCAGAAAGTATTATCTACAGACCTTAGATATTGTATTATTATAAAGATTATTATTTAACTTCGCAAATACAAATTATAAATTGATAATTACAACTTTCCAGAACTTTTTCAAAAGCACGCCTTCCTCGTTTAGATATAAAATCTCTTATAGCATCTTCCGGATGTTCATTCCGTCCTTCTAGTAACTCTCTATATCAATTGTATATTAGTTTTTCATCTCTAACTGTATCACTCTTGTTTTTCTTCCGTCAATAGCTGTACTTTCAATAATACACTTTATTTGAAATATTAAACAATATTAAAAAAATTTATATTCAAGTTTCATTTAGGGCCAAAAAAAAGCTTGAAGCTAAAACTAGTGTTATTAAAAAATATATGAAAAAGTTACGTTATAAGTTTTGCTTCTCTGCGTAACGGGGATTCAATGAAAACGAAACGCGTTCACCCATTGCTTCTTTCACCGCGACCGCACAAGGACATATGTAAAATCCGCCCATTCCCTAAAACCCCTTGCTGTTTACATCGACACACAGCAAGTGTTTCTCTGGTAAATAAAAATCTAGATCAGCGGGTTCGTGGAGCTGTAACTAATTTCGGTAAAGACCTCGCCCTACTAGCGCAGATATCCTGTAACGAGCCGAAATCTGGTTTAACATACCGTGAACTAAATTTGTCTTATGTCCTCCACAACAGCACTCCGTATACATATCATTCTTGTTTCTGATTCCAAAGTGACCTTACTCTCTAAGCAGTTTAAATGTCAAACCAGTGGTCCGACTGTATCAGATGCCGTTTTGGTACCACTTTCAACGGACGCGTGTCTCACTCTTAAGCTTAACCGAAATTTATGGTAGAGCCACTAATTATTGTCAAACAGATAAGCATCAGCTGGCCTCACGCCCTAGTAAACTGTATGGTTCAACCAAGTACCAGATCGCTACCTTTACGGGATACTTGTGGTGATGAATGTGCTAGTTATTTGGTCGACTGGAATTAACCTTCAATTAATTACCAATTAATTTTTGATTTATGCAAATACTTCCCTCGAATATCAGTAGGACTTGATTCCACACCTGTTATCTGACAACAGAAAAGTTGTTTGAATTTGTGTATTTTAAACTTTGGGTAATAAAGCAAACGTAATGTAGAACGAATGTTGTATTTGGTTGACAAATTGCAGGTGAAAGACGCAATGCCGAAGTTTATTTCAAAGTGAAACAGGAATAATGAACCTGTCCGCCCCGGTAGCGTAGACGGCAGCGTGTCTGCCTCACCTTCAAGAGGTCCCGAGTTCGAATCTCGGTTAGGGTGAGTTACTTGTATAAGATCTTTTCGGAGTTTTCCCTCATCCTGATAGACGAATGTCAGGTAACTCAAAACTCCATGGACCCCGGACTCATTTGAGAATCATATTCATCATCCGATATGACTTAATGTGGGAGGACGTAAATTACAAAGAGAGAGAGAAATTGGTTAAAGTTGTTCATTAGAAAATTCAAGGAACCGTAGTTCATGATATACTTTGCATCAACATTATAACATACCATTTGAGAAAGACGTACGTATACATAAATTATGCTAGTTTAAGCGGAATATCTTATTTTTAAATGACATTATTTCCACAGTTCGTTATCATTTTTTATAGATGCACTTATTGCTTTTTCTTCCATTTAGAGCAAGTGTACTTATTCCACCCAAAACTCGAGATTTCAGGCATTTTATGATCACTGAATACAAGGATGACAAATAAGTAGATAAACACATATAGATGGAGAGAATTAGGAATAGGGTTTCACTACGGAGAGGATGCTGCACTTAGGTCACCATGCTGGACCCATTGTGCCTATGTCCCCAAGGGGGTCACCCCGGGAGGAAGGATGAGGCGAGAACAGTCAGAGGGTGGCATCCCAAGGGTTCAGGACAGTGCAGAGGAGGTCCCTACAGTTTTCTTAGATAGAGACTTGCCCCGACAGGCAAGGACAATGGACATGCTCCACTACTGCAGGACGGCAATGAGCCCAGCAGTCGAGCCCTAAAGGTCCCTTGCTGGTGGTCCCGAAATGGTCCCAGCAGAGGAGCGGAGACCAGCAACGACCTACCGGAGCAGGAAGTAGTTTTCCTCAGAGCATATCATCCCGCCATGCACCGCCGAGACACCCGCCGACACTTCTACCCTGGAAGAAACCACCAGATGAGAGATAATGTTAGACGATAATGGAGATGAAATGGAGAGATAGGAAAATCGGGGGATGTAATTAACCTATCCAGCATTCACCTAGCGACACGGAAAACCCCCCGAAGAATCTCACAGGTCAAGTAGGTTGGCTAAGGGAATCGAACCCCGTCCTCCCAAATGCGGGTTACAGAGGAAATCGCCTGAGCCATCCCGCATGGTGGCAGACAGGCAAGCAGGCAGGCAGGTTGTGAGAGTGTCAATAGCAAAATTCAAAAGTGCCTAATTGTAATTGAATTACATAATCTTAGAAGTCTCAGGATTTTCAACTGCCATTTACAAGAAAAATGTTTCCTGCTTTTTTCATAAATTCAAAAATGTTTAAATGAACTAAATTGCAAGTAGACATACTATATGTTTAAAATTAGACATTGCTAATAAAATGCACCTTTAGCTTTTCTCTAAATATCATGAGAAGTCCTTTCAATCCAAGGTATTTTCTATAATTCCACATAACATTAAGAATATATTGCAGGAACAATATAGCGCGAGTAGAAATAGATAACGTACACAATTATTGTCGCATAAGTGATTACCAAAATATTTGTTGTTACGATTTTAAGTTTCCCAGATTTTCTAGTGTATAATACCCGTAGTACATAAAGCCGGTGGTCACAGATGGTACCTGGAAGGGAATTACTGAAAGGTAACGTTCCAGAGATTAGTTCAAGATACCTCTCCGGCATTTGTTATGAGAACAGATAAAGAAACCCCAGTGAGGGAGTGGATATCCTAATGCAAGTATCACACCTTACCGTGGTCCATACTGTTATTTAAGGCCTTTTCTGGATTATAATGTGGAACCTACGAGGGCTGTTCAATAAAGAATGATCACAATTTCTTTTACAACGTACCTTTACTCATCTTCATAATTTAGATGGTCCTTCTCAATGCGATGCACTAGTCCCAGCGTTTCTGCCAGTCTTCAAAGACATGCTGGAAACAATTTTTGAGAGATCCTTCAAAATTGCCTCCGCAGCCTTCACCATTACTTCTGATGATGGATAATGCCTCCCACGAAGGCGTTTCTTCAAGTTAGGGAATAGAAATAAGTCACATAGGGCTAAATCCAGACTATAGGGAGGTTGAGGGATGCACTTCACTTTGTTTTTGCAAGATATTAGGCAACGGCATTGGCAATATGCGGTCGCGCATTATCGTGGTGCAACATCCAGCCTGCTTCACAAAAATATGGTATTTTGCGCCTGATATGGACTTGCAATATTTTCAGGATATCCTTGTAGAATTGTCCAGTTACTGATGAGTGCAGGTACAACATGCTGATAAACTATTCCATGAATATCAAAGAATGAGATGACCATAACTTTACCAGCAGTAAGAACCACTTTTGCTTTTATGGGGGTTGGTAATGTAGGAGATTTCCACACTGAGGTTTGCTGTTTGCTCTCAGGATCAAAATGATGTAGCCAAGTTTCATCAGCAGTGATTACGTTTGAAAGAAACTCCGGATCTTCCTCTAACATCAACTTTAACTGCATGTAGACCTGCATGCGATGTCCTTTTGTTCGGGAATCAACAGTCTTGGAACCCATCGCGCACAAACACGTCTCATGTGTATTGTTTCTGTGACATACGTGTGGGTGGCACCCAATGAAATATTCAGTATTTAAGAAAGTGATCTTGAGGTAATTCGTCGATCCTCTCTCGCAGTGGCAGCAGCAGTGTTGATGTTTTCTTCCGTAAGAGCAGTAACTGGTGCACCGGGTCTACCTTTCTTTGAAGTTGGTTGTCTCCCCTCTTTAAACATTTTAAGCAGCTTCGAGGTGTGCTGTAGGGGAGAACAGACTCTCCATAGGGCTCCTGTAATATTATATAGACCTCAACTGAAGATTTGTTGAGACGAAGGCAGAATTGCAAAGCCGCATATTGTTCCTCACCTGTTGCCTCCATTGCAGCGGTAGGCGATACTGAACATGTCTGAACTTGCCTGGTGCCCACAGCCAGGAACAGGAGTACTAACAACTAAACTACTATGGGGTGTTTGTTTCACATTAAGCTAAGATTGAATTTTAGTGCGAAAAATTACGATCGTAAGAAAATTATGATCCTTCTTTATTGAACAGCCTTCGTATAAAGTGTTTCCACGATTATTCCTTTTTCCGCGTCGTCATTAGTAATAAAATCTGACGCAAGATTATAAACTGGTTTTGTTTTCGGATCTAACGTGTGTGAAGAAAACTTTTATAAGGCTACATCAAGGATTGAACTAACATTTTATGCTTAACTTTAGTGTACATTTCTCGGTATATTTTCTGTATGTTGTGTGTATTGAAGCCAAGTCATTTAATTTGATATCGCATGGAATGACTCAGGCAGTAGTACCTGAGACTTACATTTGGGTTATCTATGGTTTGAATCCACTGAATTGACTTTAGGTTTATTTCGTAGTATTTTTTCAGCTCCCTAGGCATTCATTAGATCTATTTTACTGACCATTTTTTTCTAATTTCACTACATTTCGTCTTTGAGAATGGTAGGGTCTCCTAGAATGATCAGCGCTACGTGCAATTTGCGGATGTGCTTTAAGAAGAGGTTTATATTTTCCCTGGAACGGGGATTTATTTCTAAAGCTGTCCGTACCGATACGGTTAGACATGGAACGGACGTCAGGGGACTTTGAAGATAGAAACATTGAAGACCCCGAAGCACTTTTCTCTCTCTTTTCCGGAGCTTTAGTATGCGGAAAAAGCTAAGCTTGACTGACTGCCAAAATCTTCCTTCAGTTCTTATCCCTACTTCAGATTTTTACTAACAAAAATATTCTGGGACTAAGGTGATTAAAATAATAAATTTATTGATAATTTGACGACAGTTATATGGATTTTGTGAAACTTTCATGGATATAGAAGGAATATAAAGTGATAGATTGTCTGTCCTCTTTCTGTCATCATAGTTGTTTAGATATATCTTAGACCCATCTTTAGTTGTCTGCATTCTGGGTTCTATCACAAGAGATTCCGGATTCTATTATAACACTTAGGAATCGAAACTTTACTTTAATTGGAATAAATTTGTAATCTACATATACTCTTCATTAATGGAGAACGAATATGAGTGTGTGCGCAAGAAATACAGAATTAAATCACAATCTTAAAAAACCAAAGTTAACGATCCATAAGTATAAAGTAATAATTTTTTTTAAAAAAAGAAACGTTCTATCCATAGCACGTGAAAGTGTTATGAAGAAAAAATAAATAAAGCCATCTGGTGTGCAACCATATCAAGTTTATTTACCACAATTATTTTACTTCACCTCCTTTCTACAGATTAAGAGCGCAAAATGTATTTTATTAACTTTGAGTTAATCACATAAGGCAGTGTGTGAAATTACTTCCACACAAATTTTGTAGAGATATAGAAAAGACTTAAAGGCTGCTATAATAGCTCTCATTCTGCATGTATCTGCATTGACAGCTATGTACACTTTGTAATAGTTGTAATCCAGTAAAAAAGCAAAAGAACGTCACTTTTTTGTAATTTACGTCCTATAACTTTTTAAGTCATATCGGACGAAGAATGGAATGGGTGAAACGGTGCTCAAATGGGCCCAGGGTCCATGTAGCTTAGAGTTACCCGACATTCGTCTTTTAGGATAAGGGAAAACCCCGGAAAAACCTTATCCAGGTAACTCACCCTGACCGAGATTCGAACTCGGGACCTCTTGACCGTGAGGCAGACATGCCACCATCTACACTACCGAGGCATTGCTTTATCGGTTTCTTTACTGGAAAATTAACATATCGAAAATAGTTCTGAGGCATTTATTTTAACAATAACGACGTTAGCCCGCCTGTAAATTTGTTAGTTACGGTTTTAAAGTTAACGTGAAGGGTCTTCCAGGCCACTTGCAGCAAAATATCAGCATGTGCAGTTTATTTCTTATATTAATATTTCAAGTATGCACTTTCGAGCAAAACTGTCAGCTAATTCTAACAATTTAAAGGATAAATAATATATTTCCTTATAAAGTGCTTTTTTAAATTTATTACTTGGCTGATCAGCAGTATTGCTATGCAAGCCATTGATAAATTGCATAAGTACTATATACAAATTAACAACTGAGGAATTACTGTCCTACACCATACACAGTATGTTATAAATATATCATATAAACAAATAGATAACATTTAAGAACACATTTAAATGAAAGAAAATAAAATATAAAGTATAAAACGGGATGACTAACACCTATAATAATATTAAATAAGGTGGATAACAATTGAAAAGGGAGTTTAGATATGAGGCTAGATTATGATAAGTGGTTAATTAGAGCCAACTGAAAAATTCAATGCCATGGCCGGGATTTGAACCACGGATGATGAGTCAATTGGAGAATTTAATGTCAGGAAGGCACGTTGATCATGGTAGCTCAAGGGTAGAGCAACTGGACGGAAACCAGTAGATCCGTGGTTCAAATCCCGGCCATGGCATTGAATTTTTCAGTTGGCTCTAATTAATCAAAAATCACCCATATACCGGAGTAATGTATTTAAAATGATTAATTCTTTAAGGATTAATTCCTCAATATACATTTACATTAAAATTAATCTACGATAAAAATCCTGGTAATTTACTATTGACTTACAATAGTAAGTCGCCACAAGTGGTTGTCTCAAATTTGAGAACCCTAAAGTGGTCTACCGGGAAATATGATGAGTCAATTGGAGAATTTAATGTCAGGAAGGCACGTTGATCATGGTAGCTCAAGGGTAGAGCAACTGGACGGAAACCAGTAGATCCGTGGCTCAAATCCCGGCCATGGCATTGAATTTTTCAGTTGGCTCTAATTAATCAAAAATCACCCATATACCGGAGTAATTTATTTAAAAGGATTAATTCTTTAAGGATTAATTCCTCAATTTAAATTTACATTAAAAATGATAAGTGGTGTTATGACAAAAATAGAGAATATACTTTGAGTTAGTGAGAAACGTCTTTCGTCTGAATCAGTGAATAGGATGTCTTGAGGCAGTTTTCTTTTCTATCTGGTCCTTTCGAAGTTTCTCCGTCCAATGCGATAGGTTATAGCGCCTGGTACTTCCGATAATCTAACGAAGAATGTCTTTGATTCGATATGAAGTACAGATGTACGAGAAGAATACTAAGTTCCTGATGGAGTTAATCATTTCTAATGATACATGGAGCCTTTGTAATATTGCGGAAAAGTTTGTTTTGTATAACCTGAAATCGATGAATGTGGATTTTGCTGGCTGTACCCCATACGTAAGAAATTATGGGGCATATAAGAGATTTGTAAATTAATATTGAACACTTCAACCGAATCTGTGGTTTATTCTGTAGCAATGGATACATCTGTTTTATTCTAGAATAGACTATTGTGGAGATGTAGGTTATGTGAGAATTCGAGGTTAATTTAGTGTCAAGCATTACACTAAATATTTGCCCGATGTTTCTAGAAGCTGCCATGTTAGTTGTTTAACCTGCAGTTCCAATGGGGGTGGATTTTGATAGGATCTTCCTTATAAAGTGTGGTTTAGGTTGGAGAATTTGCTCGAAAAACTTCTTCTGGCTGTCCAAACAGGTGCCGACTTCTAATATGAAACTCTATAATTATTGGGTTATGAATTTTGTAAACTTACGAACAAACACTCAAACCGATTCATAAAAATACATTTTCTTAATTTTGATTCCAACATAAATATTATATATTTTATGAAACTTCGGAATTGAATTTGAAGTGGAATCCAATGTTTTCCTGCACACCAATGGCAATTTGATAATGAGAATGTTATATTTCCACGCAGTTGTCAGCCTTTAGTGACATAAATTCTTCTGGATGGTTTTTATAAGCGTACTCTTGAAGGCAAACGAAGGAACTGACATTTGAACTTGAAGTGTACTGTTTACAGTGCAGGAAGAATGTAGTCAAGCAGCAGTGTTCATTCTTGAAATCGTTAAATCACAGAGATTCTTGAGGTAAATTCTACATCAGCAATATTTTTTTCACTGCATGAGAGCCACAAAATCTTTAGAAAATCAAACAAAGATTACTTTTTTAAAAGTGTAAATGTTTTGCACATACTGTTTAGTATTACATATTACCCTTTGCATTTGATGAAACCTTTCCTTACCGCAATGATGAAACTGAAATTGATGTTCCTTTTGTATTCATGGACGCTCTGTAACTGCTGTAGTTTGCATTCCATTGCAAATTGGGATTGAAAGATCACCCAGTTTTGCTCAGAAGCCTTTCTCGAGCTTGAGGTTCTTTACGGAGGTCAGGCTATATTTTTAAGATCTTCATGCTAAGATTTTTATTTTTTTAAATGCACTACCGGAGACCAGTAGTCCACGTCCTTTCCATCACTTAATCCACTGTGTGTACGCAAAGTCCACTTGTGTGGTGATAGAGGAACTGGGCGATTAGATTTGGTAATGAGGCTTCCAGTTCTTTAAATATCAAGGACTTATTTCTGTTCCTGTCTAATTATAGCCACTTAGTTAATAAGTTGCTTTCATATTCCAAATTATAGCGGAGGCAGACATTATTAACATTTCAATATTCCTTACTGAATACCCTTAAGTTGCTAATAACTACACTAAGGTTAATAAGAACTATGTCAATATAATGATGCTTTTGAATTACTAGAACAACTTTACTCACTTCAACACTATTATTGTTGTTGTTGTTATTATTATTATTATTATTGTTATTGTTATTATTGTTATTGTTATTATTATTGTTGTTATTATTATTATTATTATTATTATTATTATTATTGTTGTTGTTTTATTTAATACTATGTACGAAGTAGTTAATATCCTTCAGAATAATTTTTCTCTTTATACGATTCATTTATTTGAAATATGTGATATAAATTAGCACCACTGGCTTCACTATATTCTTTTTCGATTGCTAAGTTCGTTTATACTTTGAATGCATACCTAATTCAGAAGAGATATTTCGTTAACATTGCGACGATTGTTATACAATTTAAATACTACAGGCAACTCATTTCTTGCCAACCCTCCGTCTATATTTCATATTACACTCAATCCACCGGCTGCAGTTTGCACTAATCATTGCAAAATTGAACAAGAGAGACTGTTTCTTACCAGCTTCCTTCGTTTCTCACCAAAAATAAATTTCTCATCGGTCCATTTTCTTAACGTTTGCTTCAGGTTAATCATACTGAGACTTAATATGGCCTGATATATTTTTGAAATAATAACTAATACCTTTCCTGAAGTAGTTCTGTTACGTGCATGAATATTAGTATAAAATGTTTGCATTAATTCCTTAAATATTTAATCCACGAAAACATCCAAAAATGTACACTCTGTTCCCTAAGAGTGGACTAATGAGACATGTCGCACAAGCCATATTTGTTTAGCCATTCTGGAATGAAAAGTTACTAGCTTGGAGAAGTTACAATTCGGTATGTAATAGGCACAGATTCACACAAAATTACTCAATTGAGAGTTCTACCTCGGGGTAGCTGCTTATAAATAAACCAGTTATTTGAAATTAAGGTTTGCCAGAACAATTTTATAAAGTATAGTTATACCTATAGACAGCTGGAGAGCGAAAATACTGTGACTTTGTGGGTTTGTAAAATCAAACGTTTTGTTTTCAGAAATTTAATTTATTCGTAGCTTTGTTGTTTGTAATTTACGTCCTCTAACGTTAAGTCATATCGGACGATGAATGAAATCGGTGAAATGGTGCTTAAATGAATCCGGGGTCCACGAAGCTTAGAGTTACCCGACATTCGTCTTCAAGGATAAGGGAAAAACCCGAAAAAACCTTATACAGGTAACTCAACCTAACCGAGATTCGAACTTGGGACCTCTTGAACGTGAGACACGCAGACATGCTACGATCTACGCTACCGAGGCGGGCTTTTATTGCACTAAACAGTAATTTTCTACACCCCTTACAGCAGTAAGAAAGACCTGCCATACACAACAGCAGTCTTCGAGGTCGTCTCGTTGTTCTCACAACACATAAACAAATGAAAGAAATCACTGCGGTACACTTCTAGTGCCCACACATTCATAATTACTGCACAGCTGCAACTCAATTAACAACTGACTAGCAACTAACCTGCCCTAACACTTTGCGTGATTTTTATACCTCCAGTCATTGTTCTAGGATATAATAGATCGTTCGATAACGATAACGATCGCGACGCAGCGAGAGAAAGACGGTAATATCTCTGTCTCTTTCTCTCTCTATTTCTCTCTCTCTCTCTCTCTCTCTCTCTCTCTCTCTCTCTCTCGACAAGCGTTTAGCGCTGCGCGCCACTATCTGTCTCTGCCCACGCACAGCTCCGGCTTTGTAGCGGCTCCAACAAACTGTTCGATCGGCGACAATACACAGTAGTATTTGCGTCTCTCACGATGATTGTTGAATCATTTATTAGGTTTTCTTTGAGAATGCTTAATTAGTTTTCTAAATATGTTTGCGGCACTTACATTACTACCGCAATATTCTGGTTTTATTTTACATATTTACTTTTTTACAGAGAAACTGTCTTGTGTTCCGAACTTTGCTCATAAATAATGTAATCCCTTCAGCAATTTTGTTATGGAATTATGTGCATTATCTCGAAAATGTAGTGGTTAGGAGCTGAATATCACTGACGTTGATTAAGCGCATGCGTGAGATTTCGTTTATTGTCCTGTCGTTCTTACTTGCGCTCTAATATAAGGCTTTCAGTCAATAATTATGAACCATTACATAATAATAGGTGATCAGTCTGTTATTACAATCAAACATGACAAAGCGTTGCGCATTATGAAGTGGACCAACTTGTTTCTCGCATGTTTTGGTTGTTAAGTTCTGCAACACACGCAGGGAGTTGCCTACTTCGTACTTGGTGCAATTTTTTCCCTAGCGTTTTGAGATCCATGTTAAGTTTTTCGTTTCGGTGGTATAAAATGTAGAAGAGTGCTATTAATTTGTTATACTTCTATTTTAATTATATTTTACGTAGACTGCATATAAAACTCTCTTTTATTAAGCATTTAATACATACAGTGCGATCCATATAAACCTGAACCATGTGAATAGGCCATAACCTTTGAACCAGTTCTAGAACACACGTGCAACGTTGGTAGAATGTAATACACAACTGGGAGATTTCATTACACCATTTACATCTCAGAGAAAATGTTGGAAGTGTCCTCCATCAACACCTATACATCTTTGCACTCGTCTCAACATATTCTCTGAAGTTTTACGGAGAGTATCCTCGCCAATATTATTTATTTCGGTTCGAAAGTATTCCTTGAACATCAATTGTCCGTGACCTATTCTTGTACACTCTGCTTTTTAAATACCCCCACAAGAAAAATTCCGGTGAGGTTAGGTCAGGGGATCTGGGGACCACAGACCTTTTGAGATTATTAGATTATCAATGAAACTGGTTAAAAATACCATGGTGTCAATGATATATGACACGATGCTCCATCTTGCTGGAAATAACTCTTCTCTCAATTCGATATCATCTCCGAAAAACTTCAGAGAATACGGTGAGACGAGTGCAAACATGTATAGATGCTGGTGGAGGAAACGTCCAACATTTTCTCTGAGATGTAAATAGTGTAATGTAATTTTCCAATTGTGTATTACATTCTCCCAAAGTTGCACGTGTGTCCTCTTATTGATTCAAAAGTTATGGCCTATTTAAATGGTTCAGGTTTATATGAATCACACTATGTGATTTGGAGGATTTTGTTTACAAAATATAAAATTAAACCATTTGTGTCATGGGCATAATCTTAAATATTGAAAATGGTATTTAAATACCGATACTATGCAGTTCGCTTTGTTATATTTTCTCATTTAACAGAATTGAAGCAATTATTTGATTGATGTTTCCTTCTTGTTACTTCCAAAGAATTTTACTTTCAAGTACATATAAAAAATTGTCTAAAAGCAATTTATTTTCTATCGCTCCGTAAATAATGTACCACATGACCCAACTCTTTCGTCTTTCATATAAACAAGTATCTCTTCGTGCATTAAAAGAGCTTAGAACGAAATGGGTCAGTTATAGTTAAAGGCGCAGCGGACTTGGTTCTGCTCTAAACAACAAAAGCCAGTTCCCAGGATTAAACTAGCCTCTGTAGTCTGCTCACACCACCGCCGTGCATTTAACTGAAATTTCCCCGCTGTGTTATGCAACTCTTTTAACGCACGAACTGAAATCTGCATACGGGAAGGACGGGGTAGTTAAGGGTATATTTAGAACATTTTAATCTTCACTTGAAATACGTCGTTTAGAGCTGAAATAGTTACGAGTTTCTCAAATCTAACGTATCTGTGCTCAACAATGTTGTTTTACTTAATTTTGCAGGTTATTAAATTCCCTATTTTAATTCGTTCAAATAAATAAACGTGTTAAATTTTTATTGATATACATTCTTCTTTGAGCTTCACGCATTAAAATTTCTGTCTATAATCTTCATACTCAGTAAGTATGCTCTTTTATTGGCGTTAGATATTTCTTCTCTTATTAGTTTACAATTCTTAAAATGGAATGCTAGTTTCCGTATGCATTTTTTGAACATGACTCACGGCTTACCCAGGTAAGTTTGAGATTAAAATTTACTTTCTTATATATTCAATTTTTTGTAATTTGTTCTCTTATTACTCTGCCTCTCCAGAAAACTTTATTTCTTGTACTTGGAGTATACATTGGTTTCTCTCTGTCGTGATCCTTGATTAACTCCATGCAGTAATTTTGATATCAGCATTACCTTTTTGATATAGTTTCTTATATTGCTTTCATTTTGAAGTTCCAGTAAACAAATAACGAATTCCTTTTTTAACTTCAATAAACTATTTGCGTATGGGAAATTATATCCGAAATATTTACTTTTCCTTTAAACAGCATCGCCTATGTTTGACTTAGGTGCATTGCTATATTATATTAGTTTGATATTTTATTAAGTTCACACTTCACCTCTAAAACTCTTTTGTGAATGGAGAATAACAACGAAAGTGGATGTATACTGTTACATAAAATCTTACCAAAAGGTATCATAAAATACTTCTGTTTTTGAATAGAAAGGTATACCATTAAGTCATGAATTAACAATTTAATCAATGTACAGCTATGTTAAAAAGTAGTGGAGAGTACCTAATCTTGCAACTATGTTAGCTTTTTCTGTTTTTATTCTTTAATTCTTTTGATTTGAATTTTATTTCCTTGACAAATATACCTGTAATAACTTCAATTAGATGGAGGGAATTTATCTATTTCCTCTAATTTTCCGAAGTGTGTATCGTAATTTTATGGGAAGCTTTTATGCAGTGAGTTTGTAGTTGTTTATAACCGTTTTCACCAATAGGTGTCATCACGGCTTATGTTGCTTAGCACGAAAAGGTACTGTTGTGATGTGCGTTGTGTATATACTGGTGCAAGTCCACATATACCTGCAAGTATATGTATGAAGTCTTACAAGACTCAGTCAAACATTTGCATGGAGTAACATGAAAAATAGTTTGGAATATTCAAAGCGAAATTATTCCTAATTATATTACAAGAGTTGAAGCTTCTAAGGAAATTGCACACAAATGCGTGTCAACATTGCTTCAAAAACGGAACCGTTCCTAAATCTAATGGGTAACAAAGGGGTTAACGTACCTATCTGTACAAATGGATACAGTATAGATATGGTTTATACAACCTAGTGCACTGCGATCTATATGGAAAATACTCAATGACAAAGGAACAAATTCAACAGGAGGATACATGTCGTAGGCAGAGAGATCACAAAGCCGCGCATGAGTCCCTAGAAGTTCCAGTCCTACTGTTTATTTTGACACAGATATGTTTGGAAAGTGTGAACATATTCTTTGTGACAGCTTCTGGTCACATTAATAGTGGGGAGTAGTTCGTTTCCAGGAGGAATAGCGAGATTCTTGTATAAATGAATATATTTTGCTAAAAATAATTATAAAGAACACTCTGTTGTATTCAGATGATTTTCTCTCGCTTTGTAAAACTATTCTTACCCATGCTTATTCTTGTCTACCTCATTTTAATCGAAATTGTAATTGAATCTTTATTTATGGGCTCTCTTTACTGCGGTTCTCAGCGTTCAGTTCTAAACTGGATTGTGAAATACGGCTTAATTTTGCTCAGAGGCCTCTTTATCACCCTAAGGTACCTTTAAGTACCACAAATATACTACACGGGACCACCGGCCTTATTTCCCTTCTGAAGGAAGTCAATATATGGATTTTGATCATGTTAATCTCGATTAACGTTCCTAAAAGTAATCTTATTTTCTTATTAGTGCAAGCAGTATATGAGACTGGACTGGAGTACGCTTCGGAAAGGATTTGGCAAGAAGGGCCAAACTTGGTGTATTGTACCTGTGTCCTCAAGTGGGGTACCCCCAGTAGGAAAGCTGAGGTGAGAGAAGACAGAGGGTGGCCGTCACAAGGAGCCATGGCAGTGTAGAGGGCAGGGTCCCTGCACTTCATCAGTTGGAAACTCCCCGACAGGTCAGTACAACGCATCCCACCTTACTGTGGCCACGAAACGACCCCACCTACCGGTTTCGGAGATCGGAGACAATCTTACCGGAGCAGGAACTTACCAAGAGCATAACATCCTGCCAAACAACGCCGACACTTCTATCCTGAAAGAGATGAGAGATTATATGAGGGATTATGGAGGGACAGGAAATTCGGAGACGTAATTAACCTACCCAGCATATGCCTGGCCACCCGGGAAAATTCCTAGAAAATCAATGGGTCAGGAAGGTAGGCCACGGGAAACGGACCTACGGAATGCGGACCACATACGAAACATTCTGAACCATCCAGACTTTGAGATTCTGTTGTCTTTGCATCGCCCCTAAAAATGGGAATATAGTATTTTATTTGAGAAACGTGCACATAGTGTATACAATTGAAACAAATAAGGAATATTTCGAATATTTTGTAAACTGTAACTCCTCATCAAATTATAATTTATATACATTTTTGCTTTAATGGCGTCTAGATTTATATTGTGACTTTGGGGGTTCGTAGAATGAAAATTCCGAGTTGCAGATATTCTAAATGTTCTTTATTTCCGTAGAAATACATTGTTCTACCAGTATACCAAGATCGATGACAATAACATACGTTCTGATTACAACAGCTCACGTTACAGCTACACGTATGGGTATAGAAGCTTCTGGAAAGAAGTTAAGCTAAGATTGGAAGATATTGACAGACGAGACATTTTCGCCAATACAAGTGACAAAAGCTCACTGAGATTATATAGAGAAATAAAAACAACCTGGGGGAGGGAAGGATATATAGATATATGTAGTAAGTTGGGGCGAGAAGGTTTTACTTGGGCGAGAACAGGAGTGAGAAACTTGAAAGGTATAGGTCAAGAGAGGGAGCTAGATAAATGTCCATTGTGTGGAGAAGAGAATACAGATTTACATTGTATATTAAATTGTAGTCAAACAAAGATATAGAGAGAGCAGGCCTGGCTACGTAAATGGGACAGTTTGGGGGGTGAAGTAGTAATTAGAAAAATTTTGTCAGTAAAAGGGGAAAAGAACAGGAGAAATATAGGGAATTATTTAGGGAAAGTTAAAGAGAGATGGCTAAGAACAATTAAGAGAAAAATCTAGAGTGGGATAGATGAAATGGCAAAATCTGTAAAAAGGAGTAGAGGGCCTCCAATACACAAAAACCTAGGGTTAGGTGTATGGGGACCGAATTATTAGTCAATGGTGAGCAACATGATAGGATTTCCAGGATTTAGGATCCATTTTTCAGTATGGATTTTATAATTGTAATCTTGATTTTGTATTTTCATTTGATGTTACAAAAGGAAATATGAGAAATTACAAATTACAAATTACTAAGGAAATTACAGCCACACTCTACAGCTGGTTTCTGCTTACCACCGACGCTTGGCGACTCGTCGCCTTCTTAAATATCTCATTGATAAATTCGAGAGGATTTTTGGAACAAATAAGAAAACAACCTTTCTCTGTAAATTAAGACATCACTAGAACCTTCCAAACGTGAAATCTTTTCTGTGCCGGAAAGTCCTTTATCTCAGCTATCTTTATTTGCCGGCTTTTTGTGAACACTAGCCGCGCCATCGTCGATAACGGCTTCGCGACAATATGTCGGAAAATTTTGTATGTCTATTACGGTTTACCATTTATGCAAAGATGACACAGAATGACTGAGAATTTTCCCAGAAAATTGTAGATATATATTTCAAACTGATAAAAATTTATTTGCTTAATAAAATATACACTAAATATAAAACTTATCAAAGAAAAAAGTCAAACAAATAAATCTAATAGTACACTTGATTTCCGATCAAAAGTCTAATATTCTAGAATAAATAATTCAAATTTTAGGTTTAATATCCATAATTATCTTAATTTCCTTTATTGGAACATTATTAGCCAATTTTTTATAGTTCACTTGCCATGAAAATATCTTAAGCCATTCTTAGAGACATTTTTAAAAAATTGTTGCACATAAAGGGCATCTGAGGTGGAGAGAATTACTTGAATCTTTTATCACATCTTTTAAAGATGTTGAATGGTCAATGTCAATGTGAGGTTTCCTTACTACCGACTTTTCGTTTTTGAGTTTTGCTGTTCACACAATCACACACATACACACACACACACAACACAACTTTTTCTGATTTTTTTTTAAATTCAGAATGTCTCAAAACGTATATTTTCGTGAAATTTCGTCAAATAAAACAAATTAAACACTTTCCCTGCTATAAATTCGTGGTACAGAAATCAATAATAATATAATCTTTTATGCCTTTTTAAAATCAGAACGAACCTCAAGAAAAATAATTGTTTTACTGATTAGTTATCATTCCTGTTGTGCATAAAGCTTATCCACACATGTTGCAGTTTGCTTGAAAAGTGGCTGTTACGAGGTAGACGAGGAGTAATTACGCAAGAAACCTAATCCTGAAATTTTTGAGGTTATAAAACTTATTTATGCATTCACCTGCTATCGAGTATCGGCAAACATGTGTGAAACTCGTATAAAATCTGTGACAGCTGGTTAGTTCCACTCATTACATAAGTCTGCAGTGGCATAGTTCCTCCTCTTTGCACTTCAACCCATAATAATTTACATATTTTTAGTCATTTCCAACCAGTCTTCAGATTTATGTTGGCCTTTTTTTAAGTCTACATAAACAGGCTAGAGTGTAAGGTACCTTTCTGAGAGGAGGTAGGCCAAATAGGACAGGTTTTCCCCCAGTTTGTGTTTTAAATTTAAAACAAACAATGGAACAGCAGTTTGGTAGGAGGAGGTGTGAAATCTTTAGTGTTCATTCTCGAGGGGCAACGTTGTTTTTCTTCTCAAGTGTTCTATGATCAAATATCGGAACCAGCCTGGACTACCTACCGGTACTTTCATAATGGGTCTCGCATTACAAGGTAGGCTATACATCAACTGGAACTGTTACTTACCTTATCGGTATTCAGTTGACAGCTTTGTCAATATCCAAGGACATGGTAACACCCATCGGCCAGTATAACTTGCTTTTAGAGCATATTGGTTTCTCGATAATAATCACCTATTCTAAATTTTGTTAAAAAACATATTGCTGATTAAAATCATTTTGACAGACAAGTGGAAAAATTTATTTTCATTTTGATTTTGGTCAAGCAACTACCTTGCAGAGCCTTCCAAGGACGTCCATTTGGGTCCCGCCTCAGGGGTGGGCGTTTTAGGCTTAATTACATAAATATGTTTGAAAGTAGTTCAGTTCCGATCAATAAACAATGATATTCATATTTCATTCTGTTGTTAGCTAAGATTTTATTACTCATAAATAGATACTTGTTGGTCATCAAGTTCATAACTTCATTAATAGATGCTGGTGGTCCCGCGTTTAGATTTACGGCATATAAAAGAATCTTAATTGTGATAAAGAGGCCTCTGAGCAAAATTAGCTGTCTTTCACGGCCAAAAGGATAGAACGTTAAGGAAGAGAGCAGTTAAATATCGTTTATAAATTTAAAACAAATTTTAATAGGCACAGTATAATCCGCAGCTGTGTTTTAATTCAGAAGCCTCTTTATCTTCATGTACTTCACCTTCTGTTTTCTGTCTCTCTTCTTACCTGTCTCTCCCAGATATTTCTGTAAGAAGACATTCCTGCGGCGAAACTAGGTAGCAATCATCCCACTGGAGTCGGCTCACGAATGCTGCCATCTGGACCGACCTAGGAAAGCTTTCCAAAGAGCAAAACTGTCATCTGTGCGATGCCAACCAAACTGCACACCCTAAAGTCCATCTAAACACAAGAGGAACCGAACTGATAAATGCCGAGTAAAAGGAAATTTATGGTGTAAGAAAGTCCATCCCAGCATTTGCCTTAACATCCAGGGAAAACTACGAAAAATATCTGGATAGCAGTAACATTAATTAAGACTTAAACTTATTTGGCTTGTTCCTGTATCTTGTACATTTTATTCCCACCAACCACAAACTGTAAATAACAGTTTCATATAATTAAACGTTAACGTTATTGTGAGGAAAGCAAGAATAAAGAAAAAAATTATTTAGGTTTTTTACTTAGGTCCCTGGACCTTCTAAGAAACAAAATATTTTGTTTCCACAAGCCTATGCTCTTCTATGTACCAGTTATATTAATTGAAATATCCCTTTGTAAATATAGATAAATTACACATTTCCTTGTGAATGTCGCCCTCACAAGGGGCAATCAAGCTTGCGATTCCTGAGGTCACTGATTCAAACCCGGCGGAGAGTGATGGATATGTTTGGAAGCTAAATATCCTTAGCATGGTTCCAATCGGAAGGTAAGTAAAGCCAGTGGTCTCCCTATGGCAAATTTAGAGCAGCTGAAAGAACCTCAAGCCTAATAAAGAGCCCGCGAGAAAAATTATACGGCCTTTCACCCCAAATATAGAATGGGACTTTGAGAACCACAGCAGTTAAACAGCACCCATATATTAGAAACCAATTTGAATTTCCTTATTAGTAGTTACAAGGGAAATAGGTAACCGAAGCAATAGGCAGCAAAACCAACGTGAATTTGTAAATAACTGACGTCAGAGAAACCTCTTATGAATTATACCTGTGCAAAAAGCTTAAAATTCTTTTCAAATGAATAGCTTTATAGCATAATCCAGAACGTTTAAGAATTACAGATTTTAGCAGTGATATAAAGATTAAAATCACAATGAGCATTCTTTGATAAAATTGGAACAAAATACAAGATGAACATTATTCTATTTAAAGAGTATTTTAGGGTGAGGGATTGTGTTGAAAATCTTAAATCGGCATCTTTGGGGTATACTGAACAATTCCTATCAGATTTTGATTTTTGTTGTTGCGACATTTCATTTAGGGGATACACTGATCCCCCTACAATGAACCTGGAATACTTGCTTATGGAGTTAGGGGCGTAATCCCTTTTTAACTTATTACTTAACAAAACTTTTAGAAGAAAATTTTTAAACCTAAATAGAAAAATATGAGCAATTTAAAATTAAAGGCAAAATTGGAAAGAAAAAGTTAATAAAGAATTAATATTCATTTTTGTTTATACTTCTTCAATAATTTTCTATATAATAATTTTGTAGGTCTGTTCTCCTATGTATTTCAAGTAGGAACTTTTGTAACATGAAAAGTTTTTGATGAAAGGGATTTTCTTCTTCTAACTGCTAGGTACTAAAGAAAGAACAATAAACACTTTTGCAGATATGTCTAAAGGATTTTTTCCAGTAAAGTGGGTAAAATCAGGAGAAGTATTTGAATATTTCGAATTCACTGCTTATCATAATAGAATACGGAATCACAATTTTAATCCATGTATTTTATTCCATAAAGGATCTCAACCTATTTTAGTTCCACTACAATAAGTATTGAACTAAGGGGTTATACATTGGAACCACATATGAATCCCAACATCATACTAGCTCTTGGTTATTTTTTTATTTTGGTACACTCCGGGAGTGGAGTGTAAGATGATGCCAATGCGCCCGCGCGCGCGTGTGTGTGTGTGTGTGTAGTGTAGTGTAGTGTTTAACGCCCACTTTTGCTACATACGGCACCGTAGTCGATGACACTGATGATACATAAGATGAAGATGGAGCACCGGTGGAATGAGATGGCGGGGGAAACCGGAGATCCCGGAGAAAACCCGCCCCAGCGCCGTGTTTTCCACTACAAATCTCATTTTGCGGTCGCTTGGGATTGAACCCGGGCCGCCTTGGTGAGAGCCACTAACCACTAACCACTGAGCCACGGCGCGGCCGGTACCGGGTGTGGAGTGTAAGATGATCCCAATGTGTATTTCTATGAGATACCTACATAGAAGTTCTTCTGAATATTACCTCTACCTTATTAAAGGTAAACGGCGGAGAAAGTGATGATGAACCATGGGATGTAAATGGAAATCTGTGAGCTTAATTGAGCCCGTTATATAAGTATACATTTAACCTTCCCTCCTTGGGCATTTAACATGAGAAACCTAGGACGTGTTAGTATTTTCGAATCCCGCAGGTAATAGGGTACACAAAGGAAGAGAATACCTCGACTGCCACCCCAAGGAAGAACGAATGATGTGAAGGAACAACGGGATACTAAATGTCACAGAGACGCACAGAAATTCCAACGATACGAGGTTCGAATATCAACTCCCCTGCTGGAGATGTCTAGGATCGATGAAGGATCCACAGACTAAGCAGCCCCCAGTGTCTAAAGGGAGCATTATTTCCCTCGAAGAAGCATCCGCACCATTTAATTGACATTGTCATACATTTATTTATTTTAATCTGCGAGCTTAGGTCCAGGTATCTAGAGTCCAAACCTGGACTTATCGTGCTCTTTATTATTTAAGAAATTACAAATCATATACATTTAATTAATGAAAAGTTTATTTTTGCAGACAGAACTTAAGCCTACATTAACTAACCTAATGGCCACTGTCTCCAGTGGCCTTATAACTAAATGTAACCTAACAGCAGTCTTATTACTATGTACATTTTCTAATAAATAACTAAATAATAGTTTTAATCTGAATAATAAATTATACTGACTGCAGGCTACTGACCTATTTCTAATATTTTGCGCCTGCAACTGAAGTCTTCCCAACCTTGTATCCTGAAGTCCATTAAATTTCGTTGAAACTCCATGTTGATTGGACATCCAATATTTACTTGACAGTTCTAGGTATTTTCTTTAGTTGTTTCTTATTACTTAATGGTCCTGGTTACCTTTGACAATCTTTGAGTGCTTTTCCATGTGTCATTTGGGTTTATTTTCCTTCTCCGTATATTCATATTGATCTGCTTCCAATAAATATTAATATTAAACAACGTCATCTCTTTATAAAGGTCCTATGAATGTTGATCCTCTTCTAAAAGATGTTGATGTTAATTGACGTCAACTCTTTGTATAAATCTTGTTGATCTCCTCAATTGTATCGGGGTATCATCTTGATGTGTTATCTCTCTTCTTCTTCTTCTATTCCGTAGTTGTGCTCTGTTCTGGTTGTAGTCTTGGATACTAGTTCTGTCATAATTTCCAACTCTTTATAATCTTCTTCTCTCCTCACTATATTCCATTTGACATTGTCATACACCACAAACTTGAAAAATGAGAAGGGAAAAAAATACGAAAAGCCCAAGATCATTGAGAGCGGAAGACGGGAATCAAAAGCAGGACCTGCCCAATGTGGGATCGATTTCCCTTGGTTTACTGTTATAAAATAATTAAAGTCTTGTATTATGACTACAAATAAAAAGCTATTTTGATTAGAGATGTCCCACATTTCAAAATCATTCTTATAAATTTTGTTAAACCAATTGTTGGGGTTTGATGAACTAGTTTAGCTTATAAATCTAATAATGTGATTATTCCTTTAACCTGGTGATCAATGAGGAAGCGCAGCGTTCAACTGGAAGCTTCATTATTTATTTAAAAGTTGTTAGGTAATACACAGGAAACAATTTTAAGGTTAAATGACCTTGGCTGACGAAATGGCAATACGGTATTGCTACTATTAGTGATTAATAACCATTTAGATCGGGATACAAGAAAGGTTAACTTTCATCAGGGTAATAATTTGTTGGCGGCTGTTTAAAAGGATCGATATTTCAGAAAGAAATAAACTTCCGCCTTGATCACAAGATGTTTGACTAAAATAGTCTCTAGCTTTAACCTTTCACTAATTATGATGAAAAATTTACATTTTTTCTCAATAGTTGTAATTTTAGTTTGCACCTTGAACTTGCAACTATTGGAAGGGCGAGGATTTGGGCAAAATGGAACCACAGCTTGTGTTCAATAAACCTGTTGTGGGACCTAATAAATTTAAGTTGATGAATTACTCCATCACTGTTGCAACTTTATACGCAAGTTTCATCAGCACTCAGTGTGTAACCTTAAAAGTTGTCCTACATAATTGAGTAATTTTTTTAGTGAATGGCATTGAAAAAATATTCAAAACGGTATAATGGCCTTTAATAGTTCCAAAATTAACACCGGTTTGTACCAAATGTGTTCTCAATATATGCATTTTGAAACCTTTTTTATTTGATTTTAATATACAGGTGTTGAATAGTCTTTTATGAAGACTGTGGTGTATCAGACACGTTTGCGAAAACATGAAAAATGTGTAAGTAATAATGATAATTAGGTAACCGAATACCTTTTGTTTTCTTTCTTTATAAAATAGAGAGTGGAAGAAATATATTGTGGCATTCGGCACCGAAACCTGACGTTTATTACACCTAAGCCCGAAGTAGGGCATTCCGGGAGGAAGGATGCGGCGAAAGGAGCCAAGGGAGCCGACCCAAAGTGCCAAAACACCCGCCGATACTTCTATCTTGAAGAAACCACCAGATGAGAGATCATATGAAATGATAATGGAGATGAAATAGAGGGACAGGACATTTGGGGGATGTAATTACACAGCCCAGTGGTGTCGTTGAAGCTTGAACCTCCTCCTCAGAGAGGGGCTTTCGACATTTTGCCATTTCGGGATCTTGCCCCTTACTGGCATGGTGGTAAGTTTTAATGATATTACGATGGGTAGATGGTGGTGAATTGTAATTTAATAGTTTAGTAATTAGTTTTTAGGGATTGGAAGTCTAATGGATAGCTCAAATGTTTTGTAGGGCCTATGGTGGGGTTAGCACTAGTCTGTGTCGCTTGTAGGTTTTGCCGGGGTCGAGGTCATTCCCCCAGACCGCGGATAAGACTATTGAAGCTGGAAGGGAGTTTGTTATAAAAACCATGGGATAGGGTAAGGGTGTAGTTTGACTTTTGGGAAGGAAAGGTCTGCATGAATATTGTCGTTAGGGATGTACCAATCGGAAGCTGTTTTGAAGGACTTGGAGTTTGTGGAGATGGGATTTTGCTGCAACTCCCCAGACTGTGCAAGCGTAGGTTAGTGCAGGGCGGAGTATTTGCTTGTAAATGAGCAATTTGTTATGCAGGCTCATTGTCGATATCCTATTATACATAGGATACAGCATGGCCATCCTTCTGGACACTTTTGTTTGCCACAGTGTTGAAGTGCTGTTTCCAGGGTTACTCCGAGGTATGTAGCCTCCGTGGACCATTGCACTTCTTATCCAGCCAGGCGGAGATTAGGTACATTTTGCAGAGTGCGGCGGGTGAATGTGACTGCCTGAGATTTGGTTGCATTTATCTTCAGGCGCCAGGTGCTGAACCAGGCAGTTAGCATATCAGCGTAACGCTGTGCCTTGCTTACGGCATTAACATGACGCTTGGAGGTATGTAATTAATATACGCAGAATCCGCCTGGCGACCCGGGAAAACCCCGAAGAAAACACATGGGTCATGTAGGTTGGCCACGGGAATCATACCCGGGCCTCTCGTCAGTAATCTTTTATTTGTGGATGACTGGATAATTATCCAAGAAAGCAAATACAGTTTACGAACGACATACCAATATACTAATTATGATATCTGGTGAAGATAAATTGAAGCACTCACTACAGACGAAAGTATGTGATAACATTTTCTAAGACAATGGTTGCACTGAATTTTCTGTATGGATGCGAAAGTAACTAAAGAAAACCGAAAATTAAATAAAAATCACCAAATTGGACAAAAATAAAGAGGATTAAAGAAATGATGTGAACATTGTCACGACTTTTCCGGAAACGATACGCAAATTTTGAAGCAATGCGCGGTCTAGCCTCAGTCTCGAGCAAGTCTTCTTTAAGGGTATGCGTGAGTAGGTACATATGGGAGTAAGGATGACACTGACCACACTGAATCCAAGTTTAAGATTTGTTCAATGATTGCTTCTTTTTATAATCACATAAATCACAAAGTTGCTGACCAAGGGAAACCAATCTATATTACTTCTCGGAATTACCGTACGGGAAACGCATATTACGTGAAAACACTTAATTAGTGATTTACACAGGAACAGATACGTCCCGTCTCGGGTTACGTCTGCCCTCCTGGACAGGCAGTCCAGATGTGTGTGAGAACCCCTCACGAAAAGCTGTCTTATTCATACGAAAATTCCCCCACTTAAGTTATCCTTTTGTTACATTTGTTTCGGTCAGCAGCTATTAAGAAGGGTCCTAGCCTCTAATCAAGTGTCGACCATCTGGACCACCTGCGATGATGCCTGCCCTACCTCATATGAACGAATAAACTAACATTCTGTTCACATTTAACGAATATTTCGAATGTTTATATGTAATATTACATATTCTTTATTTATTGAATCCCTAATTTCGGTATCATCCTACTAATAATTATAGGGAGGGTAAAAAGATTTAAGAACCTATTGGTTGAATTATCTGAATAAGATGAATAAGGAAATGCTCCCGAAACTGATTTACAAACCACGAGGGAGAAGAAATGTTTGTGACCAAGAGAGGATGTCCAGTTGAGGACGCTATAGGAGCATCTCCTGCTCCATGAAAAGATGTACTTTTTCTATTCAACAATCCTATTCCTGCATATAATTAAGTATTCTTTTTATTCATAAATCTTACATATCCATGACCACACAAATAACAGATGAATAAATGTAAAAGCCTAGATATTTTAGGAAACACAACATTTATGATTGGTTGGTTAACGACACTCCCCACACGGCAGCTTTGACCTCGGTGTAACCTCGCCCCACCACGTGATGACCGGACCTATTTCTCTGGTGGAGGCACCCAGAGGGCAAATCCATTATCGTGAAGATGACGGTGAGGCGAGAGGACCTACAGCTTATACCGTGGACGCCGAACCACGTTAGGCATAGGGGACACATGTGCTAGACAAAGGCGAAGGCGTGAATAGGGCCGACTTAAAATCGCCAATTCCAGTGCCAGGAATCAAACTCGGAATCCTTTGCAAGGGACCCGCGAACGAAACCACTGCGCTACCCCGGCGCCCGTTAGTTCATTATTGAGTAGAAAATAAAGACATATGTTTAAGTCAAGATATATGCAAATTCGAGATAAGGGAATAAGCTTTAAATTAACAGGCTACACCAGAAGTCCCACACGAACTGTTATGAACAGGTCAAAATATACCAAAGGCAAACAAAGGTTTTAATTGATAAAGTGGCTTGTCACTGGTGTTTCGAAGAAAAATGGAAAGATTGGCGAAGTGCCTTCTGTAAACTTGATGAGGCCTCCCTATGTCACCTTTGATGCCGTCTGCTATAACTCTCGAAGAATCTGCTGCGAGCTACTCCTGTGATAAATTACGAAATATATTTCTCAGGGCAAGCGTGGTATGTGCGTGCATGCGAGAATGGACAATATTAGTAAAATTGGCAGAAAAATTTATCAGTAAAATTTACTGATAAATTTAACTGAGGTTACAGTTCTTCCTGTCTTAAAGTGGGGACACACAGAAGCAGTGCGGTTGTATCACTTCGCCTACAAGCACATGTGGCGTTCTCTTAGGTCAGCGGTTGATGGCTAACTCTTGAACAATGGCGACACCAAGATAATGACAGAAAATTCCGGAGCCTCTCTCTGTCTCTCTCTTTCTCTTGGCAAGCGTCCAGCTCTCCTGCCCACGCGCCCGCTTGTCGCGGCAAGCACAACAATGTCATTGGTGACACTATGAAGTCTGGGACTTAAGCACTAACATAGGAAGTCACCACAAACGGTGCGTATCTCATTGTATATGAGAACCCTGAGTGGTATACCGGGAAGTATAGTGTAAGTTGGAGAATTTAACATCATGCGGGCATGTTGGCCATAGTATCTCAGTGGTTAAGAGCACTCGGAGGAGCAGACGAGCAGATCCGTGGTTCAAATTGAGGCTATGGATATGAATTGTTTATTCTGACTCTACCTTACCTCTATAATTTGAAAGAGTATGGAAGCTTTATAGGTACGTAAACAGCGTATAGATGGATAAACAACATTAGCAATAACATAAAATTATTCTTTCATCAGCACCAATCTGAATATAAATTTTCGAATCGCTTTATTGTAATTTCTGCTAACATCGACTTGTTGTAGAACTTAAATGGAAATTAATAAACAAATATAGAGGACAAGACCCATATAATGTATATTTAACAAGAGTAGGGAAGAAGAACTCAGATTTATGTGAGCAATGTAGCTGTTTAGTTTCGCCTGAAGTTGTTATTTTTGAATGCAATAAATATAGTGAGCAAGTAGAAGACGGTCGAAGGAAACTTTAAGGAAAATGCTTATGGAACATCTTAAGAGATGCAGAGGATTATGCACATTTATAAAATATGTCTCACATAACATCCGTTAAGGCAGCAGAGGAATATAATACCCGCAACAAAATCCTTCCAGAAAGGAATGTAGGAACATTTCAATCTACGAGAAAATAATATTACTTAAGGGGATGCCTCACCGAAAACCCCAAATACAGCAACTTTCAACCAATCTTGCTGAAATTTTTACCACTTAGTTCTGACAGAGTTAGTGGACAGAGTTCAAAATTTGGTTTTTATATCTTCAATAGCTTTTGATTAATTAATTTGTGAATTTCAAAATTTGGGCAAAATTAAAACAGCTCCACGTGATGAAAATTTTAAAAATTTTAATTTTTCTATTTCTAAAAATATTCAGATTGTTATGAAGAAAATATCTATCATGTGAATTTCTTATACTACTTTTAGTTCCAGAGAGGGAAAAAATAGGTATGGAACAAACAAAAAAGGCCAAAAAATGATTAAACCTCTGACTTTTTATATCAATAACTTGAAAAATATAATGAATATTAAAAATTCATAAGACAGAAACCTTTGTTTGCTTTCTAAGAACATGTGTTGAAAATTTTAGAGGAACTGAATCAAAACTGCATCGTGTGGAACATTTTGAATGACAAAAAATGTTGAAAAAACTATAACTGAGTAAATAAAATTTTAAAATCCAAAACATTTTCCTTCTCAGCTGCATGCCTTGAAGCAGACTAAAACCCCACAGATAGATAAGTTGGACCCTCCTGCCTCTTCCTTCTCTCTTCTGCTGCAGTGTTCTTCAATATCAGTTTCCTTCTGGATTTTTAGAAGTTACTTTCACAGAAATTTCTGAATGAAGTAAGCGTAATTGGTCCTCCCCTTTGCTAATTTTAGAGATGCTGGTGAAATCTGTGTCCATTATGTCTGAATGCAGCTTGAGTGAGGCAGAACAACCAAAATTGAATTCACTAATGTTTGATGTAAAAGCAACCTGAAGTCTCTTCTTTGATACAAATATTTCTTTTGGGCAATTATGCCATATCATGTTATGTAAACCTTCATTTTCATTTTGTGTCTTACCCAATGTACATCTCCTTAGGAATTCATCTGATGCCAGACTTTGGTACACAGGCATTAATTTTCTGATCACATCAGGCCTCAAGATTGTTCCCATTGTTGTGTTAAGGTTAGGTGTTTCTTCTCGTGTATTTTTTGGGCTGTTCATGTACAGAGTCAACAAGAGGTTAGTTGTTTCAAAGAATGTTTTACCTATAACCTATATAATGGCCATATGCACGTTTTGATGTATAAAATACCTTTATAAATGTTAAATGGCAGACTAAAACTCATCAGTTATATATAAACAGTATGTAGTTTAGCGAGAAACACAAGAAAATCACGACCAAGTTAGAAACTCGCACAAAAGCAAAATATAAACATTACCATTTGCTTTCAATGTTTGCAGCCAGTGTTTTGTTTCCATGGTGCCACATATTGTAAGAAGTAACCATCATACCACCACACAAAATTCCACCAGAAACTTTGCCCGCTAATTCCAAATGCATTAATTTAGTACATTCAATCGAACTCAAGTGACAGAATTCTGTGAATATAAGGGCCGGCATGTAGGTGCGCACGGGCATTTAAATTGTCATGTGAGAGTATTTAAATGCTTGAAACTTATAAATTTAGTTGGATTATGATACTATAAGGTTCCAAGTATTTTATTAGCTTAAAAACAAAAATATTATTTTCCCCATATTTTAGCCAATTTTGGTGCTGCATTCCCTTAAGAGATCGTAGGAGGGAAATAGGACCAAGAGAAACTGAAGATACAGATGACTACATTTGAAGAGCTAATTTAAGACGCACGGCCAATGAATAGAAGACGCCAGTTATGGATATCAGAAAGAAGAGCAGAAATCTAGACAGAGTGAGAATACCAGATGAGAAAAAATATATATATAGAGAGAGGGGGGGGAGAGAGGGGGGAGGGGGAGGTGGAGGGAGAGGGAGAGAGGGGGAGGGGGAGAGATAGGGAGGGGGAGGGAGGGAGAGGGGGAGTTAGGGGGAGGGAGAGAGGGTGAGAGGAGAGGGGGATAGAGGGTGAGAGGGTGAGAGAGAGGAGAGGGGGATAGAGGGTGAGAGAGAGAGGAGAGGGGGAGAGGGGGATAGAGGGTGAGAGAGGGGGAGGGGGAGGGGAGAGGGGGAGAGCAATACAACTGATTATGCAGAAGCTGAGAGATGACTACCCGGATGTCTGGACCTGACGAACCAGCTCGATCTACTGATGCCAGTCCCTATAGAAGATGGATGGATACCAGTAGGAGGAAGCTTTGGATACCAGTTGCAGAAGAGGAAATTTCAAAATTGTAGGAAACAGTCTTTCGTAGCTTGTTATAACAAAACTGTAGTTGAAATGTAGATTTGATTTATATTGTTGGTGTGGAAGTAAAGTATAAAAACAGATTGTTTTAGATAGATTAGATGAATAGATTTGTAAGGTTATTGGAATCCTGTAATCTGTAGGTTTAGTTAGTTCGTTAAGGTAGAAAGTATATTGTATCTTCAAAATTTGTAAATTGTTTTGTGTAATATGATTTAAAAGTTAATGAATTTAAACATGAGATTTTGCATAATAAGGTCTGGTATAGATTCCAGAAATCGGGCTACTAGATATACCGATTTTATTTTATTTTTTATTTTTTAAACAAATATAGAATATCAAATAGAATATTAAGAGTTAGATTTGCAGGATCTTTACTTACTTCGCTGAATTTTGTACAGTTTATGCAAGCTTTTTTGTTTGTTTTTTATTTTATTATTATTATTATTATTATTATTATTATTATTATTATTATTATTATTATTATTATTATTATTATTATTTGTCAGTTAACAAAAATGTTCGGAGAAATGTTTCTGTGAAATATCCTTTAAGTTTAAAGACAATACTCGCACTTAGTTCTGGGTCACTATACATTGACTTTTATGTACCAATAATATCTTAAACATAACATATCAAAAACAAATAAAAATGTTTTATATAAAGGATAGTCTGTATATATTTAAAATAGTAGCAAGTAAGCGTGTACTCTAAATCTTCATTTTTTAGCTATGCTGTTCAAAGGACTGAGGCGGTACTTGCCCGTTAAGTATCTCGTTAAGCCCTCATATGATAGGATGTGTGACGGGTGAGGGCTATGGATTGGAGGTTTACTACGGGTCGGTGTTTTTCTCAGGGTAGGGCTGCATGGTTTCTCTCTTTTGGGTTTCAGGGAGTGGGTGCGTCCTGACACCACGACCATTGACTGGCAAGTTTATTTATACAAGTCGCCCTCCCCACTCGTCACTGTTGTGTTGGGGTAACTCGCATATTAGGCGCGAGACTTAGGATTCATCCGTTGCTGTGCGCGTGACATGACGGCTAGTTTGAATCGCAGTCGCGAGTGAAGTTGTAAATTCCTAGGACGTGCCGAGTGATGTGTGAAGCCGGTACGCGTTGTCGTTTCTGGACCTCGTCAGAAATTACTTCACTCACTAGAGTATTTCCGGAGGATTATACAAAAGAAACAAAGTTTGGTAGAATCCTGATGATGTAACGTGTGTTGTTGCTCTCACTCCTAACACAGGGTGTTTGATAATCAACTAAGATGTGTTGCTTCGTCCATTCGCGTATGCGGGCACTGACACACTTTTGGTACGTGTTACTCCGTTCACCCACCAAAACAAAGTGTTTTCCTAGCAAATCTCAGACATCGCCATTTCACAAATTTCCCCTTCCTTTCACCGAATTTTGGACACTTTAGGGGTCATATGATCTATTACTCGTTCCTTATAGGTTGTGTTTCACCCCTACTCGTAAATTTCATCGCAATTTTGAGTTGCTGTGACATGTATTCCATGCAACATTCTCTTACCCACAGTCTAGGTAATTAATGCGGAAACACGCTTGCAAAAGCGTAGCTTAAATCCCGATGTATATTCTCTACAAATCAAATGCATCGACAGGCGACTAGTTGTCGCTTGGGTCTAGCCTTGGGCGATTCTCGAACAATGCCTCTTTGTCGGCTCAACACAAGGGATATTCCTGTTAGGGTAAGTGTTCATTTTCCCAGATCTCTTTACATGTTGTGTTCACGTGCTTGCAATAAAATATATGTATTGGTATTGCCTGTTTAGTTTCTGCACCTGTATATTAGATCATTATCCTCTATATTTGTTATAATTTAGCTCAATTCATAGTGTGATATCTATCCGCCCTTAATTATGCATTTAATATGACTTTCGCGGGTATTATGCTAATGTTATGCCTAACAGGGATGGTATCAGAACACGACTTTTTTCTATTTTATCTATCAACTGTCATTCAAGCAACTTCAAAACATTAGTTCTGATCTAATACCAATATGGAATTTGTGTGATATGTTGTATATTCTCTACCCATTATAAGGAGATACCGAGAAAGTAAAGTAAGGGTGAAAAGAATTGACGTTTCTGAGTAAAAGGAAACAAGTGATTAATATAGTTATAGTGTTGTTGTTCTATTGCTTTGAATGAAGACGTGCATTTTACAGACTTCCAGTAGTATATACCATATATTTACAGCTCCATCCGGGTTGGAAATGACAAGAAAAGTGTTTTTATGTCTAAGCATTCATGACTTATGACTCTGTATAGTCCATATTTAAGTGCAGCTACCACGTATGCACTTGAAACTACCTTACAGCTTTAAATTTATTGTACATTCTGATATATTGCCATGAAAGAGCTTGCAGAATTTTGCAACCTGAATGTTCTTCATAGTTTGGAACGATAAACAATAAATATCCTGTTCGCTTCGTTAATGTACAAATCACGATTATTTTGCTACTTCTGTAACCTCAGTTCTCACGACTACACTAGAGGATGGACCAATTAGTTTGTTACACAAAAGTAGTTTTTAATTTTCAATCATTATCCTTCCAAAGTTTATAAATCTGTTTATTGATCTCTCAGGGCTTTCCCTACTCTTGTACAAACTACGAGGGTGGATCAAAAAGTAATGCCTCCTATTCTTTTTGTCTCTTTTAATTGCTAAGACAATTGAATACAATTTACATAGCTTGAAAACTACAACATTGACGATTAATTTGTCACTATTCAATATAATCTCCGTCCTTTTCCACAGTTTTGGTCCACCTTTTAACTAAGGCATGTATTCCAGTGTGGTAAAACACACGGTCTTGCTTCCTAAGCCATTGACGCACGGACGTTTTCACAGCTTCCTCATCTTCAAAATGAAACCCCCCCAGGGGCCTACTTCGGTAGGTACGGGTTTGGCGCACCCGGGGTCCCGAGCCAACAGTCTCCCTCGTGTGGGTTCCTCATCGTGGCTGAGGGAGACGGTCAGCAGGCCCACCCACGTGTAGGCCGTGCGTGGAGACGTTTAGATTCTTTGTAGATTCTTTTCTAGTTTAGAGTTTAGGATATAGTGAACGAAATTTTTAGTAGTTTGATTTTGTTTATGTACGTGTATTTTTAATAGGATTTGTTACACTTGTATAGTTTTTAGAAAGTTTTATATCTGGCTCTTGCCATGACTAGTTTTTTAAAGGGCGCTGATGACCGCCGTAGTTGAGCGCCCTTATATATATCATCATCACTTCAAAATGAATCCCACGATGAGCTTCCTTTAGTGGCCCGAACAGAGGTAAGTCTGATGGTGCCAGGTCAGGGCCGTATGGGGGGTGAGGCAAGACTTGCCATCCCAATTTCTCAATTTCTGCAGTGGTGTAACGGCTTGTGTGTCGTCTTGCATTGTCATGCAAGAGAAGAATATCCGCCATAGTTTTTGTTGGGCGAACTCGGGGAAGACGTGCTTTCAGCTTTTTGGGAGTTCTGACGTATTGGACAGAATATATTGTGCATCCCTGCTCCCAAAAGTCAATCATAAGCACAGCTTCTGCTTCCCAAAACACTGTTGCCATAACTTTCCCTGCCGACCTCTGAGTTTTGAATTTTTTTTTTCTTCGGTGACGTTGTGTGATGCCATTCCATTGACTGCCTTTTTGATTCAGGTTAAAAATGAACCCGCGTTTCGTCTCCAGTAAAATCTTTTTCCAGAAACTCCCCTCCCTCCAAATTGAGATGCTGCAAGTGTTCGGAGGCTGTTGTTTTCCTTGTTTCTTTGTTTTGGGCGGTTAACATTCTTGGTACCCAACGTGAACAAACTTTTGAGTAACCCAGTTGTTGAATAATCGTCATCATACTGCCTTTACTGAGGGAGGTAATGCGACACAATTCATCTGTTGTTACCCGGCGATCACTACGAATGATGTCATCGACTCGCTGAATGTTTCACGGAGTTACTGCAGTCACCGGCCTGCCGCTTCGCTTTTTATCTGCCAATGGTGTTTGCCCTTCAGCTTCGTTACAGCGACGAACCCATCATCTAACAGTGCTGACATCCACCGTTGCATCACCATACACATTTTTTAGCCTTTCGTGAATGCGAATTGGCGTTTCAGCTTCCGCAGTCAAAAATTCAATCACAGAACGCTGTCTAATGCGAATGTCGATGTCAACCATTTTGTAAGAGGATGCAGTGCTGCCACCTGTTGACTTAGGAAGTTACTTCTGCAGGGGATTCGAGAAGGTTTGAGGAATTGCGTCAAATTCAAAGTTTTCACATAACTTAGTTATTTAAGGGGAAAGAATAGGAGGCATTACTCTTTGACCCACCCTCATATTATTAAAAACGCTTATTCCTCTTTTTCCTTTATGTTATTGGAGATAATATTTATATTATTCCTAATTTTCTTGTGGAAGGTAAATATAAGAGCATAGCAGGCTTTAAGAGATTATAAAATCTTTTATTTCTCATTTGTTGCCATGATACTGTTGTACAAAGGTCATGCAAGCTAACATCTTTGGCATTTGTTTCTGTGGCCGAAAGTTGCTTGCTCAGCTTATGTAATAAAATACCTCCTTTACTCTTGTGTTTTGTCAAAACAGTAAACATGTGGGTAGATAGTGCTGTTTTTTGCATAATGCTTGTAAGAATGACGGCGTTAAAGCAGTAAAAGTGAACTTCTAATAATTAGATATTACTGGAATGCACTAATACTACCTCAACTAGCTGAGAATGAGAGTGATAGACATTTGGGAGATCTAATGTCTAAAATTAAACCGATTACACTTCACTGATTTGTAGGGTAACATTCCAAATGTAATTTATCAAGTTCATTGACATCAGATGCGTATGTTATGATCCATATTTCCTATCATACGAGGGCTGTTCAATAAAGAATAATCACATTTTCTTTTTGAGAACGTACCTTTACTCATCCTCATAATTTTGATGGTCCTTCTCAAAATAATCTTCCCTGAATGCGATGCACTTATCCCAGCATTTCTGCCAGTTTTCAAAGACATGCTAGAAACCCTTTTTTGAGAAATCCTTCAAAATCTCCTCCGCAAACTTCACAAATGCTTCTGATAATGGATAATGCCTCACACGAAGGCGTTTCTTCAAGTTAGGGAATAGAGAAAAGTCACATTGGGCTAAAGGCGGACTATAGGGAGAGTGAGGAATGCACTTCACGTTGATTTTTGCAAGATATTCAGCAACAACATTGGTAATATACGACCACGCATTATCGTGGTGCAGCATTCAGCCTGCTTCACGGAAATATGATCTTTTGCGCATGATATAGACTTGCAATGTTTTCAGGACATCCCTGTAGTACTTTTCCAGTTACTAATGTGTGTGCAGGTACAACATGCTGATAAACCATTCCGAAAATATCAAAGAATGAGATGGCCATAACTTCCCCGGCAGAAGCAACCACGTTTGCTTTTTGGGGGGTTAGTGATGAAGGAGATTTCCACACTGAGCTTTGCTGTTTGCTCCCAGGATCAAAATGATGTAGCCAAATTTCATCAGTTGTGACTACGTTTGAAAGAAACGCCGGATCTTCCTCTAACATCAACTTTAACTGCATGCAGGCGTGCATACAAATGTCCTTTTGTTTGGGAGTCAACAGTCTTGGAATCCATCGCGCACAAACATGTCTCATGTGTAATGATTTTGTCACCAACGTGTGGCTGGCACCTAATGAAATGTTCAGTATTTCAGAAAATGTTCGTAAGGTTATTCGTCGATCCTCTCTCACAATGGCAGCAGCAGTATTGATGTTTTCTTCCGTAAGAGCAGTAACTGAAGCACCGGGTTCACCTTCTTTGGAAATTGTCTTCCCTCTTTAAACATTTTAAACCACCTTCGAGCTGTGCTGTAGGGAAGAACAGAGTGTCCATAGGCCTCCTGTAACATTTTATAGGCCTCAGCTGAAGATTTGTTGAGACGATAGTAGAATTTCAAAGCCGCATATTGTTCCTCGTGTGTTACCTCCATTGTAGCGGTAGGCTATACTAAACATGTCTGAACTTGTCTGGTTCTCACAGGTGGGAACCAGGAGTACCAACAATGAAACTACTACGGCATGTTTGTTGCACATTAAGCTAGCAGAATATAATAAGATTAAATTTTAGTGCGAAAAATTATGACCGTAAAAATTATGATCATTCTTTATTGAACGGCCCTCGTACTTGTGGCATATCAGGATTGCGTTGCTTTTATGTTTGCTAATTTTATTGTTGAACATTACTTCTTACAATATTACATTACAATAACTAAAGTTGGTTTTTATTTTTATTTTTTTTTGTTACTGGTTGTGTTAAGATCCCATAAAATTACGTTCTCTGTTTATGAAAAAAAATCGTCTCTATTTCAGAAAACTATAATATTGGAAAATTCAACAATAAATAGGAGAATTTCCAAAATCTTTGCGGCACTGAATTTATCATTACTTACTTTTCTTTTGGTTAATGATTGTGTCCTGCATTTTAAATACTCCTTTTTTTCGTAGTGTTAATATGTATTTTCTATATATATTTTTCCAACTGGAGCACATTACAGAAAATTGGAGAACATTAAAGAAGAGACGTGGCACTGTGGACGAAATTATAGCAAAACTTGCTCTAGGATTTGGTACAGAGAAGAAACAACTTAAACCGTAAATTACAGAAAACTCTTTAGTTGTTCCTACATTTATCAACCGAAGGTCATTTCAGAGAATAACAGTCATTCAAAACCTTCTTCAAAGATTACACATTTGCAATCACGCATGATTTTTAATGAGAATGTTGAGACGCAATGAAAGTCATTTTATAATTACAAGCTGGAAACCAACCAGAGTATATGGAATTGCACCTATTGAATTCGCCATAGAAAAGAAAGTGAAAATGGTGGAATCTATTCATAAAACTATGTATAATATCTTCTGGAACGCACAGGGTTGCACTGTGGCTGATTTTCTTGAACCTGGACACATCGCAGGTATGCCCGCTGTATCGAGAAACATTAGAAGCATTGCGCATCAATTGCGCAATAACGCCCTGATAGAGATCATTTTGCGACAAGATAACGCACGACTTCACACTGCTAAGTACACTGAGGAGAAAAATTAGGTTATTTGGCAGGAGAACCATGTACATGCTTCCTACTGTCCTATCTTGGTATCCTTCAACTTCCGGCTTTATGTTCTTTAAAGAACATATGCTAGGCCAAGGCTACAAGACGATGGGAGATATCCAGAGACCAGTGCATCAATTTCCTTTGAGCTCTGTCGTAGGAGTATTTTCAAACTTGCAGAACGATGAGCCAAACGTGTACACAGATGTTGGCATTATATTAGAAGTGACAAATATGCCTGTAAATTAAGAGGTGCTTGAATTGTCCCAAAAATGGCTTACGAGTTTCAGTAGGGCCTTCGTAAAATTACCAAATCCAGTAACAGAATAGTAGCGATTTAGTGATGACATAGTTCGGGAAATGCACATGATTTATTTTGTAAAAGAATCTTATTTTGCGGAATGATAACGTTGTAATATCCTGAAATTATTCAGTTATTATTTGGAACATTAATAAATGCATTTGTCTCAAAACAAATAATCTAGTAAGTTTAATTGTTGTTTAAAGACATAATGAAGGGATTTTGGGGACAAAATAAACGGGTGAAATTACTTTTCAGTATTGTGACTTCGTGGGTTGGTAGAATTAAAAGTTTTGTTTGCAGAAATTTAAAATACTCTTTATTGCAGTAAACAGAAGCTTTTTACAACTCTTGCAGTAGCAACACGACGTGACATTGACAAACAGCAGTCTTCAAGGTCGTCTCGTTAGCACGCCACACGTAAATAAACAAAAGATTCCACTGTGGTACATCACACAACTCAACTCCACTGCACAAATGCAACTGACTCCTCACACTTTGCCGCTATTGATACCTCCCAGTCATTGTTCTCGAATGGCGTAGACTTTCCAAGAAAAATCGCGGCAGCAAGAGAAAAAACGAAACAATTCCAGAACCTCTCTTTGACTCTCTCTCTCTCTCTCTCTCTCTCTCTCTCTCTCTCTCTCTCTCTCTCTCTCGGCAAGCGTTCGGCTCTCCTGCCCATACGCGTCACTCTGCCTCTTTCTTTCCTGCCCATGCGCCCGGCACTGGCTTGTCGCAGCGTCAACACAACAATGCGATCGCTGACAGTATTTTGAAAGCTGCTTTTTAACACAGTGTATCTATTAAACACAATAAATTTACGAGAAGTATGTTTAATTTTCAACAATAGTGCTGCACCATGTTTTGTTTCCACCTTTCGTTACTCAGCTGATTTGGGAAATGCAGAACAATGAATACCAAATCTCGGAAGTTTTCTATGTCCCTACTTAAAGAGTATTTTCGGAGGTTCTATTTAGTATATAAGCATAATCATTTCAGTATTTACTTGTTAACAAAATAGCAACATAACTTGTTAATAGAATACTTTCTAGCTTTTATCAAGCTTAAGGCTGAATAATGAGCAATATTGAGAAATTAGGAATTAATTAAACAAAAGAGTTTACATTTCATGGAATAAATCTCTTGAAAACAAATATATAGAAAAATAAATTGTGAACGTGCATTAGCCATTTAACCACTTAAGAAATCATGTACCTTTAAAGGTTCCTGACAAAATGTACTCTTATAGTGTTATCAAAACGTTACATAGTGACAATATGGCATTCTTTATACCCTTAACATCTTAATTCCTTTTAGAATAATAAAGTTTAAAGCAGGCAAAGAATTAAGGCCTTATTAAATTTCTCTCATCTGTAACATTCCCAGTGTCGATTAAGTAACTTTTTTGCATGCTCTTTAAATTATGGAGAGCTTAGAAGAGTAAAGAAAGCTTTCACCCAGAACTCGTTAATATCTTATGTATCTTTCTACTCATTCGTATCGGACGAAACAGGATTTCGCTTAGACCGTTTGCTTGTTGCTTACCTTCTCGTAAAAGGTTGTAATGATATTCATACCCTAAGGGAGTTGTAAATTGATCTGGAGGTGCGTGTTCCTTATCACGAATGGGCATTTCATCACACTTAAATGCGCGATACACACGCAGGAACTAAAACAGTGGCTCTGATGGGGTGGAAGTATCATGTGCAGGAGCACCATCGCACAGCTGGTTCGGTCCATTGGGCTCACGTCAAGGTTGTCTCATTGCAGACACGCACACCTTGTCATATTATGTACACGTTTCTACATTACAGCTCGAAAGTCAAGGTTGCATAATCATCTCGTCTTACTATATTTAGGTGCGCTCGCAGTAAACACCGAAATTGCACGGTACGCCTCTATCATTATGTTCCTGCAATATGACTTGAAAGTATCCAACAGATGGTAAAAATAGTGATGGTCATCATGATCCACTCATCCAGCAATTAGAAGGTCCTCAACTTTTATTGAACATCAGGAAAAGGTGTAAAGAAGGATTTCTTCATAGAAAAGACCTAAATACTGAGGTTTAACCAAGCAATTAGAAAGAATCGTGAGGTTCCTCTGCGTAACGAAATATTTAGATCTTGATTGATTAGGAATTGGTTATATTGCTGCTGAAAGCACATATAAAACATTTTAAAAAGAGATTTCACTAAGATGATCCATTCGTGAAAGAAAATTTAAATTACATTTTAGAAATCCAAAGCCATTTTCAAACTTGAATAGATCTTGGTGCATTATCAAGATGCTATTTATTTGATTCATATATTGCTCGAAACCTATGGATATCTCAAGCGTATTATCTTAAAGGCGACTTATAATACTGATTGTGTTTAATTTCAGGCATCTCCCGGACCCTTAAAGGTCGCTAATTACATAGCTCCCAAACCCCCCGGTTCTAATCCCTAATTACATAAGGCCAAAGCCCTCCGGTCAAGACAGGTAACAGTTCCAGTTGGATTTTAAAATATTTGATGAAACATTACGTTACATTTTTTACGTTTATGATTATATAATAACAAAGAAAAGCTGCTCTATTGCAAAAGAAAATGAACTTCTAATGCTTAATTAATTGATGGAAATTAATCATTTCTCCACACTAGCCGTACATAGGCTAAGGTTTTTGATAGAAATATATATAAAATAATAAGAGTTAATTGATGAAGCCTGGGACTCAAGTACTTACGATAGTCAGTCGCCATAAACGGTGTATCTCGGATGCAAGAGGCCCTAGTGGTCTACCGTAGAAACATATGAGTCAAATAGAGAATTTAATGTCCAGACGGCACGTTGGCCATGGTAGCTCAATGCGTTAGAGCGACAGGACGGAAGCCAGAAGATCCGTGGTTCATATCCCGGCCATGGCATTGAATTTTTCATGTGGACTCTATCTCTAATGCTTAAATTTGAATTGGTGGTTGTTCAAGTTCGTTTAGCGACACCCAGGGTGCACCAAGAGGAGGCGAGTTGGCTCGCACACCAAAAGATTCCACATTTATCAGTTTCGTAATTATTTCTTTATTTTCTGTAATTTACTAACAGTGTATCTGCATTTAGATGCTTCGTTATTTTGACCTTCTAAACCTTTAACATACAGTAATATGTATTTTCGTCTTTAAACTAAGCAGTATTTTTTCTTTTAGATTTCATTTCCATGTATTTCCAGGTTTGGTTCTATAAGGAATTGACTTCGCGTATTCCATTCTTGAAATTTTTCCAGCTTTGAAATTTTCTGCTTGCTGCATTCTGAGTTTCAAGTGTGGATAAGCCTTTTTGTTTTTTATTTGTTCAGGAATTAATTGTAGTTTTAGTATCCAGCCAAATTTGCTTCAGTACTTCAAAACATCTGCAGGAGTAAAACTGATTGTTGTATTTGTTGTGAAAACGTTTGCAAGCGTTGGTAATTCTCGGTCTATTGCAACTTAGTTCCGTTCACATGGAAGGAGGAAAGATTGTATTTTCATCGATGTAAATTTCCACTAAATAGTCGCAAAACATCTGTAGTTTTACCGAGACGGCATCCCTGCCACGAAGTCTTCAGCAAAACAATCACCAACCAGAACAAGATCCAGCATTGACAAACCAAATATGTAGTTCAGAAATTTTCCGATTTCATTTCTGTAATGGTAGTCATGTGTAAGTCCCAAGTTTTGAATCTTTCGCCACCAGCTTTGTTAGATGAAATTCACAGCCTTGGATGTTATCATTAGTCCACACTTCTCTTCCAGCATTCATGATGCTTTCTTCAGTCAGAAAACATTGATGGTGGAGAGAAATTCAGACTTAGGTTATAACATTTATCAACAACTGTTGAAATTACTTTCTGATATGATGAAGTTTTCTTGTCCTTCAACAAAGATATACCATTGGAATGTAGTGTTCATTACCGAGCCTCTGGATTGTAAATAGCTGGCAAAAGAAACCTTGTGGAATACTTGAAAGTTCCATCAACATATATTGTGTCATACTGAGTACTCCGAGCTTTCCGGTTTCGCAAAATATTACAACGTTCTTCGCAGTATCGTTGTGTAGCAGCAACTATTTTCACATTTAATGTGTTCAGAACATAAGAACCTCCTCTATACTTGTGGGTAATTTTGGCAGAATTTTCCTCCTAGCTTTGTATATGGAGTTACTTCTGGAACCCGAAGGCGTAATCGTTCCGAAGTAAAATTTTCCTTCCCGTCCTACTCACTGTAATTTCAGTGTCGTCAGAAAACATTTTAACTGCGCGGGAGGCTGGGGGGTTGTTACATGTTAAGCTTACCTGGATACGGGAGGCTTCAGTCCTCCACCCCTTTTGGCATCGTCTCTATATTGTGGTCATTAGTGCTATGGCAGAAATAGAAAAAATTGGTATATGGAAAATGATTATGGGAAGGGTATTGAAACACTGAGAAGCCACAATAGATTATGTTGGTAATAGTGACCGAGGGAGTCCTACATTGCTTCACCTAAAGCCTATATTCTAATTGATGCAATTAAAATTCGTGCTGTTTGTTGCAACGCTTTCTTACAAAAATAAACGTTCAATGCATAATACACAAATCTTATCAAAAGTATTTCCCAGACCTATATTTCGTTTTATATGTAAATAAACTGCGTCTTTTCAAAATAAGACCTGAAGTTTTCCTGGCGACGAATATGCTCAAGTTTTTCTCGGGTACCAAGCTAGGTGAAAAGATGATTAGAAATCGACGTTTTGGAGCGTACATCTCTCCCATCATCAGGATATTTATTAAATGTTAGAACCACAAATGAATCACTGGATATAATATTAATATAAACAAAGACAAAACTATCAAATTTGCATTACTGTAAAAAAGACTGTCTTCAGTAAATTAAATCCCAGGTCTGGAGATGGTGTGAGTATAGAAAATTAATTAGGTCAAAGACTACTTAACTTGATTATCAGGCTGTATAGATCCGTGCTTCTTAATTCGACGGACTTCCATTTTTAAGGCCGGTTTCGAAGAGGAGCTGAAGTGAAATCCAGCATCACAATTAAGCGCGTTCCTCTGGGATGAAATGGCCAAAGCCTCCTTAACTCTCCGCTCCCAGTAACTGTTATATTTTGCCAAGATGGTCCTCTCCCGAAAGTTGGCTCTATGGTCGTTATCAAAACACTGCTCTGCCAGTCCAGACTTCTCAGGTTGCATTAAACGAATGCTCAGTTGATTTTCGTTTATTCTGGTTGCGATGGTCCATCAAGTTTGTCCTACATACCGTGTCCCACATTCACAAGGAATGCGGTACACTCCCGGAACTTGGAGCTCCAGTTTGTTTTTCACTGGTCTCAACAGATGGTGGAGGTGGCCTGTGGATGGTCCTGATGTTGAATTTGGCAAGAATTCTGCTGATTCTGCCGGATAGATTGCCGGTAAACGGGATGCAGGCTGTCGGTAGGCTTATCTGACTCTTGCTGTATTACAGGTTTCCCTTTCCTAGCTTTGGTGATCGAGGCTTCATACGTCATATGTGTCAGTGTATTGAGAACTCCCAGTTGATGAGACTTATGATGAAAACTATGAGAGTTCAAATAGAGATCGGTGTCTGTAGGCTTGCGGTATACAGCATGCCCCAGTGCACCGTTGCTGTTTTCTGAAACAAGAATGTCCAGGAATGGAAGAGTTCCATCCTTCTCCACTTCCATGAGGTATTTGAGGTCGAAGGCTGTTGAGATGCGCAAGAAAGCAAGGCAAAGTGTCTGCTCCATGTGGCCAAATTGCAAAAGCGTCATTTGCGTCATTTCAAGTTCATGTGCCTAAAATGAACTCTACAGGGTAGTTGTGACACTGAACAGTCAACACGAATTTTACATTCTGTTATCTCATGAATCACATTTGTGTTGTAATTATAGTTTAAGCTGCCAGGTAACGCCATAAAAACAGAACAGTGAATAGAAATCTTTCGCTTATGTTTCATTAGTAAAAATTTTTTAATGCTGACGACATTCAGAACCAGTCATCAATGTGTTAATTATTATTCGTGACCAGTTATACCTTGAACGAGGAAGAAAGTAGGTTTACAGATATGCTCAAACAGGACTCGACAATATCATATCTCAAATGTTGCTAATACTAAAACTAGCAACTCTGAATTTAAGCTGAGACTGGTACTTGCAACGAGTATAAGCGTTTCATGGAAGGAATGTTTGAAAGGTAGTTGTAACAAGATAACATACCAAGTGACAATAGTACTTATTTGTTTTTGATATGCACATAATTATTGTAATTTCAGTTGGTTTTAGAATTGAAAATACATTGAAAATTCAATGACATAGCCAATTATTTTCATTATAATATAACTATATATCATTATATGTTATTATAAGTGCCTTGCCTCTTCAGATTTCAAATTCATCTGTTAAACACTTGTGAAAAAGGGATCATGGGTGTATTATACACATAACATTTGTAGTGATAAAACAGTCAGGTGCAAGACTTTCAATATACACAAATATACGTGTCACCTCTGAGCACTAATTTGTAAGCCAATAAACGAGAGAAAAAGAGGTTTACATAATAGCAAAGGTACATTTATACCATGATAGTATGTGAAGTTATACGTATCACGACCTATACAGACCTATTGTGGCTTCCAGCCTCCGCGCGGAAGGGATGAAGTAAAGGAGGCACAGAAGGACCAATAGAACAGGCCACAAAGAAGGGCGAAATTTACTAATAATTCCAGCTCGAAGATCCAGCTCATGGTTGGCAGATTGCGTCTTGAACGTCCATGAAACAGAGAGCTCTTTTGTGTCCAGAATAAATAATCCTTCCTTGCACCATCGAAGAAGCATCGACCTACTTGCACGAGCGAAAATCATGAAATTCCCAAGTTCACAGTAGTGACTGACGTGAATAACACCCGTGACATATATGTGAGCGTGTCAACTGCTCAGTTAGAATAATTATATTTCATTATTAGCAGCGAAACTTCAACACCAGTTAAACAGGTTAGGTCTAACTATACCACTGACTGTCAGACTTAGCACCACAGAGGAAGCAGGTCGCCCCATGGCTGAGTAGTTAAGACTTCTTGGCTCTCACCAAGGCGGCCCATGTGGACAATACGGCGCTGGGAGGGCTTTTCTTCGTGATCTTCGGTTTCCCCGCCATCTCATTCCACCGGTGATCCATCTTCATCTCATGTAACATCAGTGTCATCGCCTGCGGAGCCGCATGTAGCAAAAGAGGGCGTTAAACACTACACATTTTATTTCACAGAGGAAGCCAGAGGCAAATCAAGCCGATATGAACGTGATGCAACGCTCGACGCACCACACAACTGTTTATGCCTCCAAAAGTTTCATAAATAAAGTTAGAAATTTTCTTAGTGGGCTTACCTTGGCTGCGTATTTTTTCAACCATAGAAACTATTTATAGTAAAAGTCATTGATGAATAATAAATATTGTCACCTAATTATCGGAAGGCACAGCCAGCTAGCAGCAGCAGGGTAGCAGCAACAGACGGGAAGCATTCGTCCACGCCTACCCATTTGTCTTGTAGCGGTAATGAGGGGTATGGTTGGAAAGGCATCGTTAGCCATCTCTTTCCCGCTCCTTGAGGTTTGAAACCGGTAGGATGATTCGCCGAATGGCGAGACTTCGAGAAACAGCGATATTTCTATAAAAAGAGGCTGCAGTTGGCGAGTGAGTTCAGTTCTTGGCGAGCAGCCGTGAGGAGCGCCCAGTGAGCGAACGGACTGGAAGACTGTGTACGTGCATCGGAGGAGTGTACGTAACTACGAATGCGGAGTGGAACTGTGACGGACGAGCTGGTAAATTGTAATTGTGTGCGCCACGTAATTCTGAGTAATCGGCAAGTGTTCCAACTGTAATGCCGTGGAAATAAAGAACATTTTGAGTCTGTGCAATTGGATTTTTAATTTCACGAACCCACAAAGTTACAATATACACTTTTGATATACAAAATTATATACTATATTTTCAAATTACCGTTTACAGTACAGTGACAGTTTACAATACATGTGAAACAGGGGTTCACTGACTTCACCTTTTTTGGTACATTTCTTTTTCGTAATAAGCTCTATGGTCAGTGAACTACTGAATTAGATGCACTACAATCGGTTTTCTAAAAATCTCAAAAGTAAATATCGTGCAGTTTTCATTTAAACACTATCTGCATAGAGAGAACGTGCACTCAGGATCTAATGATGCGATGAATCCAAAACACAAAAATTGCACAATTCATGTACTTTATTATTCTCAGGCAGACTGCTTCTCTCCAAAAGACCCTTGATTGCATACAATTTGGCACATTCACGATTTTATATTGTGATATACTCACTTAGTTTAGTAAGGTCAAGTCGCCGTCAGGCGTCCGGCTCCTTTTGGCTGGTTGGAAATCTTCGCAGTAGTGTTTCTACGAAAACAACTGGTAGCTATGGTCTAAACAGCCATGAATGGATCTGGAGCTGGCTGGCTGGGAGATGTTGGATTGACCTTTGCTTTTGTTACATCTCTCCGCGCTTATGAAATCTTATGCTGTATTGTGTTTACGTGTTTATAATTTGGAATAAAACAGGTATGTGTATTTCAGGAAGAATTGTGTATTTGATTATGAAGTGTCCCGAATCTTGTAGGTTTTAGTGTGGGTAATTTGACCCTATGTGATATCCCTGGAAATATTTCAATATGCCACTTTGAACCAATGGTTGAACCATCCCAAGGATACCACTGGGGAAGACAACTCGGAGAGTGAGAGGTCAAATTACCCACACTAAAACCTACAAGATTCGGGAAATTTCTAGGTGGAAACTCCCCTGAAAATCATTGTTTCGCAAGTCTGTAAAATTTCGAATGAGAGAAGTTCGATACAGAGGAGGAACTACTCCATATATGTTCACATCATTTTATATGATGGTGGTACCTTTGATGAATTTCAGTAGGTGTCACAACACGAAAACTGAGAAAACGAATGATTACACGCTGATCTTGCAATGACAACGTCGCCATTTTAAGTATCACAAACATCATAACTCTCGTCCCTGCCACTGCAGTTCTATGCCCTGTAAAGTGCTGCCATCTCTATCACGGATTCACAAAGGGTCCACGTCCATATTAAAAAACCAGAAATTCCTCTCTGGCCCCATTCCTGAAAAAATAGATGTTATAACTTGAACGCACCTTGTAGTTATTGACTATTAATGTATTTCCTGTACTGTAAATATCCTATTTAATTTTATACTATACTGCTGAATATACAACCATAATTAATATATGAATTTGTTTTCTTTGATCAATCTATGCGTTGTTTTTACGCAGGAGAGAAGCGTGGTATGACAATTATGGAAGCGCTATCTGTATACAGGTAGCAAGTTTCGCACCCAAGTCCACGAGATGCAGATATACAGAAGACACTTCGCTTAAGTTTTCGCTACTCGCCACTTTAATTGAGCTTAGAGACCTTAAACCTTTTTGTAGAAGACTCAGATGAAATTTAACTTGAGCTCCTTTTTTTTTTTTTTTTTTTTTTTTTTTTTTTTTTGTTGCGTTTAGCTCTTCTGCTATTGAGTTAAAGGGTTAAGTGATGTAGTACTGTGCATGTAGTCCAACTGGCTAGCAGAGATATTAGAGCAAAGATTTCCTTGACCCGGGGTTTGTTTCTTCGTAAGCACGATGGTGTTAGTCTTAACCGAATCCCTTGTGAATGTCTGATGGAGTGATATAATAATTCCTGCACATGAAAATTAGGAGAGGCAATTATTATTATTGGAAAGGTAGAGTCAGACTGAAAAATTTAATACCATAGCCGGGATTTGAACCACGGATCTTCTGGTCTCCATCCAGCAGCTCTAACCATTGAGCTACTATAGCCAACATGCCGTCATGAAACCAAATTCTCCAACTGTCTCGTGTTTTTCCCAGTAAACCACTAGGAGTTCTCATAAGCACATGAGACAACTACCTTAATGGTGACTTACAACTAAGTACCTTTGAGCCCGGGCTTTATAGTTAACCACTATTAGGTCAATTAACGGAAATTAATTGTTCTTTCACACTGGCCATGTGTAGGCTGAAGTATGGAAACGTAGAGTCGGACTGAAAGCTTCAATGCCATAGCCAGGATGTGAACCACGGATCGAGTCCAACGAGTTTAGTTGGAGAATTTAATGTCATGTCGGCACGTTGGCCATAGTAGCTCAATGGTTAGAGCGGTTGGACGGAAACCAGAAGATCCGTGGTTCAAATCCCGGCTATGGCATTGAATTTTTCAGCCTGATTCTACCTTTTCACACTTCAGCCTACGCACAGCTGATTATTATTATTATTATTATTATTATTATTATTATTATTATTATTATTATTATTATTATTATTATTATTATTATTATTATTATTATTATTGTTATTGTTGTTGTTGTTGTTGTTGTTGTTGTTGTTGTTGTTGTTGTTGTTGTTGTTGTTGTTGTTATTGTTATTGTTATTATTGTTATTACACTGGGCAACAAAAATAATTTTTGAATGTTTCGAGCACTTCATGAGGCAATTCCCACTAATTTTGGGTTGAGAAAAATAAATATGACAATGAAAAACTTTTATTAGCCCTAGTTTCTGTGATATACACAAGGTGGAAGTATTACATATTAACAGATTGAGAGAAAAGGATACATTTTAATTACATACATGCTAACAACAATGAAAGTACATTTGATTTTTTTAACTGGTAATTACATGCTAAGAGTTCTAAATTGCTGGAAAAATACTTCGCAGATAGCCGTGTCTGAAGAGAATCATGGGGTGGCATGTTGACTTCGTCGTCTTTTTACTTGCCTCTTGTGATGGAGTTCCGCAGAATCCCTATACAAAGACCAACAGTAATCCCCAAGCATTACTTCATTCCAACGACCCTGATATCTTTGTTCCAAACAGAAATGTCCTGATGGAATCTCTTCCCATGTTCATCACTAACAGCTCCACAACTTGGAGGGAAAAAGTCTAGGTGGGAGTGGGGGAAATGGATCTTAAGGGACATGTTGCAGCCAAGGTTTCGGTATTTTTGCAGGAACACTGTCACCAAATGTTTATAGTTGTCATCTCTTTTGTTGCCTAAAATTCCATGAACAACGCCCTTGAAGGCTTGCCAAGCTTCCATTGCTTTCCTCTCCAATACTTGGTCAGATGCAGGATGCTGTACAAGTTCTCTTATTTGTGGTATGACAAAAATGCCTTCCTTAACTTTTGCAGCACTTAATTTCCAAAATTTCTCTCTGATGTCATTTGACAGGTGTGCCAACTCCCCCCTCCTGCAAAAATCCCCCAAATTTAAAATCTGCACTCTAAAAAATAAAATGTTACTTTATCTTCAGAAAAAAAGCTAATCTATCATTTTTATTGTGATTTTTTAATTCAGCAGATGTAACTACACGTAACTTCACTATTTTTAAACACAAAACTTTTTCATTGTTGCCAAGGGTTTATTATTATCATTATCATCATTATTATCATTATTATCATTATCGTTATCGTTGTTGTTGTTGTTGCTGCTAAATGAACTTAAATATTATATTTGGGAGCATGTTTTTGGACATTCATTTTATGGTATTTGTTCTTCATGACTTGTATAAACGGAAATGTCTGGATATTAGGTTTTATGGATAAGAAAGTCATTTTGTTAAACAGTTGTGTTCATGTTTGGATAGCTGAAATACAAGTTGGGTTGTCATTAAATCATTTGAAGTAATTTTATCAATGTGTAGTGTTCGAGGAACCCTTGAATATCTTGCAGTCCAGCAAGGAGGTAGGCTTCCTTAGCTCAGTTCAGTGTGTGCATCATGATCTGATTACCAGGAACTTAACGATGTAAGTGCTTCTAAACAGATTCGCCTCTGGCTGATGTTATGTCCTTGTTAGCTGAAGAGGAACCGACTCTACAGCAGTCGTGAGAAGAGAGCAGATTTCATTGCTATGAAGTTTTACGTAACTTTTCTATCGGGATGCCATAATTACTGATTCCTATTATACACATACACGAACTCGTAGCGATAGCGATCGTGATTTAATTGCTGGTAGTATACCAACATACACGTGAAAGTTGCTTCAGGTAATCGCCAGCCGTCATCATCCGCATGCATTCCGTTCAGGGTCGCAGCCTTCTGATTACTCTTCCATTCAACCAAGATGTAAACTAGGTCACCTTCAAGTTGATGCCACTAAATGCGATTAGGCAAGCGATGCCTCTCACTTGACTTTTTCTGCTCTGTGGAGGCTTGTTTCCCACCGCTTCTTTCCATTGTGCCACTGAAAGGAGCCGTAAATGCAAACTAATTACCTGAGGTCAGATCAGCAGTCTGAAAACGTATATGGAAGAGCTGACAGTAGTTATGGGTACCCCAGTTACGACGTTCTCGTCCCACTTGCTTCTCAATCATTAGAAAACTTGCTGAGAGCATCAAAGGTCCAGCTGAATGTAATCGTACAGCGATGCCTACCTTCATGGTTTCGAATTGTTCATCCGTCTGCACTATTGCAAAATAACTCCAGGTAAAATCCATATGACAATCTTCTTGTGGGAAAGATATGAAGAACGTGATTTACGAATGCATCATTTTCATCCTTTTAATGAGACTGAGTCCTTATCTCCACAATGATATACAGGGTGTTTCAAAATGCGGCATATCACTGTTAAATTGATAGGGTTCTAATTGGAGCTATGCGTTCTCTTATCTTCAGGTGATGGTTGTAGGAAATGGATTTTGGTGATTGTTGGCTACTCAGTCGTATTAATAACACTTTGTTGCAGAATTATTTGGTTTAATTCCTACTAAGTTTGCTTATAGACTTGGATCGGTGACCACCTGTTAGTAAAATTCCTAACATAAATTCAGTTTTACTTGAAATCCTGGATTACTTGTTTAAAGTTAATTCCGCGCGTTTTCTATTTCTTCTTTATACGGCGAATACTTTGCTTTAATAAACTTCTAATGCTGCTTCCACTTACGCTGGTTGCGCTATTCTAAACTTCCCTACATTTCAGACTTATAAATCTTCGCTTTTCTTCTTAATGCGCAAGAACACGTCCTTCCTGTCGTAGTATCACCTTTTAAGTAAGTTTGTCTTACTTCTTGATTCAGTTCGAACCTTATTCTGATCCCCTCTCTAACTTTATCACATTACTAAACTAGCTCACACTCCTCAATTGTTACATTATCATTGTTTTCTCATTTATTTCGAATTTTCTCATTGGTTTGCAAAACTCATTTAACTCATTGACGTTCAGCCCACCCTGAGTTGCTTGTAATAGTATACATCGCTATCAAATCAGCGAAGTAAATCTCTTTAGGATTCATGCTTAGCTGCATTTTGAAACCGTTTTTGTCCCAACATATTCCTGGCTGGAAGTTTTCTATAGTTCTCAGACATTGAACTTTTCCTAGCACAAAGAAGGTAAAAGTCCTTCCTTCCTTCGTGTACAGATTTTTCCTTGCCTGGATGCTCGTATATATGTTATATTAACTTATATTCTTCCCTTCTTATTCTTTAAGTCAACTGCTATTTTAATCATTACTCTATCCACTCTAATTTCATATTATTATAATAAGATTTTTATATTAGTTTAGCAAAGCATTTTTATTAATTTATCTTTTTTAATTACCTGATTTCGATTAATTCCGCGACTCCTAATCACTGCCTGATACTGCGGGTACAAAAACGACACCTAACGAACATATAGGAGTAGTGACACATATAGATAGTTTTTCGCGCCATTACAGCCACATATAAAAGGCTGCAAATAAGTGTGGATTAGGCAGTGACAGGAACAACGATGCGGGCCTCACGCTGTTGGAGTTCGCAGGTATAGGTCACACGCCGTGTGGCGTGCTGTAACTGTTTGTAAATATACCGGCATACTCCGCAGTAGCTTGCTACTCTTAAGAATTTCTGTGGGTTATGAAATCGTAATAAATAAGCGGTTGCTTAATTATTGCTTATAGGTGTTTAACGTGTTCCAAAATTCCGTTATAGCAGTCCATGACGGCAAATAAGCTGGTGGACATATGCAACTTATACCTTTTTAGAGGGAAGTTAATGTTAGTGAGGTTGAGGATGGAAGCATTAAATAACAAACAGAATAGAAAGCATCAAAAATTGCAGATAAATTAACCCAACTAAAAGGCTGATACAATGAGTAGATCATTTTATTCCAGGTATTCGATAATACTAAGAAAGCATTTGTAAGTGAAAGGGAAGCTATTGATATTTACAGTAAATGGTTGAAAGTATTGTACAATTAAGGTCATAACAAAATGCTCTGAAGTTAAACAAATAAATATTATCAGCGATGTAACTACTTTTACAATTCATGTTTTTAATGAAACTAAATTAATCGTGCGTTCCTTGAACTCCCTTCAGCTCTTCCATCCATCAAAACCATATCGGCCATCTCAGCGTTCGTATAGCCCTCTATAGTGCTTGGGTTTGCTATCTAAGTACGTGCAAAATCCTCCCTGTCAGGACGCAATGTGTAGTTTTACACTGAAGAGTAGCCTTGCAACTGTCCCACTTATAAGTCGACTTAGGCTAGGGTCACTGAGAAAGAGCAAGGTGTAATGTTTTTGTTTTCGTGGCCGGTGCGTCCCAATAACAACTTTTGAGGTTCGCACACCTGTGGTTCCTGCGCTGCCTAGTCACAAAGTCATGTAATATTTAATGCTGCATAAAATTATACCTAATATATCTCAGCTTCGAAGCTGAGACACCGAAATTCAGACTAGTTAAGTTATATACTACGTAACGGCTATAATTGTACCGCGTGCTTTTGAAACAACGTGCTATATTTTGGTATTCTCTTGTCATACTCAAACTAAGAAGTAAAGTTTGCTTCCATTATCTACTACATTAAATATAAATAAGTAATTGGAATATTTCTACTGATATTTTTTTCTTTCAAAATGATCCTTTAAAGCCTAAATCCTTCTTGACTCAATTGTTATATTTTATAGAGAAATGAAATGTGTAGTGTTTAACGCCCGCTTTTACTACATACGGCACCGCAGGCGCTGACACTATGATGCATGAGATGAAGATGGAGCACCGGTGGAATGAGATGGCGGGGGAAACCGGAGGTCCCGGAGAAAGCCCGCCCCAACGCCGTGTTGTCCACTACAAATCTCACTTTGCGGTCGCCTGGGATCGAACCCGGGCCGCCTTGGTGAGAGCCAAGCGGTCTAACCACTGAGCCACGGCGTGGCCTATTTTATAGAGAGAGCAACTTAATAGTTGTTTATTTGAACTATTTTTGCATTGAGCATATCAGAAAATTTAAGATATCTAAAATAGAGAAAAATAACAGCTTGAATATAAAATAAATTTTACATTTTATAGGTGTGGAATAATCCTTTCCCAAAATCTGTCATCAAGGCCTTCCATCTTCAATTTTTTATTTATTATTTCCTTTAACTACTATGGTCATATCGGCGGCCGTTCTCCTTTGGAACATACTGAAGGTGTTAACTCGTTATCTTTGGTTTTTAATCATTACATCACGCACACATTCACACTCTCATTTATACTTCCAGACTCTGGGGAAGATGGGGAATTATCTTGGTCGGAGTAAAGTCCCCACCCCCACCGCCGGGAATCGTACCCGGGACCCCTAGCACGGTAGGCAGGTGCTCTACCGACTGAGCTACGGGGCCAGCCCTCTTTAAGTCTTAACAGTTCATCGGTTGCACGTGTACACGCCCGGATCAATTCCTATTTCCTACAGTACAATAATCCCCACATCGAAGGAGAGAACAACTTCCATATCACCTAGTTCTAATGCTCTCATCCCCACAAACACTTCAATGTGTTTTAATCTTGTCAAAATAAGGTGGCTGAATGGCTCGTTTTGATTTTGCTTGCACTTTTTAAGTAGATCTGGATGGATTATATCTGTGAAAATTTCCACAATTTTCTCTATGATTTGTGGCAACCACGGTGTTTGTCATGAGTTTCCAGGGCCAAGAAGTTACATTCAGCTTAATTGTGGCATATGGCTTTGCCTTCACGAATAGACAATAGAAATGCGATTACAGAAAATGTAGTATTGCTAGAGATAAACTGAATATTTTAATATCCTCCAAACTCCTCAATTGGGTGAAATGATGCTCAAATGAGTCCAGGGTCCATGGAGCTTACAGTTATCCGACATTCGTCTTGAAGGATAAGGGAAAACCCCGTAAAAACCCTATCCAGGTAACTCACCCTGACCGAGATTCGAATTCTGGACCTCTAGAACGTAAGGCAGACACGCTACCATCTACGCTACCGAGGCGGCCGACATAAAGTTAGTGAATACCTTTAGAAAGACTGGAAACAAACAGATGCACTATCTCATTCTACAGATAAAAAGCTAAAATACTTACATTTAATGTTACTCGGTGGAGAGTACCAGTTTAAAGATTCATTTAAGAAAGGAACACCTAAGAGTCCAATCCTTGTCGCTGAAGAACAAGAAGTCTAAATTAATATTAAATTTCCCAAAATGGTCAGGATCTTATCTTGCGAGTACGTTGTGAGGCTGCACAGGATTAGGAAGCAATGTTAGATGTAAAGCATAATTAAATGTAGAGGAAGAGTAATATGGAATTTAGAGTATAAAATTAAGAAGGCACATTCTAAGTACTGTCGCCGATCGCATTTTTGCAACTGGCTTTAGAATATCTGCAAACTGGACCCACGAAGTCACATTATTCTAGAATACATAAAGCACAATGAGTGTTTTTCACAACGAGTCCGGTGATATGAAGATACCAGATCACCCCTCTCGCCTAGCCTCATCTACCTGCACTATATAGCATAGATGCCTGGCACACAAACTTCGCGAAATCGTTCAAGTGATACCCCCAGGGTGAGTTTATCTAGCTGACAGATAGAGGTCTTAAGCTGATGAGCCGCACCCAGTTTACCGGTACATCCGTTATCTTAAATTCGCAGAAGCAAAGAACCGACGAAACCAAAATTGGCATGAGCTCTGATTTATAATAATCTTAATTGCCACACTCAAGGGTCATGTTGTGCGTATGCATAGTCAAAGTGCAGTATGTCACTGTCGCCCATATATTAGCATGACAGATTGCCATGCATTGTCATGAAGCAGGAAGCTATCGTTCTTCTGCAAGTCCACTTGCGGCCTCCTCCTTTGATTCTGAACCAGCATTAATGTAATATTTATTATCTTTCTTTTTTAGGATATTACCCCGCATTTTCTTACTGTTAATATTTTAAGTTGTTCTTGACGTGCATTAGCTGCAATGTTTTAACGGTCTTCACAATGATTGTGGTCTAAGCGTGTTGAAGACCATCGCAAATTTTCGGAATCATTGTCTATTCATTTAGTTTGCAGTCCATCCATCCTATAATTTTCTTGTAACCAGTCATAATTTTGAGTCAAACACATATTTATAATGTAATTGCTAATTTTTATTTAAGTACTGAAATCAAGTCTTCACGACTGATGCCCTTATCTTTTTTTGCAAGCTGTGTTAAATCGTAATACGTCTCCAACATTTCGAAATATTGAGAAAATGTAGTAAAGGATTTTACATATTTTGCAATTTACCGCTTATTACAAGGTGACACAAAAAGGGGGGATGTTTGAAACGCGTAGTGGCAGCCACGAGGAGTTGGCAGAAAATGATTTAAAAAATAGAATGTTCCAACATTGTTTCTTAAATGGCAAGTTTAAGACTTCCATTATGTATGAATAAAATATTTCCTTACGTCACTCTTAGTTTTATTAGGCAGTTCAAATAATCCCGGTTTTACGTGTTACTCTGTAATCTGCATAGATAAGGTATAGTCCGATGTAACACTAGCTATTTTAACCACAACAAAGTAAAACTACATGTAAAACTCTGAAACTCCCCAATCCATTTTTCGTCACGGGGTAATAATTTCTCCCAAATTATGATGGTCTATATTCTGAGACGTTCCGACAATTATAAGTGATTTCAAAGTATTCTTTTGGCTTATTTTAAGACAAATTAATGCACTATATTTGCAAAGAGGTAAAGATCAAGGAGATTCACAAATCGCTTAAAATTTTATTTGCGGTTGAGATAGCCGGATGTATTTTATTATTTTAGATTAATAGTAGTATACAGATTTTCTTTCTACCAATAAAGTAGATAATTTTTAAATAAAATTAATGGAATGTTTTCTCAAACCCTAAGCAATGTATTCAATATTTTCTTCATATTTTAGTTAATAACAATTCATAATTGACACATACACATATACTCATATACTCATATTTTCTTTGTTTTCATTCTTTTTAAGAATGGACAGTTAGGCGATTTATTGGCGCTAAGTATTTGAGGTTGGAAATTGAATCTCTCATAGTATTCTATGGCTGAAAAGTACAGAGTAAATTGATTGCATTATAAACACTTCCAAACAGTGAATAATATTACATCCAAAATAGATGGCCATTCACACTAGCAACTTATTGTCACTAATTTAATAAATGTTTTATAGATATGCCATCAATTTTGTTTGTGTTTCCTGTTACTCCCGAAAAAGTTCACCAGAAGTATTTCAATAAGGCAAACAGCACTTTATGCATACACTAAGTTGAGGAAACGGAGGACAGTGTAAAACAAGATTTCTTGCAACACTCACTTTTCTCGACACTGTTTTCCCAAACTCCATCTTTTTCGATCGTTCCAATCTGCATACTTCAGACTTCCCTAAAATATAGGTACATGTTTGTTATTCATAATCAATGGCGTAAAAACTCGAATCGAGCTGACCTCACGCCCACATACGCAACGCAGAATTAGCGACCATCCAACAGATGCGAGGAGGAGCTCTGGTCAGCAGCTCGGCACATCCACCAGAAATTTGGCATTCCGTGGCCAAGATTATTGCAGCTCCTCAAATCCCTCCCACGATGCCGGAATGTGTATCAGATCTATACCCGGAACTTAAAACTCGCACCTTCACAGACGGGATCAATCCCGGCACTTTCCGTGGCAGAGAACCACCATACAACGCTCCAGCCCACTGTGCCAAGGCGGGCGATATTTGCTATTGATAGGTCAATAGTTTAGTGCTTTAACAATGTAACTGGGTGTATCGCAGTACATTATACATACTTCACAAAAAGTTAATGTACGTCATTTAAGGAACGTAGACCAACCGAGTATTTTTTTTTTTAAATTTACGTCCTCCACGTTAAGTCATATTGGATGATGAATGGAATGGGCAAAATTATGTTCAAATGAGCCCAGGGTCCATGAAGCCTAGCGTCACCCGACATTCGTCTTTTAGGATAAGGGAAAACCCTGGAAAAACCTTATCCAGGTAACTCACCCTGACCGAGATTCGAACTCGGGACCTCTTGAACGTGAGGCAGACATGCTGCCATCCACTCTACCGAGGCGGGCGCAGACCAAGCGAGTGAAATGGTTAAGCAGTAATATGTCAGATTCGTATTCGGGAGATCTTGGGTTTGATTTTCGTCTGGGAAGGTTTTAGGACATACTGAATTGAACTTTCGTGGGGGTCCAGGCTTATAGGAGAATCTGCAATAATGAGCTGCACGTCCGTTTCGTGTTCTCATTATTTCGTTTTGTATGTACGAAATTGTATATGTATTAGGACTGTAGTACTAGGCGCCGGCAATTGGTACATTATGGAAGAGTAACACTCTTTATATTTCTGTCCATTCCACGACGGAGGTCTTATATGCTGCCTTTCCACCATATATAACGTGGGTGAAATTCTCATGTTGAAGTGACGTTTACAATTCTGACCAGACAAGTAGGCTCTATGGATGATGAACTCCATGAAAACTTCTAGTATTTTCAGGTCGCCTGCTAGCTTTCTGTAGCGTCTATATTCTTTCATTAAATTATTCTTGAGCTCAGGTTCACTAGCTATAGTTTGTCCAGAAAAGCAGTGTGATGATGTGAGTAACTGTGGTTTTATGGCATCAACTTGTTTTATTTGTCTTAAATTAAGGACAGCTTTGGTCAAAATCAGAACAGTATTAATTTCTTCTTCGATCACTTGAGACTGATCCGAAACGTTATTCACTCTGCGTTTGACAGACCCGATCTTCCTGTCCCACTAGCTGTATTGCTACCGTTTGTTGTTTTAATGAAAAAACATTAAGCTTACCTAGAAAAGTTTTACTTGAGTTCCTTTGAAGATGCACACTAATTCTCTACCGATCACGTAACAAACGTTGTTCTTGAGTGACCGGTCCTTGCTAGCGCATATCGTTGTTCGGACCTGTTTATCCTTCGGGACCCTCCTTTATACCTACAGTGATCACGGAGGAGTTCCTCCAGATTACTAATCCTATAAAGAATGCACCTGAAAGATGTTGATTGTAGAAACGGTTAAATTAAGGAGTTTTTAGAAATGTATAGACATAAACAACGAATGGTTCATTTTTCCGCGGTTTAATCAACCAAGGGCCTCAGATTTATGCGCTCTGTCAATTTTCGTCTCTCAATCCCATTGAAGATTCCGATGTTAGGGACGCTTTGTCACCCTCTACCTGAATGGTGTGAGAAAGCTTTGGTGGTACGTCGAGCGACGATGTGAGAGACTTTCTGTAGCTTTGCTGGCTCCGACCTCTCACGCCGAGCCGCTTTCCCTTAGGGAACAAAATGGTAGTTCGCAATAAATTACTGTCGGATTGCGTGGATCGAGGAGTCCCTCCTCGGTTTCTTCAACGATCATGATTTCGAGTTCTTGTTAAAAACTCATTCTTCCTGTGAAGTTCACTTTTTAAGTGTGTACTGTCATGAACTTTTAAATCTCCTGTTAAATTTTCATTTGGTTTTTTGATGTTCACATAGACCGATCATTTTTATATATACTAATTACAGCAATTCACGATTTAACTGAGCGATTAAAACACACTTCCCTGCAATCATTAGAGTACAGAGACGGATAATTAAATGCGCTCCAGGTGTTAAAAGAAAATATATCTTAAGAGTATCACATAAACCAAATGAAAACAGGATATTAGAAGTTTAGCAATATATCAGAATAATTCATGCGATTTGCTCTATATTTTATGTAAGTAAAATATCGATAAGCTCTTTGATAGATAGTCAACATGCAAAATTCAATGCCACGGCCGGGATTTGAACCAAGGATCTCCTGGTTCCCACCCAGTCGCTCTAACCCATTGAGTTACCATGGCCAACTTGCGATCATGACATTAAATTCTCCATTTGACTCCTATACTTCCCCGGTAGACCACTAGGGGCTCTCGCATTCGGCTAGTGCAAAGAAATGATTAATTTGCATCAATGGATAAGCTCATTTATATCCAGAAGTAAATTGGATGTTAAACAGTAATGCCCGATTTCACGAACAGATGTTAAAATCGACGTTAACAAATGTAACGTAACAATTGTAACATCGCTAACAAAGCTGTTAAATTTCTTGCATTTCACCAACCTGTTTTCTGAAAATGTTAACAAACACGTTAACAGAAACTTGCAAATATTACAGCTATAGAAGGCTATGGATGAGTCGTATTATTTTCTGAGCGTACTGCGACGCGCTTTTGTTTTCATTTTCGTCTGCACACAACTAAAAAATTGGCGGATAAACAAAATCGTAAACAAAAGTCGTGAAACAAATTTCTCATCGATGGAGAAAGAATTGTTAATTGAAGTATAAGGATATCGTGGAAAATAGGAGGACGGATGCGGTGAATGTAAAAGAGAAAAATATCACGTGGGAAAATAATGGAAACGAATAATTCAAATGTATTGTTCTGTTACCTTCTTTTCACTCTTATCCTTAAAGCATTGTACTGCTGATCGATCAATAAAAAATTATAAAAAAAAATTCAAATGTGTGTGTCATTACTAGAAACACGAATTATCTTCTTCAGTATTACGTAAATTTAAAACGAGGAGCGAAGGACAAGTGACTTGAACGTTTCAAGACGGAAGGTGGACAATGTATTATTCACACAATTCAGTGAATTATGAAATAGCAAAGTTATTAATACTTGAAGCAAAGGCGAGATCGACATATTCCTTTCGATGCATGTTCTAACATCTCTTGTACTTCCGCAGTAACCTTCATAGTAACTTGTTTCGACAGTCTATACCTCTGTAGAAAATTTTCTTCTGATGGCTTCTCAAAATCATTTCTCCTCATAGGCCGTACTCTATTACGAATGCCATTTAGACGGTCTTAAATATAGCAAATTGACATCAACAGCTGAGTTCATTCTCGCCTTCTTGACTATTTACAATTGTTAATTACTTTACAACAGAAATTTGACTTGTTAATTTAACTAGAGATTTAACACAAGTGTTAAACTAACACGTGTTGGTGAAATACAATTTTTGTTATAACTTTTGTTAAACCCGTGTTAAGTCTTAGCGTCCGTTGGTGAAATCGGGTATGTGATGTTAAAATTTTTAGTAGACTTGCAACAATGTATGGTTCAAAAATAGTTTATAGTCCAGCATCGTGTGGGTGTTGCTCTTGGTACTCGTATGGATGTATTTGCAGCTGCAAGTTGTTACAAAAAGCAACTTCATCTTCGAGAAGGTTGGTATCTTTTGTTAACCAGGTGGTCAACTGAAGAGAGAGATTAACTTTTTGTGGCGAAATCTCTTCTAACGGTCACAAAACGGCAACGTTTCCTGTGGCAGAATTTTGTTAATGTTAACTATATCTGTAAAGTTCCATTTGAGAACTGCTTGCAATGGCTTTTACCTTCTAAGGCGTTCATTGGACAAAACGGACGTTTATTCAATTACTCGGAGCAATTGAGTTCTTTTACAAGCTGTGGCGACTTGCAATTTATTCCGTTAACCAACTTAACCCACATTGATATCCGTGATTCCATCAGATCTTGCAAGTCACATTCGCGGCACTTCATTTCAAAATCAAACAGCATTTTTCTAGAAATCGTGCAAGTCACGTGATTCTACTTGTAGACTTCACGCTGTGCAGCGTTCCCACGTACGACCCGTTAGCATGCGTTACTCTGCGTTTAATCCTAAAGCATGTCTTAATGATTAATGGTTCATCATTAAGATATTCAGCAAATCGTGAACCGCGTGAAAAAGCAAGAGTTATCCCACGAGTTTAGCGTTTTTAATATGCAATACGGGTTCGTTACGTGCTGGGGCGAGATCGTGAAGACAGTCTCATGGTGCAGATACGGTGATTTGCTCCGCCAGGTATGCTTTTCATTGCTTCTAATCTTCCATAAGCCTTGCTACTTCCAGGCAGTTCCGCTTCTCGCTGGGCAAGTGCCGGGTTATGTACACTGTAATTTGCCTTTATTCTTGCTCTTTAGCCCAGTCACAATGTGAACTCCCAAATGGCTGGCGATCTCAGAGAGACGAAGTTACAAGAATGGAAAACAAAAGTTTGAAGTCGATTGAACGGTTTCCTGCCCAATAATAATGAAATATAAAGGTTTTATTGATTAAAATATCATTTCTCTACCGCGTGGTATCAAAATACATGTTTTGACATTCCGTAGAAAAAACCAGGGCACTTTTAGAAAAAGATTGCGCGCGCCTTGTGCATGTGCGCGCGCCTTGTGCATGTGCGCGCGTGTTTGTGTATGTGTCTGTGTATGTGTGAAGAATAAAACTAAAAAAACGAATTATCCCTTAACACAAATTAATCAATGAATTATTAAAATATAAGTAATTTAAGAATTATTTAAATTCTATAGCTAAGTAACGCGTTTTCCAAGGATGCGACACGACGTTCCAGAAAATCTCTCCGCTGCAAGCTAATTTATTGTACGAAAATCTTTCCAACAGTTAGGTTTCTCAAAAATACTTTATTAATTCAGATTAAACTACCATACGTCTAAGATAATTTACAACAAATGAAATGTGTACCTTGAGTTGCTTTGATAACAGCCTCTGAATGCTTCTTCCTTTTGGAGCACTTTTGCATAACTGGTGAACAGTAAGAAATAGACAAAATTCCACCACAAAAGGTATAAAAGTATAAAGTTTACTGGGAGCGGAGAATTAAGGAGGCTTTGGATATTTCCTCCGAGAAGAGCACGCTTAATCGTCATGCTGGATTTCAGTTCAGCTCCTCTTGGAAACCGGCCTTAAAAATCGAAATCCTTCGACTTAAGGAGTACAGATCTATACAGCTTGATAATCAAGTTAAGTAGCTATGTTTCTTTGAGCCAATTAATTTTCAATACTCACGCCATCTCCTGACCTTACATTTAATTTACTGAAAACAGTCTTTTGTTCAGTAATGCAAATTTTGTTAGTGTTTTGTCTTTGTTTACATTTTTGTGATATCCAGTGATTCCTTTGTGGTTACAACATTTAATAAATATCCTAATGGTGGAAGAGATGCACACTCCCGAAACGTTGATTTCTAATCTCTTTTCAACTGGCTTGCTTCTTGAGAAAAACTGGAGCATATTCGTCGACAGGAAAGCTTCAGGTCTCATTTTAGTTTAAATCATTTTAAGACAGTTTATGTCTATTATATTTTTTAAGTTATTTGCTTCCGACATATTCATTGTTACTGATTGAATTTTTAACAGATATCTTTCTCAAATGGGAAGCCGTTATTCGTTTCATCCTCTCTTAATCATGCAACGAGAACAGCATTTCAAAGCCCTCACATAATGACCAGCACTCAAGAGATTTGAACCAGCTGTGTTGTTATAAACCCGTTTTACCTTTAAGGAAATGGGTAGTATACGTATTTCTTTCATTGGCTTCCTGGATTAACGTAAAGTTGTTTTAAAAGTATTGGGTCTAATGGGTAGAGAAAGCCATATACCTAACTGTAACACATCTATATTTTAACTTATATACCGTTAACTTATCGTATATAGAAGAAAGACTACATTGTACCTAGAAATTAATTGAAATTTTAAATGCTTTCTGAAACTATCTTTTGAGCAAATTTTTTTTAGAAAGCGTGAAATATGCGTAAGTATGCGAAAGGTGCTGGAGAGAAACTTAGAGGGAAGATAGAATTATTGTTTTGGAATAATCTGATAAATATAAATTTGACACTTACGAGTAATTTAGGTACCCCTGGGCCAAAATGGACAAGTTTCTATTATCTTGGAAATCCTAAGTTTGAAATGTGTATATTTTTCTTTTGATGTGTGCCAAATTGCAATACATTATTACAATTTATTTCAAAGATAGTAAATATTTTTATAAATACTAATGCAAAATTGTAGTAGAACTTAGAAAACTTCTTCAAATATAGCACTTCATGTGAAGGAATAAGCATCCTTTTTGTTCTAAGATTAAAAGAATGAGACTAGCTATTTAAGTCACAGTTTACTTTGTGTCAGATTTACTCAATAGAAATTGATAAATTGTTAGTAATTATATCCAGATCAACATCATTACGGAAGGAATAATTTATTACACTTAGGAACATCAGGCATAAATTTTCATTAAAACTGATGAACAATAATGTGTAGAGAGCAAACGCCGGTTATTGGGAGTGTATGTATAGAGTGTAGGGGCATATTTCATAAATAGTACTTCACTGAGTTTGATTTAATGTTGTGTCCTATATACTGTGAGATCACTGGTTTTGCAGAACGAGTTCGAACTGAGTTTCGATACAACATTCGTTATCACGAAGGCCTGCCCAGGCTGCGTTACGAACCAACCTGAAAAAAATTCTACTGTTAGTAAGAAAAACTGTAAGTCCACAAATGAAGCATCGCCATTCCTATGCTGTACTACGTTTTCGTTACCCTACGTTATGCGATTGAATACTCAAAAAAGTTAAGTCACTCTAAATTTTCGTAGATCTTTCAGCACGCTTTATGAAACCAATGCCATATTAATTTAAAAGTATTTTTAAGAAAATATTTGTCGTAAGTTTTATCTAACGTAAATGGAAGAAAAAAATGGAATTTTATTTTTAAGAATCATATCCTTTTAAATCGCTTTACTTCGGATCATCTGCAAGATCAATAGCAACGGATTTTATGTAGAAACTTTGGTGTATTGTATTCAGTGTGCCAAATAGAAAACCTGCTCAGTCGCTATCCTGTGGCACGTGTTCTATTACTGTTGGTACAAAACGTACTTTTGGGTGCATTAATTTCATACATAGTCTTGGTTCGGAAAATAGGATAACTTGATCAATGTAAAAGTGCGTAAACGGTATCTGCCATATGTTTTGTTTCTGTTTTATTCAAATATGTAACCCCCCAGGGTCCTACTTCGGTAGGTACGGGTTTGGCGCACCCGGGGTCCCGAGCCAACAGTCTACCTCGTGTGGGCTCCTCTTCGTGGTTGAGGGAGACGGTCAACAGGCCCACCCACGTGTAGGCCGTGCGTGGAGACCCGTGGAGAAGCTTTTTAGATTCTTGTCCAGTTTAGAGTTTAGGATTTAGTGAACGAAATTTTTAGTAGGTTTTGATTGATGTCTTTTATGTACGTGTACTTTTAATAGGTTTTGTTACACTTGCATAGTTTTTAGAAAGTTTTATATCTGGCTTTTGTCATGACTAGTTTTTTAAAGGGCGCTAATGACGGCCGTAGTTGAACGCCCTTATATATCATATTATATCATATCATATCATATGATCAAATATGTAACTGTTCCTACTGGGACATATAAATGAGAATTTATCTGGCACCTCAGGGAATCCATGAAAATATCCTTATTAGGCTGATCTATCGCCTGGTGTAATAAAACTCTCTTAATGAAAAAAATCTTATTTACTTAATTTAGAGCGTGTGTTTCACTGTCAAGGGACTTTGATAATAATACCTTAAGTGTTTTCTTTATGTTAAGAAGAAACTAAAGGTTGCCAGCTTCATTCTTATTGTTCCAACAAGATGGTGTTTCAACTCACAGAGACAAAGAAATCATGAATTTTCTTGAAGGATACCTCAAGTAAAAATAACACAACAGATAAATTAATTCATAAAATTGAATTAATAAACTCATAATACAGGTATACATATAATAAAAATGTATTTATTTCATCTTTTTTTTTTTTTTTTTTTTTTTTTTTTTTTTTTTTGCTACAGCTTAGCAGAGAAAGTATTACATTTGATTCTATTGGAGTTACGATATCGCATATTTGGGATTGATGCAATATTATTCCTTACTTTGAGCTAGCGGTAGAAGTTGTGAACATAAATGACAGCCTTCGCTGTGCACTGTCGCAGCACACCTGTTCAGAAGGTCGAGCTGCTGATGAAACCTCTCTTATCATTGCGCTGGAGATGATTCTGTTTTATCTTCGCAATTTCAGCTCTGGGTAACAGTTTCCGAATAGTTAGGCAAATCTAAACAGACATTTAGTTAGAGGTATACACGTTCAAGTTGCAAGTTCAACGCATGTTGTACAACTAATCTACGTTTACCATTCTATTATGATCATTCATTATGTTTCTGTAACCATAATACAAGAAGAAGTAGTGAATCTGAATGTATGTTAGAGACCGTATGCAAAATTAAATCTGCAACATTAGGATTTGAGAATGCAATTAACAGGGTTACGTGTGTAGGCTTTTAAACCTCGATGTGCCTGCTTTAGGGCAAAACTTGAAACCAAGTTTTTGTTCCTGGTCTTAATTAGCTGTCTGCGTTCACGGGTAACTAAATATAATAGGAAGCAAGATAGCCATCGCAAAAGCTTTTAGAACCTCTTAAGAGTTTGTGCGCGGAATTATTGTCAATATAAATATCACAATGGAAAGTTACAGTGCTCCAACTTCATTCTACTAAGAGGTATAGTACGAATTAGGTTCATACAATGTAAAGTAATAATAAAAATATACACTTCGTACAAGATTCATCTTTGGATCTACGAAAAGTTGCGTCATAGGGCCAGAATATAAATAAAATGTAAAAAATAGAGGGCTGTTCAATAAAGAATGAACATAATTTGTTTACGGCCATAATTTTTCGCACTAAAATTCAAACTTATTATATTCTGTTAGCTTAATGTGAAGCAAACATGCCGTAGTAGTTTTATTGTTGGTACTCATGGTTCCCGCCTGTGAGAACCAGGCAAATTCAGACATATTCAGTATCGCCTACGCTGCAAAAGAGCTAATATGCGAGGAACAATGTGCGGCTTTGAAATTCTGTTTTCGTCTCAACAAATCTTCAGTTGATGCCTATACAATCTTACAGGAGGCCTATGGAGAGTCTGTTATTCCCTACAGCAGAGCTCGAAGGTGGCTTAAAATGTTTAAAGAGGTGAGACAACCAATTTCAAAGAAAGGTAGACCCGGTGCTCCAGTTACTGCTATTACGGAAGAAAACATCAACACTACTACTGCCATTGTTAGAGGATCGACGAATTACCTTCAGATCACTTTCTGAAATACTGAACACTTCATTGGGTGCCACCCACACGTTGGTGACAGAAACATTACACATAAGACGTGTTTCTGCGCGATGGGTTCCAAGATTGTTGATTCCCGAACAAAAGCAAATTCGCTTGCAGGTCTGCATGCAGTTAAAGTTGATGTTAGAGTAAGATTCGGAGTTTCTTTCAAACGTAATCACTGCTGATGAAACTTGGCTTCATCATTTTGATCCTGACAGCAAACAGCAAAGCTCAGTGTTGTAATCTCCTTCATCACCAATTCCCAAAAAAGGAAAAGTGTTTGCTTCTGCTGGAGAAGTTATGGTCATCTCATTCTTTGATATTCATGAAATGGTTTATCAGTATGTTTTACCTGCACATACATCAGTAACTGGACAATACTACAGGGATGTCCTGAAAACATTGCAAGTCCATATCAGGCGCAAAAGACCACATTTCCATTAAGCAGGCTGGATGCTGCACCACGATAATGCGTGGCCACATATTGCCAATGTTGTTGCTGAATATCTTGCAAAAATCAAAGTGAAGTGCATCCCTCACCTTCCCTTTACTCCAGGTTTAGTTCCATGTGACTTTTTTCTATTCCCTAACTTGAAGAAAGGCCTTCGAGGGAGGCATTATCCATCCTCACAAGCAGTGGCGAAGGCTGCGGAGGCTATTTTGAAGGATCTTTCAAAAGATCGTTTCCAGCATGTCTTTAAAGATTGGGAGAAACGCTGGGACAAGTGCACCGCATTCAGGGGAGACTATTTTAAGAAGGACCAGCAAAATTATGAGGAGGAGGAAAGGTACGTTGTCAAAAAAAAAAAAGTGATCATTCTTTATTGAACAGCCCTCATAGAACACTTATGTGCATTTGCTTCACTAAAATGAAATAAGGAGAATCTGTACGGTAAAATTAGGAACTTAAACATAGTCCTTATAAATGTTTATTTAAATTATTGATAATATCAGAAAACCGTAAGGTATTCCTAGACAACACAGATTTGAGAAAGCGGAAAAGATGCTTAAGATAAAACTAGTTTTATTTAACCTGCTCTGGTTTCATAATGCGGCAGCATCTTCTAGTGGTTATTGCATAACGCTACCAATTTTGCAAATGTATGTTATGTAAGCAAAGTGTATCCGTGGTAGAATGAATACTTAAGTTCAAAGAAGCTTTCCGGCTGATACAATTTCAGATAACATTACTTAATTATATTTTCTGCTAAATATTCTTAGAAAGAACGCAACTTCTAACTTTTATAATTGTTTCAAGGAAAAACTTCACTGCACATCAATTCTGAGTTATTATATATCTAATGGAATTGATGCAGATGTCTTGCTCTAATCCATGAATAGTAGTGACGAATGAAAAATTATAATATAATTTTAGTTTGTACTGTGTGGCAGAACATTAACTATTTAATGTTTCTCCCTTAAAGTGCTTCGTTCAGGCAGAATTGCGCAGTTTTGTTTAGTACGAGGTAAAGAATAATCACATTATTTTGACAAAGTACCTTTACACATACTCATAATTTTGACGGTACTCCTCAAAATAGTCTCTCCTGAATGCGATGCACTTGTCCCAGCGCTTCTGTCATTCTTCAAAGACATGCTGGAAACCATTTTTGAGAGATCCTCCAAACTCGCCTCCGCAACCTTCACCACTGCTTCTGATGTTGGATAATGCCTCCCACGAAGGCGTTTCTTCAAGTTAGGGAATAGAAAAAAGTCACATGAGGCTAAATCCGGACTATAGGGAGGGTGAGGGTTGCACTTCACGTTGAGTTTTGCAAGATATTCAGCAACAACATTGGCAATATGCGGCCGCGCATTATCGTGGTGCAGCATTCACCTGCTTCATGGAAATGTGGTCTTTTGCACCTGATATGGACTTGCAATGTATTTAAGACATCCCTATGGCATTGTCCAGTTACTGATGTGTGTGCAATTACAACATGCTGATAAACCATTCCATGAATATCAAAGAATGAGATGACCTTAATTTTCCCAGCAGAAGCACCCACTTTTACTTTTTGGGGGGTTGGTGATGTAGGAGATTTCCACACTGAGCTTTGCTGTTTGCTGTCAGGATCAAAATGATGTAGCCAAGTTTCATCAGTAGTGATTGCGTTTGAAAGAAACTCCGGATCTTTCTCTAACATCAACTTTAACTGCATGTTACCTCCATTGCAGTGATAGGCGATATTGAACATGACTGAACTTGCCTGGTTCTCACAGACGGGAACCAGGAGCACCATCAATGAAACTACTACGGCGTGTTTGTTTCACATTAAGCTAACAGAATATAATAAGATTGAATTTTAGTGCAAAAAATTATGACCGTAAAAATTATATTCATTCTTTATTGAACAGCCCTCGTACAAATGATAATTTATGCAGAAGTTTCAACTTCCCAACATTGGATCAACGGCTGATTATATCAGAAGCATCTTACAACTAAGATATTTTCTTAATCCATCTCCATCTGACATACATATCTACGATATTGACGTTCGAACTTGCGAACTTAAACGAATTTAACGAACGAACTTGCGAGTGAATGTCTTACATAAAGTTCTATCGTTCACACAGAAAAAAATTCCGGATTTTTTGAAATGGCTCAAACGATTGTAAGGGAAATGAATTTGAGTCGTGTGTTACAGTTCGCTACGATGATGCGACACCAAATTTGTTAGAAATAATTTTGTATTCTAATTTTCTTTTGTGATTTAGCTTTTGGGTGTGCTGTGTAATGATTATTTTTTGAAGATGTAGCGGATTGATAAAGAATTTGACTTTGCTTTGCCAGTTTCTCTCTAGGTGCAGCAGAAATCTTATCTCCGGGTCCTGATCTGGAATGGATTCCTTATTTTACTATTCTACTTCTTAAATAACTGAGGCTTCTTTTTGGTTGATTATTTAATTTAAGAGGGCTACATATTTTTTTTTCTTTTGTAATTTATGTACTCCAACGTTAAGTCATATCGGGCGGTGAATGAATTGGGTTAAATGATGCTCAAATGAGTCCAGGGTCCATGGAGCTTAGAGATACCCCAAATGCATCTTGAAGGATAAGGGAAAACCCCGGAAAAACCTTATCCGAGGAAGACATGCTACCATCTACGAGGCGGGCGGGCTAAAATATAAAGTGATACAGCACTGTATTTCATAATAACTTCTTTTTAACACGTCTTCCGCAACTACTAATCTTCCTTCTCCCAAGCGTCAAACGGAAGTTGATTCAGTCTCGTTAGCAATGATCCGCTTTTTTATGCACTCAACACTCATAGCCCATTATATGTATCTCCTGTTTATCTTTCACTCGCAGATTCACTTTCACACACAATACAAACATTTTAACGCGTTTTAAACATTTTTAAATCATCTACAACACCACCATAGAGTTGGGTGTGGGGATTTTTCTCCTACCTAGGAAATTCTCCATCTTCTCAGAGTCGGAAGTATGAATGAGAGTGCGTATGCGTGCGTGATCTAATGATTAAAACCAAACGAACACGAGTTAATACCTTCCTTATGTTCCAAAGGAGAACGACCGCCGATATGAACATTGGAGTTAAATGAAAGGGGGGAATAAAACTACCATAACCTAGAAACTAGGTGGTTCGTGACCAAATACAAACAGCTTCGCGATTATGGTTAAAATACGTATTTAAGATATTTACACTACAAATAATATGAATATCTTGGAGGTTCTGGTAATAAACTGGGGAACATTTTTGCTCAGAAGTAGTTTCACTTTGTATAAATGAAAGACCTTCAGAGATACACAAAAATATACAAAAAATACAGTCTGTTTAAAACGGAACAAGCTGTTCAGAATTACTTTTTTTGTAGTAGCCACTTCCAATGTTACGAGAGGTTTAGTGTGCCACCTTGGAGCGCTGGCGTACTAGATCGGGAACGGTGAATGGCTGATTGAAGTTGTGATTTGCTTTTCAATTTGTTGTGGTTTGGCGGAAGGCCATCTTGGAAATTTCTAGTTCGAAGGCAGAGCATTGATTTCTTTTATTTCACTATTTACTCAAGATGCAGAGAAATGAGGATAATCGTATATTTGTGTTTGAATTTATCCGCACTAAGATCTTTAAGGCACTGTCTCCATTCTACTGTTTCTGGCGATGTCGTGGAAAGAAAACGAAATTTATAGCCTAGCATTTAGCAAGCATCTTTCAAACAGTTGAATATTCATTCGGTTTATCTCGATTAACATGAAGTAAATTGATAAAGAAGGCTTTTTTTAGGATAGCATATAGAAGTTTCCAAAATTGCAGTGCATGGGGAAAGTAACCTGAATATATCACATTAAATTTTAACAATACTTATAAAATCATTTCCAATAATAGTGATAATAATACTAATACTAATAATGATGCTGATGATGATAAACTTAGTGTAGCTGGAATATTAGAAATTACCACATCAAAACAAAGTGTTGTGGAAGCTTGCGAAACACGATTAAACCAGCAGAAGAAGGAGCCGCAGTTGAGCACTTCAAAATACCAACACGTACATACATACAACATAGGTATTATCTCTTCAACTTCCTCAATTTGCACTTTTCCGCCCATTTGAAGATAACAAAGATGCTGGACAGTTTGAGATGCTATGCTTGTTGACCCTTTCATAGGGTGCAAACATTTTTCTATTTGAAAGCGAGTGACTGGACCTGAGTAGAACGAATCTGCTTCATTATTCAAATCTGTTTGGGTCAAGGGTTCACAGCAACTCTACTGACTGAGACGGATTGCGATATCGTGCAGGGATGTTTAATGCCTAATTAGAGCCTGGTTTACCATAGCTACATGCACCTGTTGTAGTGGGTGTGTGAACAATGTCGAAGTTAAACAGAGTCCACAATTTTTCAAAGTGATTGATTCTTCCGAGAACAGCTATGGCCTGGTAATGTTCTTTCTTAAGTCTTCCAGCTCCAGGTGCGTCAAGTATACCTATTACATTATTTATTGTTCTCATATAGCAGAAATCAAGATGTTAATTTTTTCCCCACTTATAGAGAAAAATGCAACCGCTGTATTTTTCTTTTATGGTGTTTACCAAATATGGGGATTGTGATTAGGATTAGGAAGTCAGCCCAGAGGGAGTACCGCATGTGGGCCATATAGTTTCCCTTGTGACTTACTTATGTCCTGGAAAGAAAAGATGGAACCGAGCTCCAGATGAGTAATTTTACGGTAGGAATACATTTAAATAGCTGTAATTTGTTAAAGAGTTGTTTTTCTACTAAAGTAAGTGACGAAGCGTGCAATGAAGCTCTGGAAGAATTTCGAGAATTCCAGGACAAAAAGAAGAGGAAAAAATCATGCCAAACAGTACTTTGGATAGGTAGAGTCAGACTGGCAAATTTAATGCCAAAGTCGGGATTGAACCACAGATATAACGGTCTCCGTCCGGTTGCTCTTAACCATTAAGCTACCATGAACAACATGCCGGCATGTTGTTTCATTAAATTCTCCAACTGACTCACATTTTTCCGGTTAACTGTTACAGGAGAAGGTGGGAATTTTCACAAATTTTTAGTTTTTGGGTTAAATGCATACGCATTTATTAATGAAGACTGATGCTTTGTTCAGTTTGACCTCTGCCGACAACAATGGAATTGTTTATAATGCTAATTCCACAGAAAAAAAGACATCTTATGAAAAGGTGCATTTTTTGGTCTACTGAACATAGGGTGGTAATTTGGAACACCTATATCTCCAAAGATAAAGTGGTTTCATTTGCAGAAATCACACACATAGTCTTTTTCGGCACCTGCACATTCTACACCTGTTCACATATTACATATAACATTTAATTCAGGTTTCACCACTATCTTCGGAAAATTTTGTTTCACAAACTAGGCACAAGGCATCTGCATCATCAAGGTTGCCCGCCTCGGTAGCGTAGACGGTAGCATGGCTGCCTCACGTTCAAGAGGTCCCGAGTTCGAATCTCGGTCAGGGTGAGTTACCTGGATAAAGTTTTTCCGGGGTTTTCCTTTATCCTCACAGACGAATGCCGGGTAGCTATAACTTCGATTGACCCTGGACACATTTGAGCATCATTTCACTCATTTCATTCACCGTCCGACATGGCTTAACGTTGGAAGAGTAAAATATAAATTAAAAAAAAAAGATCATCAAGGTTTGTGCCTAGTTCCTCCAAGTTGGTGTCATCTGGAACACAAACAACAACTTCCTCGCTGTCAGATGATGAAAAGTTGTCCACTCCCATGTTTCTTTTGGGTTTTGGTCGGTTACTTTTCTTTCCTTTAATGGACTTATTCCTTTTTGGTTTTGGTTTAGTTTTTGACTTTCCTGCTGATGTCGAAGGATGATTTTCTAGCGATGACTCCAAGTACTTTTTATAAGGAGAGAATGTTATCACAGCTGCTGATCTGGATTTTCCACCTCTTCTCGAAGCAGCCTTCTTGCTTACTTTCACAGGAGAAAGATGGAAGGGTGAAACTACCTCATTTTGCTCTGAAGTAGGTTCTTTCATTCCGTTGACCTCTCCTGAATGATCTTACAGAAAAGCAGAACTGTTGTTGGCAAATTCGTTTTTTTTTCATATTTGTTATTCCATATTACCACCATCGCTATATTTTAATTTAAGCTTTAGCATTTTGAGTTTGACATATATTGCATCTGCTCTATAAAGGTGCAGTCGAAGCACACTTGATAACTTACCTTGCACCTCCGGGGAAGTTTAAAAAAACACAATGTGACGAACTACATTTTTGTTGTGACAAGCTTAATACGAAAACCTCTCTTCTCCTCACAGACTCACAACTACTTCGTTCTCATACAATCGTCTACTAGCACTGTCAGCTGTAGTTTAATGCACATCCGAGTGGCGTCGCTCAAATACCACAACCGCTAGACACGGATTCCATATTACCACCATATTCCATAATCCCAGCTTCTCCTCCAGGAGATCTCATATGCAATGAGATACGCGCCCTATGGCGACTTCCGTCCGTCCATCCATCACTGCTGGTAGGCTTCAGTAAGTCAGAGTGATTTTGCTGCGTGCCCACCCTCAATAGGGTTTTACTGCAGGTAGGAAATTTTTTGGAGAGGGGTTTGTAGGGTAATTTTTTTAGGATTATATGGCGACTTACTATGCTGTAAGTACTTAAGTCTTAGGATTTATAATTAAACCACTGTTATTAGGTTAATCGATGAAAATTAGTAAACTTCCACACTAATCGTGTATAGGCTAAGGTTTGAATATTTAGAGTCAGACTGAAAAATTCAGTGCGTACTTCACGGTATATGAGAACACCTAGTGGTGTATCGAGAAAAATACGGATCAGTTGGAGAACTTAATATTATGCTGGCATATTCGTCATGGTAGCTCTATCATTAAGAGCAACCGGAAGAAGTCCAGATCTGTGGTTCAAATCCCAGCTATGGCACTGAATTTTTCAGTCTGACTCTACCTATCTAAACCTTAGCCGACACACGGCTAGCCTGGAAGAACTTTTGTGGACAATTTGACAGCTACTTAAGCTCGAAAGACTGATTTCTCGAGCTCATTCAATACTAAATACTTCTGTATTTACGCATTCATAATCTTGAATACCATGCTTCGTAAGTTTTCGGAAGCAACCGCAAGTCTTCGGTAGTTAGGATTTGATAGATTTTGTCACGTGAAGCCTCTGTAGTGTGTGAAGGAAAGTTTATTTTTTATTTGTTTTATGTGACGCTTTTTAAATATAACTGTAAGTATATTTCAATAGCATTATCAACAATAGTTCACGTAAATTGGTATGTAGTGGTAATAAATGGGAAATTCTTGTGAAGTTTTAACTTATTAGCAGAAGTGTGTGATTTGCATACTTTCTTCATGTTCGCGCAGTGTGAGCCAGCTCAAGGAAAAATTGGAACTCTCAGTAGAGAGGGAAACAGGAATGTGTGCTTTTAGTGTGAGCAGTCTTGCAATGCATGAAGGTTAGCTAAAGGATAGCTTTAGTTCTTTGAGTCATTATTCTCTCTTGTGTTAATGAAAATTATTACGAGGGCTGTTCAATAAAGAATGACCACATTTTTTTTGACATCGTACCTTTACGCATCCTCATAATTTTGTTGGTCCTTCTCAAAATAGTCTGTCCTGAATGCGATGCACTTGTCCCAGCGTTTCTGCCAGTCTTCAAAGACATGCTGGAAACCATTTTTGAGAAGTCCTTCAAAAATCGTCTCTGCAGCCTTCACCACTGCTTCCGATGATGGATAATGCCTCCCACGAAGGCGTTTCTTCAAGTTAGGGAATAGAAAAAGGTCACATGGAGCTAAATCCGGACTATAGGGAGGGTTAGGGAGGCACTTCACGTTGATTTTTGAAGATATTCAGCAACAACACGGCAATATGCGGCCGCGCATTATCGTGGTGCAGCATCCAGCTTGCTTAATGGAAATGTGGTCTTTTGTGCTTGGTATGTACTTGCAATGTTTTCAGGACATCCCTGTAGTATTGTCCAGTTACTGATGTGTGTGCAGGTACAACATGCTGATAAACCATTCCATGAATATCAAAGAATGAGATGACCATAGCTTTTCCAGCAGAAGCAACCACTTTTGCTTTTTTGGAGGTTGGTGATGAAGGAGATTTCCACACTGAGCTTTGCTGTTTGCTCTCAGGATCAAAATGATATAGCCAAGTTTCATCAGCAGTGATTGCGTTTGATAGAAACTCCGGATCTTCCTCTAACATCAACTTTAACTGCATGTTACCTCCATTACAGCGGTAGGCGATACTGAACATATCTGAACCTGCCTGGTTCTCACAGGCGGGAACCAGGAGTACAAACAATGAAATTACTACGGCGTGTTTGTTTCACATTAAGCTAACAGAATATAATAAGTTTGAATTTTAGTGCGAAAAATTATGAGCGTAAAAAATTATGATCGTTATTTATTGAACAGCCCTCGTACTTGGAGCTTCCCTCGCTTTGAAAGTCACGCCTCGCCACTGACTGAAGTTATGTACATCTAAAATAATAGCTTTGTAGATATGAACATAAAAATCCATGGGGAGCTCTAGAAAATATGTAATTATTAGAATATAACAAGCAAATATAAAGAAATTGGGGACGAGAAGCATATGTCGATTAATGCAATAGGCCAGAGAGAGAAGGGTTAGTTGGGATGAGAACAGGAACAATATTTCTAAAAGGGATAAGAGGTAGGGAAAAGCGTATTTGTAAATTGTGTTGGGAAGAAAACAATAGAACACTATGTAACAGAGTGCGAGGAGGTTGCAATTCTGAAAAAAAAGGTTTGGTAGGAAAAATGGGAGAAAGTAAAGAAGAGTATAGTATCTATAAAAATGTTACCGGGAGGGGAGGAAAAGAAGGTAAGAAGTATTGGCGAAAAATGGGCCAGAAATGTAAGGATTTTTTTTATATTTATTTTTATTACCTGGGATGCCCCATTCCTTAGGAATACTACATGCAAATGTAAGGAATATAAGAAAGGAAGATGGGGGGAAGAATGGGACTAATTAAGTAACAAGGAGACATGGAGGTTAAGAGCTACCTGGCAGAGCAGAAGACCAGAGTGTCGTGTAAGCCAAGTTAGCAGCAAGATAAAGACAAATAAATGAAGTCATAAGTTGTAAATTGTAAAATTTTGAAATATGCACAATAAATATTTCAATTCAAATTGATAAATGTTGATGATATTTGGTCGTTTTTAACACGTTGGGTCATATCATTCCACAGTAATTGCGTTATATCTGGATACGCTATTAGCAGTGACACTGTTAACGTATCATGTATTGGGGAAAGGAAATTAATTGTCATAAGGAATAATATTGTTAATAAAGGAGAAAGGGGAAAGACCACTGTCTGCCAGACTTAATCAACATGAGAAATCGTTATTAAGCAGTGTGGTTTTCAATCAGATAGTAACTTAGGAGGTTCCTTATATAGAACCATAATATTTAGCAGTAATGAGATCACGTTGTCCTCTCACTGTATAAACTAGATGGCTGTGTCTGATTCAGTTAAGAGACAGGTCAGGGAGGGCCAACGAGGGTTAGAGAAATTGCACGAGTGGACCGTACATATCTTAGTCAATGAATCAGCATCATCTTCCTTCCTTTTCTTTCAAACTCGAGAAAAATGGGCTTTCTTGTTGAAAGAAGAGCGGCATGACTTTTGCATGTGAAAATGTTGCATCGTGCTCTCGCAATCTGAAGGGCATGACGAAGCAAAATTCCGAGGAGTAGGGCATGCGAGAGTGCACTTAAATGAACAAAGAACCCATTCATAAATTTAGCTGCATTTGAAATATCCACTCTAGAATGTGCTCTCGTTTTTTGACCAGATCTCTGCCCAGTTTACTTTGATTCTATCAGTTTTAGTGGGCTTATCTGTAGTTAAATTTGATGTCTGCATTATTATTACTTTCTCTACTGTCTTAAAAAACTATTCTTACGAAAGCGTACTGTTCCATTTACTGTTAATTTATTATTGAGATCAGCTTTCATCTCACATAAGATAAGTGTGGGTGATTCGAATTAATTTTTCAAAACCTGCATCCTAGGGGCAGTGGCGGCTGGTGGGTTAAATTATTGGTGGTTCACAAATGAAAAATAAAATACAGAGTAGTAATGTCTCACCTATTTATACAGATTCTCTGCTCTACTCTCCTTAAACCTGGCGAATCTATCGGTAACTTTTGCGTTGAAGTCGCCGATCTTCATAACAAAATCTCTCTCAATTGTAAGCATTACGAATGCTGTCAATCGGTCCTGTGACATTGTGTTCCTAAGGAAAGTTTTTATTCTTTTTAAAGTTGAGGAACAGCATTCTGCTTCAGCGGTAGACATTGGCATAGTTAACAGTACTCGGAGTATAAGAACCACACAGTGGACTAATGTGATAATCAGAATGTTTAAATATTCTGTGTAATGAATTTCCAATTCCAGTATATGTGACCACGACAAAAGTCTGAGAACACAAATGTTTAAAAATTAAAAGTAGCAAGAAAATTATTCGGCGTGATTAATATCGAAAAAGTTTTATTTGTATTTGCGGCAGCATTGGGTCTGTCTCTTACGATTTACAGTTATATAAAAGTAATTCAGAATGAAGAAGTCTCATAGATTATTTGTGATATACCTAAGTTTTAATTATCATGCATATGCACTAAATATGTCGTATTTTAATCAAACTGGTTATTACTACTTTTCAGGAAGAAATCAATATGAAAGTAGAAATTAATTGTTGTTTCACACTGGCCGTGTGCAGGCTAAATTATGGAAACGTAGAGTCAGACTGAAAAATTCAATGCCATAGCCGGGATTTGAACCACGGATCTTCTGGTTTCCGTCCAGCCGTTCTACCATTGAGCTACTATGACCAACATGCCGATATGACATTAAATTCTCCAATTGTCTCTATTTTTTCGGTAAATCACTTAGGAGTTCTCATAAACACATGAGACAGCTACCAGAAAAGAACGGAAACCAGAAGATCCGTGGTTCAAATCCCGGCTATGACATTGAATTTTTCAGTGTGACTCTACGTTTCCACAATATGAAAGTAGTTTGACATCTAAGGAATATGCTAAAATATTAAGTATTTAACCAGCGTATTCCTTTGAATCTGCCTTGTTCACATACATTAACACACACAGATTTGTTGTAGACAACACGGCGCTGGGGCGGGTTTTCTCCGGGATCTCCGTTTTCCCCCGCCATCTCATTCCACCTGTGCTCCATCTTCATCTCATGTATCATCAGTGTCACCGCCTGTGGTGCTGTATGTAGTAAAAGGGGGCGTTAAACACTAAACATTTCATTTCACACGCCCGCCTCTCTCTTAGGTGGTAACATCGTCCGTTCTGTACAATAAACCGAACACTATGTAATTAGTATTCCATTCTATAAATTCCCCGTGATATACCTGTTGGTGAAACACCGGTCGTAATGTAACTGAACGAATAAATAAAAAGTTTCTGCGTCATGTTCAAAAGGTTCCGAGTTCGATTCTCGACCAGCGTGAGTCATCTGGGTAAGGTTATTTTCCGACATTTTCCCTTATCCTGAACGATGTATATCGGGAAGCTTTATAGATCCTTGAAGCCGTTTGTCTACTTTACGATGCTGTTCGAAATTCTGATTCGATGCTTCTCCAGAGATACCTATTTCTGGGTATTCCTCGGTATATACGAGAATTCAAAGAAAGGATGATACTGCTCCCACTTTGAAGAGTTTAATAAACAGTATCCACCTTAAAGAAGAAGTTGGAACCGATTGAAACTTATCTATTTAAAACTTTGGAGTTGAAATACTGATTTGCTCTAGCAGACGATAACACATGTTTCTGCCATTGAGGCAAGAATGACACCTGATCCAGCTACATCTTGTTGCATCAGCGACCCGACCAAAAATGTGTAAGACTATGCTACCAAAATTCTCCTAATAACCTCCCTATTTGCGGATGACTCTAAAGACCCTAACTACTAGCTTCCAATGCGATGTTGCCACGTCAGTTCTACGTTACTTGAATTTTATACTTTCCTTCACCGAGTCCTTATGTACATTTCTAAGAAATACTCTCATATATTCCAATAATTCCAAGTTGGCCTGCCATACCTAAGTTCTTTAGGCAACTTCGGATACTTCTGCTCGTCACTAACTTAATCTACCGAACCACTTCTATGAATTATCTTGAATACCAGACATGGCTAAATTACTGCACTTAATGTCTGACATCGTCGTCCGGCGTTGCGCTCCAGATTGCGCTGAAGATTTCTACATTTGCTAGTTCTAAGTTATGGTAATTTTTGCGTAATTCTCTTACTGCAGCATTTTCTAAACATACATCTTGCATGGTCGATATATTCTACTGATCACTGCCAATAAGAACACTAAAGCGTGTTTCAGGACAGGAAGGAGAGTTAAATTAATAGATTTGAAAATTGCACAGCACATTTCTCTATTCTTTAGCCTTGAGATCAACAATGTTGATATGCTGTTCACATCATTATTCCTAAATAGCACCAAGGTAATCTCAGGCTATTAATTATTGGCTGCCAAGGTGGAGGAAGTCGAACATCTGTTTCATCATTGCTTAATCTGACAATCTCACGCCTCACTGCGTTGCGAATTGCGCGTGCGGATGCTTTTCTATGCAAAATAAGTTCGTGAATTAAGTCGTAATCAACAGGTGGAAAAGCACCGAAATGCATGCAGTTGTATTTTCAGTTCCGTGTAGATCCTTTATTGATATTAATAGATAAGGTCTTTAGGTTACAGGATATGTCTGGAGAGAAAAAAATTTCTTCAATTTAACCTAAGTAAATCGTTTCGGGAATTGTTATTGTTAATAAGTAGTAGTATTTACATATGGCACTAGCTAGCAATGCTTGTTGCACTTTTAGTATTTAAACTTGAATTAATATATAATTAATTTAATTTACTCACAAATAATTTGATACCAATGTTGTACAGTGATCAACAGCATTTTTGTTGCGAACGCTTCCATTTACACTCATAAACGAAATGTACAGTCCCAGCGTCTTCTAATAATATTTGGAAAATCTCTTGATAATTACACAGTACATTATGAAATCTCTGACATTTTGATCTCTTCCGACCTCTTGTCAAATACTGAAGTGATACAGAGACTATGCTACGGAACAGTGATTAATCTAAATGGAACTTTAAAACATTGTAGCTTCTTTTTAGTCTTGAAGTTATTTAATAAACAAAGTAGTTAGAAATCCTCAACATACAGAAGGAAATAAAGATAAAGCTGGTAAAAATGAAATTTCTGAGACCATCAGATTAATTGATTTGGAAAAGAGATGTATTCGCCATCATCGAACAAGAATATCCCTGTCATTCATAACTCTAAATATTGCTTACTATTTCCTATAGTTAGCTCAGCAGAATTTTCCACTCTTTATGGGCTTCTTTAGCATACTCTGCTAATGAACTTGATTACGAAAAAAGGAAATAAAGTATAACTTCCTTACCTGGAGTTTATTTATATAATTCGGCACTTGTCTCATGCATATTGCAGCGTTATAAGAGATACGATTCTCTTTTATTTTGCTGTTTTCTCGTTTGCTAAATAACTGCCAGTATAGGGTCATCAATGACAGGTGTCAAAATATGTGAACGTACAAAGGCTATGAACACGAATAACACAAATGTAAAGTTGGTAAGATTATGAAGCATTAAATTACAAATTATAGAAATAAATAATACAAATTATCAAGATCATAGTTTTGGAAAGTTATTAGCCTAAGAATATCTTAAGCTTGCTTCTTGAGATTCACATGAGAGTCCACTGCGGCTCTGTGGAATAGCGTACAGCTGCTGTTGCCTATCTGGTGCTGGATGTAAGGCTCTCAGACACACATGATGAACTCAACTGTCAGAGTGCTGCATGAAGGACATGCAGAGAGTTGGTTCTTAGTGATGATATGGAGATGAGTAGATCTCGAACATGCATTTATCATTTCAAGATCTGATCTTCTAGAACAGCACATTATATGGAATCTGTGAAGCTATTTCGCACTTAAGGAATTTCTGCATTCTTTTTAACATTGCCCATATATTTCCCTTGTTCCTTTTAGCAATGACATTTTATTGATTCCCAGAATATCGTAAACATACTCTCTCCTTATTCATATACCACTCATACTTACTGTAAGTTGGTGTATTCCATTATCTAGTTATTTTACTCTGTATTTGTGCAATTAAACAAACACCCCCACTTAACTGATAAATTCTTAATTAATTTGACAAATATTACCACAATCATCCCTCACACTTTCATCAACTCTCACCCTAAGGTAGCAGAGTAATTAATTTATTATACGTCCATAATTAGTTCTTAATAATCGTGCAAGTGCCTTATAATCTATGTGCCTATCTCAGATGAAATAGTTTCTTTTATTTACGAGATTAACCCAACAGTCGAAGTGTTGAAAGATGGTTAACATTGCATGTCATCTTATTATAGAGTTTAATCCTATTTACCACGTTTATCTATTAGTACCTTATCCTCTGTCAAAAGGCTTTTGACGTCCACTCATCGAACGAGCAGTAAACAAAAAGGAAAAAACCTTTCTTGACGAGCTTCTCATCTTTTCACACAATGCCAGCTACCATTAAACAACAAAACAAACCACAAGACGTACAAAAACATTCCATTAGCAAACTTTTAAATAGGAGGCCAAGCAATCAGGAAGTCAAATTATAGTCTTTCAGTTCTAGGTTTTTTTTTTTACGACTATGTCCATTAAATTTCGGAGCCGGAATAATTTATTTTGCCAGTCATGCGAGACATTGTCGCATCACAGGAGCAAATAATGGACCTATTTTAGGATTCTTTCTCTGATTGCAGGAATATAAATCGATTGATGTGGCAGTCATAAGGCTGTTCAAAGTAATTCTATTTTCATATTATTTTTATGGTAAACAGTAATCTAAAAATAATAAGATTATCTTTCAGAGGTGACGCTCAATTCTTCAGATAACTAAGATCCTGGAAAAAGTCACATGTGCGTTAAAGAATTACTTATAAAAGGAATCACATGACACACAAACACACACATATTTGTACAGGATATTTCAGAATTAGACCGAACAACTTTAAGGGATGGAAAAGGTATTTTAAGTTTAACTTTATTTAACATTATTTGTGATTGTAGTAGCTAGGAAATGAGGCTAAAAATTACAAGTGGAAGTGGAAAGTTGGTATCATAAATAGATGAAAAGAAAATGGAATATATTACTCGACAGAGCATTGAGGTGTATCAACCTTCAAGTGACCAGCGCTGTGATCTTTTCTTATCGGATCTTATCTGGTCGATTAGAAGAGTGAAATACTAGTAAGTTGATGTACAGTAAGTTACGAAAAACAAATAGAACGATTGGAAGCTGCGTGTGTCTATATGATATGTTTTCTCGCGTCTGGCAATGTATGACACATTGCTGTCCAGAAGACATGATTATATCTGAACAGAGTACACATACAATGGACTCGCCGTGTATGTGCGATAAGCTGAGGTAAACATCTCTGTGTTACGAATTCTTTCCGATACGTCTTCTCTCTTTGCCATGTAGTAATCATGATTTTATTAACAATATTAATGCAAATTTTAAAGAAATATTATTTTATTGTTAAATAATTTATTTAAAAGAAAAATTGTAAAATTATTATTAAATACTAAAGGAACATAGTTATAATTGGAAGAGACGTAGACCAATAGAAAGATGTTTAGTTGTCATAGCAACGGAAGGACCATTAACACGAAATTAGCTAAAGCTAGCATTATTCTGTGTTTAGCCATCGTAGAGAACGGACGTGTGTTAGTGTCCATAAGTCGGCAGAAAGGATGTGGTGCATAAAACATTGCGAAAGCAATATAATTGTCTTTAAAACTATGTAATATCAATGTTCACAAAGGTGATTGTTTCTTTCAGTGTTTTAAAAGAGTTGTTTCAAATGGTTTAATTAAATTAAAATACAATTTAGGAAACGAAAATATTATAAAATATTTAATTTTCCTACAAATCCATCATCGCTTCTCATCCGCGACGGCACCTTGGAAATTATATATCATGCCTTAGTAAGTTCCAAAATCCTTCTCAACTGAGAACGTCGGGCTCAGAATCCACCTTCGAGATAATCAACGGTGCATTATTGCATCACATCATCCCTGCATCTCTACAAATGAAAAAATTCCATTTCATACGGCTTCCCAGTGTGGTGCTTCGAGTACATCACCTCTGCATCTATACATATGCAATATCGTTAGAGGGATTATAGAGGAATGTTGGGGTAACATTTCGGTTAGGTCAGTTATGGTCTCAGGGCGTATGATTTTGTACAATAACCCATAGAAAATTTGGGACAGTACTCCATTGTTACATCCTTGCTGGTATATGGACACATTTTCTACATTGCAGATTAGTGAGTGTACATGTAGGGAGCTATTAAGCCAACGACAATGGGTTCTAAGTTCGACACTTGACAAATATTTCTCCGATTCTTTTACATTACTTTCGTTTCTTATATTGTTCATTGTGTAAGATCTGAACTTAATTACATCACACTTGTATTACATCATCATCATGTTATTGTTGCTGTATTTTTAAAGTGCGTGTGGTACGAGGGCTGTTCAATAAATAATGATCATAATTTGTTTACGGTCATAATTTTTCGCACTAAAATTCAATCGTATTACATTTGTTAGCTTAATGTGAAACAAACACGCCGTAGTAGTTTCATTGTTGGTACTCCTGATTCCCGACTGTGAGAACCAGGCAAGTTCAGACATGTTCAGTATCACCTACCGCTGCAATGGAGGTAACATGCAGTCAAAGTTGATGTTAGAGGAAGATCCGGAGTTTCTTTCAAACGTAATCACTGCGGATGAAACTTGACTACATCATTTTGATCTTGAGAGCAAACAGCAAAGCTCAGTGTGGAAATCTCCTTCATCACCAACCCCCCAAAAAGCAAAAGTGGTTGCTTCTGCTGGGAAAATTATGGTCATCTCATTCTTTGATATTTATGGAACGGTTTATCACCATGTTCTACCTGCACACACATCAGTAACTGGACAATACTACAGGGATGTCCTGAAAACATTGCAAGTCCATATCAAGTGCAAAAGACCACATTTCCATGAAGCAGGCTGGATGCTGCACCACAATAATGCGTGCCAATGTTGTTGCTGGATATCTCGCAAAAATAAACTTGAAGTGCATCCCTCACCCTCCTTATAGTCCGTATTTAGCCCCATGTGACATTTTTCTATTCCCTAACTGGAAGAAACACATTCGTAGGAGGCATTGTCCATCATCAGAAGCAATGGTGAAGGCTACGGAGGTGATTTTGAAGTATCTCTCAAAAACTGGTTTCCAGCATGTCTTTGAAGACTCGCAGAAATGCTTGGACAAGTGCATCCCATTCAGGGGAGACTATTTTGATTAGGACCATCAAACTTATGAGGATGAGTAAAGGTACGTTGTCAAAAAAAAAAAAAAAAAATGTGATGATTCTTTATTGAACAGTCCTCATATATCATTCCCTGATTATATTTGTATTCCTTTAAGAGTATTGCTACAAAGAGAAAGAATAGGAAATCAAAACATCTTTGTGATTCCTCAGTAGATACAGCTGATGATTTGTTTGGTATTGTACCTATAGCATTTTAATCCGCCAGGTACGTTGAATCAATTATGCTTCATTTCCGTGGCATGTTTTGCTTTCTGTAAGTATGTCAGGGGAGGGCAGATTTATTTTATAAAACGTGATGTAAACCTAAACTGTGAATATGTCGTTATTTTCGTTATTTACGACTTATATGTCGTAAGTCACCTTTTTAGAAATTATTCCTCGTTGTACAGGTTGAGCAAACTAGTTATATTATCGTGCCCTTCTTACAGTTGCAATAGTCATTTAGTAGTAAATGTTTAGTAACTAATTTAGTTGGTTTTCTCTTTTCTTTTACCACTATGGAAACTACAGAAGACATGGCCCTTTAGCCTCATTTTCACTTTTTGAAAAATATTACAGTAAATAATTAGATGGATACACATTTAATGTATTTATCAGCATGAAGGATACATTTTTATTATTATGCACCTAATTGGTAACCTTTCAGGTCAGAAACACGTGGCTTCCAGGTGCTCTATTTGTGTTTCCTAACTTACTGTACGTCAACTTACAAATATTTCAGTCTTCTAATCATCAAGATAAGAACCCGCCTCGGTAGCGTAGATGGTAGCGTGTCCGCCTCACGTTCAAGAGGTCCCGAGTTCTAATTTTGGTCAGAGTGAGTTACCTGGATAAGGTTTGTTTCTCCTGCGTTTTCACTCATCCTTAAACACGAATGCGGGTAGCTCTAAATTCAATGGACCCTGGACACATTTGAGCATCATTTCATCCACTTCATTTACCGTTCGATATGACTTAACGTTGGAGGACGTAAAATCACACAAAAAGAACAAGGTAAGAAATAAACGCAGCGCTGGAAGGTCCAATGCACCTCAAGGCTCTGTCGTGTAGTACAGTTTGCAACTAAAATTTTCCAAACTTCTAATTACAAAATTACTATGTATTTACTCACATGCACTTCTCTGCTCCCTCTTGTATAAGTTATTCATGAAGACGCTTATTATTTTTCCTACTTCTTGTTAATCTAGAAAAATATTCAATATAAGTTTACACATTTCGTTGTAGGTTATAATAAATAAAGCAAAAGTCGAATTTTTAGTAGCGCATCACTTTGTTATCTTGAACTTATGAATGGAAATTACAAGTTACGAAAATATTAATTCGAAGCAATATCTTGAAAAAAAAAAAAAAAACACTCTTCATAAGTTATACGGACATACATTTTATTTGCATTTACGATAATTATATATTTTGTGTCACTAAATATAAAGAACTTCAGAGCCTACACATACAAAATTCAAAGAATACATTTTATATGCCTTATAAATATCTTAAGCTATTTTACTTAATAAAAAAGTTAGTGCCATTTTTGAGAGAAAGAAGCCTTTTTACTTATAGTGCAATTTGGATTGAAGGATTTTCTTGAACGATTTTCTTTTGCAGCTTTAGGGGATTTTTTTCCTTCATTTTTTCTCTCTATTCGCATGGACAGAGTTGAACCGCAAGTTGGTGCCTGTTGTCAGGCGTCTGTCGAGAAGCAATTGATTTCTGGATCTGAGAGAATATCGAGAACGTGGGATCATACCGATACCTTGTATGAAGATGAAGAAGTAATGATATGAAATGGCAGTGCAATGGATGCAAGGAAAGCTGATTATGGAGCAGTTGGTGGAATAATAGCTCTAGAGACCGGAGAACCTGGAGAAGGCCTATCCAGACGCCGTCCGTCACAAAGCCCACAATTGTCCCCTTGATAAAATGCTCAACTTAAGTATGTCTAACCGACTTTCATTTGTTATTTCTAAAAAACTTATTATTTTAATGCTAAAACTTCTTGTCCGGTCATGTTCCCACCAATGCTCTTAGAGCAATGTCACTATGGAGGCAAGAAATTAAATCCATTATTTTATTTAATATAATATACAACTATACTAATATAATTCCTTATGATTGAGTAATTTGTGAACTGTGAATGTCTCATGTGATATACAATACGTTCCACATCTCCCCCGGATTTTCAGCTGCAGCTAAATAGAAATGCTTTCAAGATTCTTATACAGGTCAAACAATATATTCTAAACCACAGAGAAACAAGACAGCTTTTAATATAATTATGAGCAAAATACGACGCTTTCACAAACATTTAAAAACTTCATGTATATATTGCATATCAACTCAAATATTTTATTATGTGTGCGATTCTACAACCCGTCAATAATTGTTTTATACTGCAAACTTTGCTATGATAATCAAATACATTGTTGAAAGAAAACTTTTATTTGTATATATTATCGCTAATATGAAAATAAATTAATTAAAAATTAAAATGTTCAATTGAATAAATGTTTTGTTGAAATTCACGACACACACACTGTAAAATTTATACTTCGTGTTCCGCCGTACAGACAACTCTTGATCTTCCTCGATCAATAGTCTGTGGTGGAACGGTTCGTATCTCAGCAACACGACGATAAACTGTTGCTGATGTCTAGCCAGAAGCATGCAGATCTGTGCATGCGTGGAACTTACTAATTCCAGCTCTCCCGAATGTTGCCTCGTATGTGAACAGAACTGACTAGACAAACAATGTATTCACTATTTGTGCTACCAACCATTGGCGAAAGTTTTCCCGTGGTGGTTAATCGGAAGGCGAAAGGTCCTGGACACTTGAATATGATATGGATATAGGAGCTGCTCGTGAAGGACCGTCCATGCTTACTATGAGACAGCGACAGAAATTGGTAGACTTGCTTCTCTTCTATCTGAAAGCTCGATCTGATTGAACAGCGCAGCCTCGCGTCTATTACCATTCGCGCGACCATACATAGAAGTCATGTCTCCCTGTTTACGAATGATTGAACGAAATGCGAGCAGTTAACTCACTATATGTATACAATTGAATTTTACAGTACAACGAGTCTTAAAGTCTTCTATGAGTACATCCAGAAATGAAGTTGTGAGGTTGGATCCGATTTGGTATAATTTCACATGTTATTTCTAATAAAAGTAGTAAAAAGGAAGCCTTTGGAAATTATGGAATAATTTGAGCCATATCAGAAATTTGTGTTTTAGGTTTTGGCAGCTGAACACACGTTGTCATTAACACATGAAAAACAGAAAACAAAGAATTATGGGACATATGTTCATATAAACGTTTCCCCTTCTTTTTCCTAAGGAAGCCACATCCAAAGTTTGTAAAGGTATTTCTGATAATGTAAGTAAATTGCTCTTTCACCCAACGGTGTGTAGGATGCACTATAAAAGGGTAGAGCCAGACTGAAAAATTCAATGCCATAGCCGGGATTTGAACCACGGATCTTCTGGTCTCCGTCCAGCCACTCTAACCATTGAGCTAATATGGCCAACGTGCCAACATGACATTAAATTCTTCAACTGACTCGTGCTTTTCCCGGTAAACCACTAGGAGTTTATTGTACCTAATAATTGTACCTGTAATTGTACTTACAGCATAGTAAGTCGCTATTAAGGTGGTTGTCTCATGTCTTTATGAGAACTCCTAGTGGTTTACCGGGAAAAAACACGAGTCAGTTGGAGAATTTAATGTCATATCGGCATGTTGGCAATAGTACCTCAATAGTTAGAGCGGCTGGACGGAGACCAGAAGATCCGTGGTTCAAATCCCAGCTATGGCATTGAATTTTTCAGCCTGGCTCTACCTTTCATATTCCTGATAACTTATTGTTATTGATATTTCATTACACATATTTAAATACTGTACCGGATTGGATTTAGACAAACTTTTCTGTACTCGAAACGCAGCTGACACGTTTTTGTAAGATGTTCATACCGAAACTGGTGACGCATTAGATTTATGAACTGGTAGAGAATCGAGAGGTCGACAGGCATTAGTTTCTAACCTTCTTGAACTCACTGAGACTTAAATTATGCTCGGAACTTGAAAAATAATGGAGACAGAGTGTGCTTCCAGTTTCACTGAGAAGGTAAAGAACGATTCGTGAACCTTAAACTAGTCTGCCCCTAGGACAGGAACCTGATGGATATATAGCGCTTTGTGGTGAGCAGGAGGCGGGATTTAAATCATCCGAAGCATGACCCGAAGAAAACCCTAGCACGTGTCGCGGTTGCGGACCACTCGAAGACGGAGTGGGTGGTTACGTGGTGCAAAAGATCGCGTGAGCTTATGTTTGTTCATGTTCGGCAGGAAAGATTTCTGGTTTTAACCTCTACTGCACTAGTCCTTATATCTTTGGTGTCAGTTGTTTCATTATCAATGCTAAAACATGCTTTTGCGTTTATTAAAACCTGTACGCAAGATTTACAAGAGTAAAGAAACGTGTTTTCGTTTTGTAATGCCTTTCCGATATAATAAATAATCAAAACACTGGGAAACAAGGCGCTAAAAGCTATGTATTTGACAAAATGTTTCATTGTACATACATGGGCAGTTTGTTACCACAGAGATAAAGGAGGTTCAGAGGAACCGGGGATAACTATCCTAGCGACATTAACGATGTGCCTACTTCCTTAAAACAAGTATTCTTTTTCCTAGCACGTAGCTAAACAGTGGTGATGTGTGACTTCCAAATCTTTGAGAAGCTTCAAATAATAAATTTCAATAAAATAAGACAGAACGATTCGAAGAACTAAGGCTACTTTTCAGTACACTTTCTATTGTACAGTCACACGTAGGCCCTTCTTGCATTGCTGCTTCCCCTCTCCACTATGACGTTCCAATTTTTCTAGAGCTGGCCCACACCGCGTGAACTTTTAATCCTAGACTGGAGATAATAATGCTAATAATAATGCTAATAACATAAAACTTCACAAGGATCTATTTGTCACCACTAAATACCATTTTAGGTAAAATAATAGTCCCAATGCTATTGAAATATACTTACAGTTGTATTTAAAGCGCAATATAAAACATAGCGTTTCTTCACAATCTACAGAGACTTCCTGTGAGAAACTCTGCCAGTGCTTCCTAATTAAATTGAGTATGAGGTTCTACTCCAATTAGTTCTGGACCCGTAAGACCAGAACCCGGATCTCTCAGGTTTTTTACCGTAGGACAGTACCTATTTTATAAACTGCCTCCCCGCTGCACACGGCAGACTGGACGGAAGTGGATACGCCACTTACGCGCCAGTCCAAAATGGACCGACTACCAGGGCTGCCGGTGATCTAGAACACCAGCTACTAGCTCTGCAGGCTAGTACCCGGGACTTATGAGGCAACCCTCTACCCCCTCCGGGCGGCCGTAGCCTGGCCAGAGGTACCCAATTTCCCGTGGGTGTCGGGAACACACTGACCCCTCGAGTCCAACCCAATCCGAACAGCTCCCATTCAGGAAGGGGCTCGAATTTTTGGCCCGAGGTTCCTCTAGTAACATCAGAGGTACCACGAGTGGTAAGGGCCCGCAGCGTTCCTAATTAACGAAGAGTCCGATTGCTTCCGGAAAACTAGTAAACGTGGTATTCAAGATTACGAATACGTAAATGTAGAAATACTCAGTATTGAATGAGCTCTCGGAACTGGTCATTCTACCCTAAGCAGCTTGCCCACAGCACCACCTATGTTCGCAAATAAATTTGGAAATGTATACAGAGTTAATAAAATATTGTTTGGCATGCATTGTCTTGTATTTCTTCTTTTTCTCCTTGAAATTCTTGGGAAAACGCTGCATACAGCACTTCATTGCACGTTTCGTAACTGCATGTAAGAATATGGTAGGTTGAAAAGACCAAACATTCAATATCCAGATATTACTATAAATACATGTTCTGAAATCTCCAAAAGAATACAAAAACATGCCCTTTTTGTATATGATTAGCAAACTTAAACATAAAAAACTTGCTGAAATATCAAAACTGGCATACAGTTCCTCCAAGACAAAGGTCATGTAGAAAATAAATTCCCTCTTATATGGAAAATATATCGTTTTGTTTTCGAAAATTAGTAATGATTTTGAATAAAATAAAAATAAATGTATAACACATTTTATGTCAAATGAATTATTTAAGCTTAAACTTTCTGAGAATATTTTGATGTCTCCTTTATTCCGGATGTTTTTGCAGAGCTATACTATAGGAGTATTGGAAAATCTAAAGAATAACAAGAATATATCAGCATGGTTCATTTCACAAAAATTGATATAAATTGAGTGACATAAAAAAGTCCACAATTTTGTTAGTAAGCGCTCCTAAGAAAGTTAAAATATTGTACTTCAAAGGGTAGCCTGGGGTGGTAATTTTCTTGAAAACCTTCGAGTCGCATTTTGGGCAGGTGAACTTAAATACCAAGTTTGAATTTAAGTGACTTTTCGTTTTAGATGTATGGTATTCCTACACACGCATGCACGCACACACGCACGCACGCACACACGCACACACACGCACGCACACACACACACACACTCTCTCTCTCTCTCTCCCTCTCTCACGTGGATTACTTTTTTCTTGGCATCAGGGCGTCTCAAAATGTGTATTTCCGGTGTAATCTTGGTCTGAAAATTGTTGGACTACAGTACTTCCTCGACTTACCCTGATAAAACAAAAGATTGAAACACTAACGCAATTAAAAAAAATGGTTAAGCTTGAGGAGTCATATAAACTCTAGTACCTATTGTATCATATTTTTATATATTAGGTAAATAAAATACTTATTTAGCTGCTAGAGCTTTTAAAAGTGGAGATAAATACTCCGTGCTATCACCAGACAATGAGATAATTTTCCTTCCTCGCTTCCTCGCTTCCGTTTTTCTTTACATTATTTTTTATTTCTTTTTATCTGTCTCTTCATTAGAGTGAATAAACTGCACGAAATAATGCTCAAATGAGAATTCTCTCAACTGAACCAGGATTCAAATTCCAAATCTATTGAATGTGTGGTAAATACTCTAACTGAAAATCACGGAGGTTGACGACCCTCTTCATTTTAAGTTCCTGCCAACGACGTTTATTAAATTCCTTTTATACTTTCAGGTAAGCAACAAAAATGAATCGTTGCTGTTCAAGTAGTTGAATGAGTACAGTTTTATGCGTATATCAGAGGGTGAAGGAGAGAGAGAGAGGCTAGATGTGTGCAGAACTTAATAAGCATGACAACTTCGAACGACCTCCACAACCGCTACGTTCAATCTGAAGCTATACGAAAACTTCAATTTATTTTTAAGTAATGATCAAGACCATCATCAACTGACCCTTTACTTTCTCTACCACGTGCCTCAGGTAGAATATACCTGGAATTATAACTAACAAATCAATACCGAGCTTTTACGGAAGTATATCTTTTGAGAATTTCTAGAAAATAACTGTTTGTATTAGTGTGTAAAATTGGATATAGCGTGACCCAAAATCGAAGTAAAATCAAGACGTGCACGACACTTCTGATGCCGTATATCTCGGTCTTCGAGAAATCTGCTACCGACTGCTACGGCTCTTTTTCTCAGTGTACAAGTGTGTGGGATTAAACACCAGCTAAGTGATCTGTACACTTAATGGAGGCTAATAATTAAGCAATTTGAAGCAGTCGTCGAGTATTTGGAGATACAGCAAAATCTTTCTGAATTTTTGCACGATTCTGTAAGTACTTGAATGTGATATTCTAATTTCTCATGTACGTGATCTTTACAATTTGAAATAACTAGTTGCAATTACAGTGAGAAGCAAAAGTTGCCATGAATCCTCTAGCAGCGATCACCAAGTGCTCGATCTTCAGGTTCTCCTGACTATAATAATCGATCAGAGTGACACACTTTTCACTATGGTGAAGACAAAAATCTTAAAATTACGCGCTCTTTCGTCAACATAGTACGTCCTGTCTGTATTATTCTCTACAACAAACATTACGTTGCTTAATTTTAAGTCTATAAATTTGCCAAAATTCCAATAACCTATTTTCTTAGACTAGATTCTAAGACTATATTATGCAGCCCCCATTTTTACCAAAGTTAATTTGTGTTACTCCTTTATCTCTTGAACATTCAAATAATGTAGCTATTTTTGAAAAGTCTCACGTTCAGTTACTTATAAGAAAATTAGAAGGTAATTTCTGCAAATGTTTATCTCTATTGATATGATATATTTAGAAATATGAGTTTTCTAGGAATAGTTTATTAGAGAAAGTCACTTAAGTACAAGAGGTTAGCTTTGTTTTGTTGCATTTAATAGTCCATATGAGGATGCTTGTACCTGAAAACTCTAACTTCGCAATTTTCTCCAAATCGGAATTGCAATAAGACTTCACACACGGTGGTCCACCGTAGGTAAACATCTCTGATATGAGTTATGATCTTTTTGCTTCAGTGTGTTGGGTCATAGCAGAAGTAAAATATGGTTTGGTGAAACAAGTCCCGAATGGCTGTAAATGTTTCTAGCACACCATTCATCACCGCTGTGACATTCAGCAGTTTTCTCTCTTCCCGGCCAAGCTATATTATTCAGTTCATCAGCGATTAATTTTCCTTCCTGACTAGTGTCCAGCTTCGTTTCTGCCTGGGGGCACTTACAAGGACTAAAAATTAACCTTAATTGACTGTACTTGCGTTAAAACTGTTGAGATTTTTGAATAACTGCAACAAATTCCTTCCATTTATAATGTTATTGATTGCCACATATATTTTATTTTTTTATTAAAATTAGCGTGCTTAAATGAGGATTTATCCACGTATTCAATAACTGCGCGGGTCTGACTTTGGGACATATTTCAAACCTTCGTTTTATTTTATTATGCTAGAATTTGTTTGTCAGTATATCGATTTTGTAGACCTGATTTAGGTTTTATTTCCTGAGGCCTTTCATCTTTTAAAAGATTAACATACACCTTAGCTTAAAACAATTATTTTTACATTGAAGGACTGCAGAATTTATTAATAAGTACGTAATATTCGTTTTGAATTTGTTGCAAATAAATTATAAGATAATATATTACATTACAGATATTTAATTTTCTGTTGTACAAAGCCGTAATGTAAATAAATCTCGTAAATTAAATTAGTAAAATAATTGTTTCATTAGTATAAATATTGGAAAGACATGAATCGTTCTAAAATATTTAATTATCTGTCTATATGGCCATTTCATTTGTGCGTTTCATTGAGATATACTGAAGTAAAGTAAAACTCCATAATTTCACTACTCACCAGTATTACACGAGGAATATGATTTATTAGGCATAAAAGGCAATGTTGACAGAGTTTAGCAGACAGCGAAGAAGAGTAATTTTGTTTCTTAATTTTCAGGTGCAGTAAACTTGAAAATGAGCAACAAGAGATCATTTATGAAACTTTGTTGATTGTCGTACTGCAAGGTGTCTGTAAATTATGGTCTCCAAGGCACTGGAGCCGTGAGGAACGCTATTACGCGAGATCTGGCAACACTGGCGTCTAGCTTGTTTTCACCCCTTCAAATCCCCACCACAACGAATCCGTTGCAACCATTAGTCTTGGCTGGGCAGCCATTTGCGATGGAGCTTCCTCTCACTTTCGCCGCCAAATGCTAGTTTCGTGCAGTGATCCGCTTTTTGAGTGCCAAGGGCACTAACCCCACTGAAATTCATCGTCAGTTATGGAAGTCTATGGGCCACAGTGTATGGACGCCGAAAACGTGCGAAAGTGGGTCAGAGAGTACAAAGACGGACGTACAGACGTCCATGAGGAACAGCGTTCTGGTCGGCCTTCTGTTTCAGCCAAAACAATGCAAGTGGAGTAAGAAATGCTTAAAGATCGGCGTGTAACAGTTCGCAAGCTGTGCGAACTTATCCCTGAAATCAGTAAGACTACGATTGACAAGATTTTGACCCAACATTTGCATCATCGCAAGGTTTGTGGTGGGTGGGTCCCCAAAATGCTCACCGAAGACCATAAACGGCAACATGTTGAAGCGGCTCACCGATTCCTGGAGCGCTATGCAGAACAGGGTGAGGAATTGTTGGATTCAGTTGTCACTGGCGATGAAATCTGGGTGCACTACACAACACCAGAAACTAAAGAAAGTTCTCTCAGTGGCGACATTCGAATTCGCCCTAGCCGTGAAAGTTCAAACAGATATTTTCTGCCAGCAAAGTGATGGCTAGTGTGTTCTGGGAGAGAAAAGGTGTATTATTGTGCAAGTTTATACCTACCGGCTCAACAATAAACGCCGCTAGCTACTGTGAGACTTTAAAAAAATTGCGGCGTGCCATTCAAAATCGAAGGAGGAGAATGCTGAGGAAGGGAGTGACTTTTCATCATGATAACGCTCGTCTCTATACTGCACATGACTGATCTCCTGGCCCAGTTCGGATGGGACATCCTTACCCATCCCCCCACGGTCCAGACTTAGCACCTTGTGATTATCATCTGTTTCCTGAGTTGAAGACACACCTGGGTGGAACACATTTCCAGACCGACGATGATTTGAAAAACGAGGTTGAGCGCTACCTGCGCCACTTGGCGGGAGAGTGCTATGACAAGGGTATACAAAAACTGCCTCAAAGCATGCAAAAGTGCCTCGATCGCAATGGTGATTACGCTGAAAATAGCTGTAAGTTCCGCCTTTCCATCAATGTAACATTCATTGGCAATAAACATGTTTTATATATTAAATAAAATTGAAGACCTTATTTTACGGCCACGCCTCATTTGATTTATTATATTTTCATTCACATCACTGTCACTAACGGATTCCGACTCACCCTGATTTGCTACACCATGTCTTTGTTTGAATTTATCGAGCCAACTAATGGAAGCAGAAAATCGTATGTCCTGTTTGCCTGCAGGTTCCCGTACTCTCTCTTGTAGGATTGGGCTCTTGTATCAAAGTACGAGGTGTGTCCGTAAAATAAGGCCTCCCATTTTATTTAATACCTATAGAAAACATGTTTGTTGTCAATGGATGTTCCATTGATAGAAAGGCGGAACTTACAGCCATTTTTCAACATAATCACCATTGGGATCGATGCACTTTTGCATGCGCTGTGGCAGCTTTTGTATACCCTTGTCATAGCACTCTCCCGACAACTTGCGCAGATAGCGCTCAACCTCGTTTTTCAAATCATCGCCGATCTGGAAATGTACTCCACCTAGGTGTGACTTCAACTCAGGAAACAGATGTAAATCACTAGGTGCTAAGTCTGGACTGTAGGGAGGATGGTTGAGGATGTCCCATCCGAACTGGGCCGAGCATTTTGGGGACCCACCTCGCACACACCTTGCAATAATGCAAATGTTGGGTGAAAATCTTTTCAATCGTAGTCTTACTGACTTGAGGGATAAGTTCGCACAACTCGCGAACTGTCACACGCCGATCTTTAAGCATTTCTTGTTTCACTTTTGCAATTGTTTCGGCTGAAACCGGAGGCCGACCAGAACGCTGTTCTTCATGGACGTCTGTACGTCCGTCTTTGAACTCTCTGACCCATTTCGCACGTTTTTGACGTCCATACACTGTGGTCCATAGACTTTGCATAACTGATGATGAATTTCAGTGGGAGTAGTGCCCTTGACATTCAGAAAAACGGATCACTGCACACAACTCGCACTTGGCGGTGGAAGTGATAGGAAGCTCCAATGCAAACGGCTGCCCAGCCAAGACTAATGATTGCAGCGGGTTCATTGTGGTGGGGATTTGAAGGAGTGAAACCAAGCTATACACCAGTGTTGCCCGATTCCGCGTAATGGCGTTACTCAAGGCTGCAGCGCCTTGGAGACCTTATTTTACTACACGCCTCGTATTTTGAGATGCTGAATCCATTCAACAGGAATTTCTTTAAGGTTGTTATATTTAATGATCCATACTTTATTTCGTTTTTCCACAATGAAGATCTTAAAGGGATGAATGCCTGAAAGGAAAGGCTGGATAATCTTCAAAAGAGCCCAGATTCCTTAGGTACCCATCACTTGAATGGAAGTATCCAAGAAAACTTTATGCAAATAATTAACCCAAACTCACGAGTTTTTAATGTGATGATAAGCTATTCCACATTTTAAAAATATATCCTGTATTATACTTTTTAATGACAGATGGGGGTTGAAATTATATTACATTGCTGCTAAGCTCTGTTAGTACTCAAGTCCTTTGCAACTATTTAAAAATCTAGTTAAAGGCCACTTAGATTAGGATTAAAGCTATGAAAAACACTTTTCTCAGTATTGAAGAGGTAAAACTGCGGAAACCAACTTGTGGCCTAGCTTCAGAAACCAAAGGAGCTTTTCGGGAGTTAAGTTATTGGTAAAGATTGCCTTCAATATACGACCACCAATTTTTGACATGGATTCGAAGAAACTATTATGACACAGCTGTGTAGTTCAAGCTTATTTCTGCTGAAAATATACTTAAATAAATTTTATAATACTGTACCGTTAAATAAGGAGTGATATGTGTACTGATTCATTCGTAGGCTGTAAGAAGAAAACATTTGATGAGTCACTCACAAGACTTTCTCTACAAACTATACTCACAGAAGCTTATTTAAGCTTAATTATGCTGAAAATATAGTTAAATAAATCTTATAAGACTGCACTGTTTAATAAGCAGTGTTATGTGTAGTGATTCATTCTGTAGGCTATAAGAAAAAAACACATTTGATGATTCACTTTCAAAACTTTCTCTACAAACTCTACGTTCAGAAGTATACTCCTCTATTTAATGCATATTAATAGACATAAATATTGGCAGAAGTTATCTCATTGCTATCTTGTAGCTGCAAGAGATTTCGTAATACAGCAGGCTTTAAGCGATGGTCAGATTTTTTAAAGTTGGTCGGTATGTGATGCATTTTAAATTCTTTTCCCTTTGTATGACAAAAAGGAAACAAAATAATAACGACTTTCCATTTCAGAAAAGTATCACTATTGTAAAATCCAGAAAAATAAAAGCTGTTCACTCTGTAACAAATTTATTAGACATGAATTTTGCATTTTAACGAGATATTCATTTTGTGAAGTAAGATTTTGCAAACCTGTTCGGCAAAAACCACAGAGAGTGCTGAAGACAATCTCAGAAAATTTAAGATATACATTTCATTTACCGGGAAAATATCTTAAACATATAGTTTTAACTATCGTGCGTACGTTTTTTAAAATTATATTACATTCAAGGTTCGAAAAGGTGTATATCCGTGAAATCTTTATATTGAATGGAATGCAGTACTTTGAATGAATGAATATGTAGTGTTTAACGCCCGCTTTTACTGCATATGGCACCGCAGGCGGTGACACTGATGATACACGAGATGAAGATGGAGCACCGGTGGAATGAGACGGCGGGGAAACCGGAGGTCCCGGAGAAAACCCGCCCCAGCGCCGTGTTGTCCCGCACAAATCTCACTTTGCGGCCGTCTGGGATCGAACCCGGGCCGCCTTGGTGAGAGCCAAGCGGTCTAACCACTGAGCCACGGCGTGGCCTATGCAGTACTTTCCCTAAGTTATATATGCTGTAGAGAAAGTAATTATCTGCCTGGTGCATTTACATGACCTTCTCTAACCACTGTTCCACAGACAGTTTTTCAACAGTCCAGGTTAATTCAGAAAAACTTTTGCTGAAATAATGTCATCACATATTTCTCATTAAGGAATATCCTAATAGGTAAATATTATAAAATGCGATCACTAAGTAAGCCTTTGAAATTTCATCTTCTTTCAGTTTACATCAGAAAAATAAAGGAAAACAACACGGAAATCGACCTAGGCATAAGCAATATGTATAAGTGCTTGATATTTCAAACCAGTGTTAAAGAATATTTCGGAAAAAGTTTAACTCTAAAACACATTTTATTTCATGTTGTGTCTTCTAACAAGATGTTCACTATCTGTGTAATAAGATACTTTTTCTCTAACACTTTACTACTGTCTACTTAAACAAGTCACTTAGTAGAGTATTTAAAATGTGCATTTTATGTACCTTGTGAGTATTTTAAATCTATAACATTTCAGTAATGATCAGAAAGGCCAATTTTGAAAAACAAAGTGAAAAAAAGTATTCTTCAAAGAACATTTTGGTATACGGGACTTTTTAAAATATTCACATACACTGTTCACATACATACACATTCAGTATATTTTTTTTCTAAAATAACCCTCTGTTTATCCAGTGCATCTGAAAACCTGTATTTCAGGTGAGAATTTCGCATTGAAATTTTTGTTACCATTTAGTCTATAGGTTCCGTGTTATATAACGGAGAGAATCTGCGATCAATAGATATGCTGTGCTATCATCTCCCAGGAGGCAGGGATGAAGTGAGGGAACCTCATGAGGTACAAACTGCGGAACACCTGCCTCACTGTTGGAGATGCCTAGAGAGGACTCGTGGATCAAAATTCTCTCTGGTATTTATGAAAAATCTCTTCATTTGAGCAAGCATTCGTGTCATTTCTCCAGCATTGTCAAACACTCGAAAGCTAGAAGCGTACCTGAAGTAGCCCGCCTCGGTAGCGTGTCTGCTTCACGTTCAAGAGGTCCCGAGTTCGAATCTCGGCCAGGGTAAGTTACGGAATAAGGTTTTTCCAGGGTTTTCCCTTATCCTGAAAGATGGATGTCGGGTAACGCTAAGTTCTATGGACCCTGGACCATTTCATTCATTCCACTCTTCGTCCGATATGACTTAATGTTGGAGGGCGTAAATTAAAAAAGAGGCGTACGAAGCAGAAGCGAAATGACAGAAATTTAAGGGAATTAATAGAAAGTAAATTGTAGTAGAGGAGAAATCAAGCCAGCATTCCCTACCGATTAGGGAAGAAAAACGAAAAGCACAAGTTCAGACTGGGCCGGATAGAATGCAGGACCTCCCGATTGCCATCTTTCCATATTTACTAAAGTAAACAACGATGAAAGTGATTATATCGATACTTTCCTTCATTAATCCAAATGAATATATCTGGTAGTTGTACTTGAAAATCTTTATGAAGGAATAATTTGTTGTCTTTAACATTTCACTACAATTTAGACAGGCTTAGACATAGGTACCTCTCAAAGTGTAGTGCCATTTAATTTAATCTCTTAATGCTCAAAATCCTTACTATGTGCTGCCCTTCAAATATTTTGTGTGTAACGATGCATGAGTCACAGAGAGGGAGATAAAGAGAGGAGGGCCCTCCTCATAATGATTTCTAGGAAAACACAGCACTTTCTAAAGCACTGTCAAGTCCAGTACAGTCCAGATGTGTGTAGGATAATGTCCATGGCTTATTTCACAATATCAACCAGAACTTCTGACCAGATCTGTAACCCACTTTCGTTTCTGCTTTCCGATTTAAATAAAGATTGCGTTGATTATTCAAGTATTGATTCATGGGTTATTCCCACTATCATACTGTCTCTATTTTTCATTTTCTGGGAGCGATTAAACATCCCAAACATTAAATTATGATTTTTCGGTGTACCTAAAGCTATTCTTTAACTATTGACAGAGGTACAAAGGAAATATTCCAATTATATTGTTGTTGGACCTCTTATAATTACTAAACTTTGAAGGAAAGTGCTAGCAGAAGGCAATTATCGTATAAAATATGCTCTAAAGCTTTTAGCAGTCACTAGAACGTATTGTGTAATCTGTTCATGAATTATTTATTACTGCGCCTATAGCACTCGTAAATATGGTACTCTAGTTAGATGTTCTAAATTGTGCGGCGACACCTATATAAGAAGCTTTAAATATTTATCGTTTGTTTCTATCTCTTACACCGCTAATATCAAATTAAACACACACACAACGTGTGTATTATGAAACAGGATACACTTGTACGTATTCGGCTCCACGGTCATAATTTGCGGCAAGTTAGAATGGAAAAGTAGGTATAAGTTATGAGAGAAGAAGTAAAAAAGATATTTGAAGTTTCACTTCAGTAATTAGGTTTATTTAGCAAAGAGAAACAGAACAGTTTGCTTTATCTAGACATGTTCTGTGGCGCCGCCTTTGACTCTGCATAAAATGGGTAGTTAAGATTTTTTAAGGCTCATTTCGCAATATCTAGTTGATGCTCACTCAACCACCAGTGCTAAAAACCATTTTAGGAAATGCTTAATGTGTGTGTCCAGTGCCTCTGAACATTACACAGTAAAACCTCGTTAACCCAGACCAGTTTTGGGAAAAAAATATGTTGTTTAGCGTAGTAAATGAACACTTGTATTACAGACGATAAATTGGTATTCTCAGCAGATAAATTACTCAAATTCTCTTGCCAGCGGGGAATTCATTACAGTCACCCCACCTGCCTGGGACCAGGTTGGAAGAGAAATTTCGATATAATCATCGAAAAAGTAGAGACCTGGTGTGTGTGACTTGCTAGAAAAAAGATTAAAGAAAAGGAAAAAATAAGTGTGGAAGAAGATTTTATACACATTTTTAAAAATATCGATTCTATTCCGAGGTCGATGAAGAAGACATTGGCAGTTGGTTACAAATGTCAAGGACAGAGGTTACAAACCGATTACAGAGCATTATTTTTTGTTGAATTTTGATTTCAATTGCTCAGCAGAGTTAGTGCTATACTAATTGTGGAGCTATATACATAATATACATAATAAAATTAAAGTATACAAGGAAAGTGGATACTCATATTGGAGTCCTCAAGCAAATTGGTCTGATTAGTGTGAGTACAAATTAAATAACTTCATTACAGAATAAATAAACATTATAGAAATAAAATATCCTGTGGCAAGCGTGTCTTTAGTCTTGGTGCAGCATCAAGGCGACGTCCCAGTTGCAAGAATAAAGCACCTGATGCATAAGGAAGGTGAGCAAAGAATCTGCTTATCGTTGTAGAGATGTACTCATTAATGCTATGCCCAATTCTCTGTGCAGAAGGCAACATTACATTATGCAGTTTTACTGAAAATAAAAATGAAGAGTTTTCTGATACAGACAGTACTGATGAATCAGAAGTGGTTATGACCCACGCACAAGCAGTAGTAAACATAGAGAAATCTATCCTTTATTTCGAGAGTCAAGCCGAATGATTGACACATGAACGTTAATGTTAAAGCGGATGCGAGATCCAGTTAATTCGGGTAAACGAGATTCTACTCTAATTCGAAAATGAAAAGTTGGTTAAATTCCAAATTTGGTATTGCACTTCTCTTCCAAGGATGCCATACTAAGGCCCTCATGAAAACTCTTCCTCCAGACTACCTTTTTAAATATGATATTTTTCAAAAATTTGAAAATTACAAAAATAGCGTTAACAATTTTGATATAAGTGCCATATGTTTAAGATATTTTTATGACAAATGAAGTATGCATCTTGTATTTTCTGAGAATGTCCTGAGAAGTGCTCTTAATGGCTTTGTGTAATTGGTAAATCCTAAGATATGGATTTTATCTGGTATTGATTTCCTTAAAATACACAATTTATATCAATGATATTTTATGGATTGGATCATTTACGACGTATTTCTTTGTTATTTGTTTGAATATTCAAACATGTATACCCTTTTAAAATCTGAAGTGGTTACTCATTTGTAATTTCTTTGCCATTGAAAGGGAGTGGCATCTGCGACGGGTCCGCGAAGTCTCCGTGCGCGTTTTGAGGTCCTCTCAAAAGGGTGGCTACTGGATTCTGCTTCTGCAGCTTTCTCCGGCGCTGAATGGGTATTATCGGGACCAGGAACCTTATGGTGGTAGGTTTTCTTTGCATGCCTCGGCTTACTTCGGAATCTTAAGAAGCAAGGGCTCACCTGGGCGTTACTTGCTACAAAGGCTTCCAGGTAGGAAGGTCGAATCACACGTCAAAGAATTTTGATATAAAACAGCTTACTATCGGGTGCCACACGTAAATACGAGGACTGTTCAAAAAAGAAAAGATCATTATTTTTTTACGGCCATAATTTTTCACACTGAAATTCAATCTTATTATATTCTGTTAGTTAATGTGAAACAAACACGCCGTAGTAGTTTCATTGTTGGTACTCTTGGTTCCCGCCTGTGAGAACCAGGCAAGTTCAGATATGTTCAGTATCGCCTACCGCTGCAATGGAGGTAACATACCTACAGTTAAAGTTGATGTTTGAGGAAGATCCGGAGTTTCTTTCAAACGTAATCACTGCTGATGAAACTTGGCTCCATAATTTTGATCCTGAGAGCAAACAACAAAGTTTAGTGTGGAAATCTCCTTCATCACCAGCCTCAAAAAAAGGTGAAGTGGTTGCTTCATTCATGAAATGGTTTATCAGCATGTTGTACCTGCACACACATCAGTACAGGGTTGTCCTGAAAAAATTGCAAGTTCATATCAGGCGCAAAAGACCACATTTCCATGAAGCAGGCTGGATGCTGCACCACGATAATGCGCGGCCGCATATTGCCATTGTTGTTACCGAATGTCTTGCAAAAATCTACATGAAGTGCATACCTCACCCTCCCTAAAGTACGGATTTAGCCCCATGTGACTTTTTTCTATTCCCTAACATGAAAGAAAAAGTAAAATAAGATTTAATGTGCGATTATCTTAAGTCATGTTTTATGAAGATGGTAGATAACCACTGATCTCCTTAAAGAAACCAGTGATGTTATCAATAACTAAAGCAGGAGGAGGAATTTTACACTAAATGGTTCCTAACATAAGCATCCAACCACTTCTAGTTCCTTCAGGTGGTGTTTCTCACAATAATAAGGGATGTAAGTGTAATAAATATCCTGCTTTCTGGTGTTACCTTCTTCGGGCTGTAACTCGCTTGTTTCAATTGCTAATTCATGATAATAAAGTTCTGAAACAAAAATAAAACGTGATCTACATTATGGTAAACTGCTTACATAAGCAGTGCTTAGCCTAACTGAAAGACCAGAAGGATTCACGCCCTGCTTTACCTGTTTATAAATTCACACCTCGTTTTCCTCTTACATCTTTAATAGTGAACTCTCAGTTACAGGTAAACGCCGTCGATGCCAGGAAACTCGAAATATTACCAAATTTATAAGCCATCAGCTTCTAATTTTTATTTAGTGGTAGCTACTCTGGTTTCATTTGAATTCTGTTTTAATGAATTTTTGTGATCTTTGTGAAGCGTTGACAGGTTGTAATGCTGAAATGATCGTTAAAAACAGCTCTTCTGTCTCTTCAGTATCCCGCAGAGTGAAATAAGCTATTATACTGTAACAAGTTCTCTCCAGAATGAATAATAAATCATGTGCGAGTTTTCTGAAGCCCTACTTGGAGTTTAGTACGTATCTTAGACATCAACCTTTAAATTATGCTTAAAAATAAGGCTTTAGGCATCTTAGGTGTCTAGATTTTATAGGCAGGTTGGAAAGAAGAGAAGTGCAATTAATTTTGACATTAATTAAACGCCTGGTTGAAAGCAGTGTCTCTTTGAACAGTAAAATAGTAAACTAGAAGAAAGTAGAACTCCTAAAAGTGGAAAAATATAAAATATTGAATGAATAAAATACAAGGAAAATATTTGCAAAATAGCTCATTTAAGTAAAAACACAAACCTTAATCACATAAATGATTTTATATTTATTTGTGTGCTTGACAGAAAGTGCAGGATCTTGCCACAGAAATCATAATCTGGGAGATGTGGGAGAAAATTAATGAAGAATATTTTATAGCTCTTTAATCTATTAAAAATATGTAACCCATTTTTCTGTATTCAGAAACTTAAGAAATGTCTAACTTGGTTTGTCATCATGAGCTTGAAAATCTGTCGAAATGCATTTGAGTTTCAGGTAACATATGAAATCCCTCTGAAGTAAAGGCAAAATGGAATAAAATTAAATGAGCTACATAACCTCAAGAATTTGACAGATAATGGGTAACATTTTTAATAATCCTTTATTCATCCACTTGTTCCATTACACCTGTAATATTACATGTTCTGGTTTGCTTTGCTTCCAGAGGGATTGTTCATATTAACTGAAGTATTGAAATTATTGCGTTTTCAGATTGTGTTCACACAGTCACTGTAGTCTTTTAGAATATATTTACTTATTCAGCACTTTCTAGGTTGATTGTTTTGACATATTCACTAAAGTCCCTTAGATATTGTTCCACAAGTGCTGGTTTATGTAATGGCCACTTCCGTCCTTTCTTGTTTATTTGCATCCTTAGTTTCTCCTCTTTGGTCCTTCCATTTGATGCAGTCAGACAGGATGTGATCTGTGGTTTCGTCTCCTCTGTTGCAGGTGCATGTAGCATCATCAATTATGCTGAATCTCTTGTAATAGGCTTCCAGCCTCCCATGTCCTGTTAAAATGGTAGTGAGGTTTGTTGATATGTTGTTGTTGTTGTTGTTGTTGTTGTTGTTGTTGTATTCAAATGCTAGGCTTTGGCAATGAAGCCATTAGCTCTCTTGCTCTCCAATATTTCTGTGTAGTGGGTCCGGCAGGTAAGACTTCACAGGTTAAAAGAAGTTCTTCAGTCATTTCCTCTTCATTGTTGCACAGAGGACAATTTGGACTTGTATAAATTCCTATTCTGTGTAAGTGTTTGGCCAAGTAATCATGTTCCGTAAGTAATCTAAAATTTGCTACTGCAGCTTTACGTGGGATTTCTGGAATAAGTTCTGGATTTTTAATTAAAATATTCCATTTTTTATCTTTACCTTTCTTAGATAATGATTTCTGTTTGTTTTTTATTAATCTTTTTATGGATGTAAAGGGTAAGTTTTTACTTTTGTACTGAACTAAATTTGCACCTTTTTGGCAAGAAAATCAGCTGATTCATTTCCAGCAATTCCACAATGTGCAAGTATCCACTGTAATATAATTCTTTTCTGTAGTTTTTGAAGTTGTTGGATCATTTTGTGATAGTCTTTAATTTGGATTGACCTCATTCTATATGAACTTATTGCACATAATGCTGCTTTAGAATCAAAAGCGTGACAGCATTTTTGAATTTATCTATTCTGTATAGAAGGTGTTGGAGTGAAATACGAATAACCATTACTTCTGCATCAAAATTTGTTGTGTGGTATCCTGCTGGTTGATAGAATGAGAACAGTGCACACTTAATTCCTGCTCATGAGTTGTTGTCCAAGATAGATCCATCTGTGTAGATATGTGACCATTCTTCAGGTGGGCATCTATTGTTCAGTTTCTAATGCTAGTGCTTTTAGTACAGGTTTGGATGTTTCAGATTTTGTAACTATTTGTTCTAAATCTAATTGAATATTAATTGGTTCAAAAGTCAGTGGGTTTTCTTTGATTAAAATTTTTTCTTTAGAATTAGGAAGATTCAGATATGAGGTTTGTTGAGATGTTAATTTTTCGTTCTAATTGTTTTGGTACTGTGGGAAAATATTGTTTTGTCTCTTGTCCTTTTGATGTGTTTTGCCATTCTGTTTCCCATTTTTTGAGTGTTTCTTCTCGTGTTTTTTCCTAATGGCTCTTTTTGGGATTCTATTGTAGCTTTCTATGCTATCATTTGTTTTTGCTCGTTTCGCAAGTTTATCTGAAATTTCATTTCCCTCTATTCCTATGCGGGCTTTTACCCATCCTATTCCTACCATCCATTCTTTATATGATATTACTGGGTAACTTTATAGCAATATGAAAATAGGCAATTAAGAACTCTGTTTGCACTATTGGAACTGGCAACAATTTGTAGTGTTCTTTGAGTAATAAAGAGCATTTCATTAGGAGCTACATTGAAAAAAAAAAATGTTTATTTTCTGCTTGATAAAACTTACGGTCCAAAACTACTTTTGTTCTGGGATACAAAGAATGCACTGCATGCTCACTCAGAACGTCACTGGCATTACCTTATATGGACAAGTTGCAATAGCAGAGTAATAGTGTATTGTGATTTATAAAGACTAACATATTTCTTTCAATTGCTTCAAAACGAGTTACATTAGCGACAACTTATTATACTTATGAAAGAGTAGAGCCAGAATGAAAAATTCAATGCCATAGCCAGGATTTTAACCACGAATCTTCTGGTCGCCATCCAGCCGCTCTAAACCATTGAGCTACTATGGCCAACGTGCCAACATGATATAAAATTCTCCAACTGAATCGTGTATTTCCCGCTAAACCACTAAGAGTTCTCATAAACACATGAGACAGCTACCTTAATGGCGACTTACTATGATGTAAGTACTTTAAGTACTTTAATATGTAAGTACTTTATAGTTCGGACCACTATTAGATACAATTAATGGAAATTAATTGTTCTTTCAAACTATCAGGTGTAGGACGCACTATGAAAGGGTAGAGTGAAACTAAAAATTCAATGCCATAGCCAGGATTTTAACCACGAATCTTCTGGTGTCCGTCAAGCCGCTCTAAACCATTGAGCTACTATGGCCAACATGCCGACATGTCATTAAATTTTCCAACTGACTCATGTCAGTAATGTAATAGTAGCTCGATTGTCAAGAACGGCTGGACGGAGACCAGAAGATCCGTGGTTCAAATCCCGGCTATGGCATTGCATTTTTCAGTCTGACTCTGCCGTTTCATAGGGTGTCCTACACACAGTTATTTTGAAAGAACAATTAATTTCCATTATTATACTTATACCTGAATTGCAGAGGAATTTTGAGGGTTCATTTATCTCAGTAGGAGTTGTTGGAAATGTCTTCCATTCTGTATAAGGCATAGTTTAACACGTCGTTCCATCTTACTGGCGTTGGACGATTCTGTTGTCAATAGCATACATTTCCTGTGTAATGCATGCTTAAGATGACCAATCTCTGTGGACATGTGGAATAAACCTGTCGTTTAAGTAACACCATAGAAAAAAGTCTGAAAGACTGAAAGATGTCAAATTCGGAGGTCTCGGTGGCCACAGGTGCCTGAAAATTATCCCGTCGCCAAAGAAATGTGCAATTACTGCCAAGGATACATTTAATGAATGGCATGTAGCGCCGTCCTGCTGACAATATACTTTACTCGTTCTAAAAGGTATAGTTGCTCAGTAAACTCCATGAACACACATCGCTACTGTGCAGAAAAAAAGGACCTGGTCTCACAATTCTTTGTGCGGATATTGTGCACCGAACTCCAATTTTAACCGGATGTGTAGGTGCTTCATGGGTAACATGTCGATTTTGTCTTGTCCAATAGCGTGAGTTATTTGAGTTTATAGAACCGGATGCTTTATCTGCGAACCATGTGTCGGACAATATAGCAGAATTTTGTTTAATGAACGCTTGAAACCTACGACAAGAACTCACTCGTCTATCTTTGATAGCTGTAAGTGATGGACAACAATAACCCTATATGGCTTTAATCCCGCACTTTTCGCAGCTCTATGGCATATTGGATAGTTGTATGCTTTTCCTGTGACAAACGTCTTAATGATATCTTGGAGGACTGCTCCAGTCGTGCTTTTTATTATGAGTTTCGCAGGCACTCGAATAACTTTGAGAAAATATATCGAGGAAACCATTTGACCCTGGATAGCAGCTCTAAAGCGATCTGCACAGCGAGAACACCATCCCGCGTTGTCCAGCCGTTACGTCCTGGACAACCATATCAATATATTAGAAAAAGTAAGTCTCAAAGCATTGCAGTGATAATACTGGCAACAAAGAAGATGTTTCGGGCTTAAAAATAGTGAATTTGCATGTATTTCCATCTGCTGAATTAAAAAATCGCCATAAAAATGATAGATTAGCTCTTGTTTTGAAGATAAAGTGACATTTCGTTTTATAGAGTTAAGATTTTAAATTTGGGGGAATTTTTTGGGAGAGTTGGCACACCTGTTAAGCAACAAAACACAATCAGAGAGAAATTTTGGAAATTAAGTGATGCAAAATTTTAGGAAGGCATTTTTGTTGGACCACAAATAAGATAACTTCTAAAGGGTCCTGCATTTGACCAAATTTTGGAGGGGAAAGAAAAGGAAGCTTGCTAAGCCTTCAAGGGTGTTGTTCATGGATTTTTAGGCAACAAAAGAGATGACAACTACAAGCATTTGGTGACAGTTCTCCTGCAAAAATACCGTAACCTTTGATGCGACATGTCCCTTAAGATCCATTTTCTCCACAGCCACCTAGACTTTTTCCATCCTAGTTGTGGAGCTGTTTGTTAGTGATGAACATGTGGAGAGATTCCATCAGGACATTTCTGTTATGGAACAAAGATACCAGGGTCGTTGGAATGATGTAATGTTTGCGGATTACTGTTGGTCTTTGTATAGGGATTCTGCGGAACTCCATCACAAGAGACAAGCTAAAAGACGACGAAATCAATAGTCCACCACGTGATTCTCTTCAGACATGACTTATCTGCGAAGTATTTTTACAGCAATTTAGAACTCTTAACATGTAATTAACAGTTTAAAAAATCAAATGCACTTTCATTGTTGTTAGCATGTTTGTAATTAATATGTATCCTTTTCTCTCAATCCGTTAATATATAATACTTCCCGCTTGTGTATATCATAGAAACTAGAGTTAATAAAAATTTTTCATTGTTATATTTGTTTTTCTCAACATAAAGTTAGTAGAAATTGCCTCATGAAGTGCTCGAAGCATTAAAAAATTATTTTTTGTTGTTTAGTGTTATTTACAGTGTTCTTAGAGTATTTGTGTTGCTCGACAGAATCTCAGATAGAATTATAAAAGTTCACTTTTTAGTAGTAGTATTTAACGTCCGGTTTTACTGTGGCATGGCATGATGCACTACATCGGCACAATGATAATACTCGAGACAATAAAATATTTGGAAAGGAGGTCTATGTTTAGTTTACTTTTTCAGATAACAAGCCTGAGAGTAATCTGAAAAAATATTTCAGGTAAGAGTGGTAGTGGTCGAATCGAACCGTGGACCTAACGACTTCTTAACGACTTCGACCTCCCGTGTCGGTTCACGTTCCAAGAGCTTGAATGAATGCTTATTTCTTGTTATTCTTATTTTATTCATCACCTTCTGTTTCGAAATTTCAGGCCTATAAGAGATTGTAATAGTGGTTCAGTGACCTCTGCTAATGGGAACAGAGAGCTACACTTATGAAGTAACTAAATTTATAGCCTTGGTGGAAAAGACTGCCAAGGTGTTCAGGTGTAATAACGTAATATGCAGATCAGTAGTAATAATTTGATTATTTTTATGCACAAATCTAGTTTTAGTAAACCTATAAGACAGTCGTAAAACTCTTGAGCGACTCGCTTAATGGGTATGAGTAGCAAGTGGAATCATTTCTCGTGGGTTTCTGCTAAAGGTTTTGTGGAAATCTACAAGTCAATCCTCATCACGATGACTGTGGTCGGTGAACTGTTAACAGAATGGTCACCTGCGGTCACATCGTGGTGAAGTACTAGTTTTAATTGCAATTCATATTTTTAAGAGCAATAATCATAAAGTGCAAGTTTAATACACCAAGAAATGTATGAGGACAAGCTAAGATGAAATTCGCTAATGATGATATAAAACGATCGAGAGTCTACATTCTCTAAATATGTTATGTAATTTTTTGCTTGATTGAATGTTTGAGTTTAATGTGTGGATTTAATAAACCCATTATCATGCTTTCATCTTTGTTGCAGCAGTAGAGGCAAACCCAAATGTAGGACGTGCGTAGAAATTGTGGAGAACGCATAAAATAAGTATATTGGTTTGGATTGGATTACGGTACGGAGGTGATTCGGCACTGCGACCAGTCTTGATCTGTATCTCTGCCCCAGTTGGGTATCCCCGTGAAGAAGAATTGGGTGAGAGGAGACAGAGGGCGGCAGTCCCAAGGCGCTATGACACAGCAAAGAGCACAGTCCCTACACTAAAACAGTATGCAGATACTGATCACTTTTATGCCGGACCTGTGCTGTACAATCTCAAATAGACGTTCATGTTCCCCCAAAAATATCCCAACGTATGTCAATTTATTTTATCATAAAGTAATACTTCATATTTATTAGATAGTCAACATAAAAAATTCAATGCCTGTCCGGGATTTCAACCACAGAGCTCCTAGTTCCGTCCAGTTGCTCTAACCCATTGAGCTACCATGGCCAACGTGCCGTCCTGACATTAAACTCTCCAGTTGACTCATATATTATCCCGGTAGAACGCAAGGGGCTCTCGCATACGAGATACACCGTTTGTAGCGACTTATTATCGTAAATACTTGAGCCCCAGACTTCAACATTTAACTCTTATTATTTTAGTTAATTAATGGAAATTAATCATTTCATCACACGAACTGTGTATACGCTAAGGTCTTTGATAGTCAACATGAAAAATTCAATGCCATGGCCGGAATTTGAGCCACGGATTTCCTCAGTCTATTGGTTCAAATCCCGGCCATGGCATTGAATTTTTCATGTTTACTCTATCAAAGACCTCAGCCTTTACACAGCTAGTATGATGAAATGATTAATTTCCATTAATTAACTTCACGTTTATATGTTCTTCCTCTACTATGTATAATAATTAAGGGAAGTAAAGATATCATGTTCCACTCAAAATTTCATGCTAGAAGGTTACAAGAAATGTATGTTTAGAGCGCCTCCTGCACACAACAAAAGCATTTCAAAAAGAAAATCGCTAAACATAAATGGCAAACTGGGAAATTTAAGTTCATATCATTCAGTGAAGCGACACCCTGAACTATACTTTATATGAAAACACTTTCTTATTTCAGTGTCCTTAGGATTCAAATCACAATTTTTCATCATTACGAACAGCGGTTGTTCTGCTTTGATCTGCTGTTCTCGATCCACCAGCGAATTCAATGTACAATTGAATATAAAATTAGCATTACACTTTCATATGAAGGAATTCACGGCCATTTTTATTATGCTAAGAGTGATATGTTCCAAAACGGCATCTTGGATTTCGTATGTTCTTTTCGCAAGAAATTGGAAGCTGACTTGTATCATATTGGTTGTGACAGGTAAAGCGTAACATAAAGTATTCATTATGATTTAGAATGTTAATTGGGGAACCCTTTAAAAATACTAGAGCTATATCGTTTCTAAAACGTTAGACCATTTTTTCGTAATTGGATAAGTGATGTATAAGTCTATTTGTTGGCTACTTTGAGTTGATTTCATCTTTAGAAGCATTATAAATTAGCTTTTGTTCTTCTCTGCATCTACTATGACATGAAGACAAAACGTGATAGCCAGCCAATGGACTAGCCATTTAACACTAAGGAGATCGGAATCACAGGTTAGCCATTCTTTCAAAGATTTTGTGTTTATAAATTTGATTAGAGAAGTACTCGGGGTTAAGGTGTTTTACGATTTTTAAATTGTCATTGATATCTAGGTAATGTAAAATTGCTAAATGGTATATCGAATTCAAACGATATCAACATTTCTATTTTTTCTCTTTCCGGTGAAGGACGCCCAAGAACTGCTATTGTTTTTTTTCTTTTCTTTTTTAATTCCCGACCTCCAACGTTGTCATATCGGACGATGAATGAAGTGTGTGAAATGGCGCTCAAATGAGCCCAGGGTCCATAGAACTTAGAGTTCATGTTTCAGTGTAAGGGAAAACCGCAACAAAAACTTTATCCAGATAACTCAACCTGACCCAGATTCGAACACAGGATCTCGTAATCGTGAGGAAAACATGTCAGCATTTACACTACGGAGGCGGGCACTGCTACTGGAGATGAAAGTATTGCTAAGTGTGTCACTTGAAGAACACGTTAGAAAACTTTGTTATCAGCGGATTCATATGAAATGATTCCCTCTAAAAGAAAGTAATGCATTAATATGATGGAAAAACTCTGAAAAAGCTTACAAATTTGATTGGTTGGGTTAAAACGCCATCTTGGATTTACTGTTAAGATTTTGAAAGAGAAGCTAATATGCTTATTAAGTTTTCCGAACAAAACCTAAACCAACAAAATTCCAGGGTATAGTACTGGAAGAAAGATAGATGGTTCATTTTTTCTAGTATGGGTCATATTGCTGTTATAGCATGAAAGATATCGTACTCCTCACGACCTTTTGATCATAAATGCCTTCTTGCCTTAAATTTTAAAAATATTTTGAAAAATATGCGAAAAGAAAAATATCTTTACATTATGACCACCATCGTCGAATTCACAAACTCCAACCAATGAGTATCCCAATGGACCCTGTACCATAGAGCTCTGTTCCAGGACCTTGATCTCCTTATGTTAAAGAAGTGAGTTGAATCACCTTTTTATTATCAAATGAAGCAGTGAAAAATTACAAAATTATTATAAATTACCTTTAAAAATATATTTTTGCTTCATTTTCTACAAAAAATTTGAGTGTAACCTTCATATTTATAAAATTCGAAAAGGGAAGACTGTTTATTACTACATTAATACGTTTCTATTAGAAGGCAACATTTAATAAAACTATTTCAATAAGAGGAGGCAATTTGTATTGTTTTTATTGAACAAGTTGCTAGTGTGCTATTGGGATGCAATGTCTCATCTATTGGGCTACATCAAATAAATGAAGCACTGCTTCCTTTTTCAGAGAAGGGAACGAGGTGTGACTAGGCTTAGTTCTAGGCTGACTGTCAGGAAGCAACGCAGGATTTCGACACTTGTATGCCATAGCTGCCTTTGACGTTTCTGAAAACCTCTACAGGGATGAGGTGAAGAACATAGAGTAAACAGATCTTGGGAGGCAAGCTTGGACAAAGGTGGAGTGCCTGATGCCTTCGGATATTAAATCCTCACCATAGCTCCACCTATCTTCATGAAAAAGCCTCTCTGAGGGCAACATCCCACACAAGGGCAGATGTTAAACTTTATTCCATACACTTCGCCCTGTGTCTGTTTGTTTCTTTATACCTGACGCTGGAAAATAACATGAAATGATCTGAAAATTAGGCACAGGAATATTCGCGGTATTATGTATAGATATGGGGCTCCAAATAGATCTGTAAAAGTTCTTTATTAAAGCTTGAATAGTTCTAAGCTTATTAATGGACTAATACAGCAAGAAGAGCAACAATATTACCAGCTCAAGCACACTCGCATATGTCTAGAATAAACATTCACGATTTAGATGCATAATGAACAAGCTCTAGTCTTTACAGCTTGAACTGAATGCAGAAACTGACGATGTAAAAGTATAACAAAGCTGATGAATGTAATCTCTATGTGTATGTATGTATATCTCTATTTCTAAGGCCTCAGAATAAAGCCAACCCATAGTATAACCCACTGCATCATCACCTACCAACACGGAAAACTGCGATAAAATCCAAGGTCAGAAAGACCGCTCCAAAGGGAATCAAAACCCGAACTCCCGAATGCGAGCCTCAAATGTTAGCACGGAGTCATCTCATTCGATAACTACGGTCTTCTGTGATATAAATATAAGTCTGTTTTTAATAAAGAAGTAAAATTATTATGTTACTTGACTTTACAACGAATGCTTTTTTATATAAGTGAGAGATGCTTATTTTTGATCTTACAGGATATTCTCCTTATGTGCCACTATTTTTGTTTTCTTTATGTGTATATTTAGACTGTATTCTTTTCCCAGTAAATGCATTTTATACAGGGAACTTTGAAGGCGTTCTTTATTTTCTTGTATTATTGCTACATCATCGGAATAGAGTATCACATTCAAGTTTTTATTTCTATTTAGTTGTATTCCTTTATCCACTTGTTTTTTCTCAAGTTTTCATCAAATCGTTCAAGCATATACGAGGGTTGTCCAATAAAGAATGATCATAATTTTTTACGGTCATAATTTTTCGCACTAAAATTCAATCTTATTATATTATGTTAACTTAATGTGAAACAAGCACGCCGTAGTAGTTTCATTGTTGGTACTCTTGGTTCCCGCCTGTGAGAACCTGCAAAATTGAGACATTTTCAGTATCGCCTACCGCTACAATGGAGGTAACACGCGAGGAACAATATGTGGCTTTGAAATTCTACTTTCGTCTCAACAAATCTTCAGTTGAGGCCTGTGGAGAGTCTGTTCTTCCCTATAGCACAGCTGGAAGGTAGTTTATAACGTTTAAAGAGGGGAGAAAATCAATTTCAAAGGAAGGTGGAACCGGTGCTCCAGTAACTGCACTTATGGAAGGGAAAAAAAACCGCTGCTGCCATTGTGAGAGAGGATCGATGAATTACGTAAAGATCACTTTCTGAAATACTGAATATTTCATTGGATGCCACCCACACTTTGGTGACAGAAACATTACACATGAGACATGTTTGTGCGCGATGGATTCTAAGACTGCCGGATTCCCGAACAAAAGGACATTCGCTTGCAGGTCTGCATGCAGTTAGAGTTGATGTTTGAGGAAGATCCAGAGTTTATTTAAAACGTAATCACTTCTGATGAAACTTGGCTACATCATTTTAATCCTGAGAGCAAACAGCAAAGCTCAGTGTGGAAATCTCCTTCATTATCAACCCCCCAAAAAGCAAAAGTGGTTGCTTCCGCTGGGAAAGTTATGGTCATCTTCTTCTTTGTTATTCATGGGATGGTTTATCAGCATGTTGTACCTGCACACAGATCAGTAAGTCAACAATGCTACAGGGATGCCCTGAATACACTGCAAGTCAATATCAGGCGCAAAAGACCACATTTCCGTGAAGCAGGCTGGTCACTGCACCACGAAAATGTGCGGCCGCATATTGTACATATTGTTGCTGAATATCTTGCAAAAATCGACGTGAAGTGCATCCCTCATTCTCCCTATAGTCCAGATGTAAGCTCGATGTGACTCCTTACTGTTCCCTAACTTGAAGAAACGCCTTCGTGGAAGGCATTATCCATCATCAGAAGCAGTGGTGAAGGCTGTGGAGGCAATTTTGAAAGATCTCTCAAAAATGTTTTCCAGCATGTCTTTGAAGACTGGCAGAAATGCTATGACAAGTGCTTAGTATTCAGGGGAGACTATTTTAAAAAGCACCATCAAAATTAGGAGGATGAGTAACGGTACTTTGTCAAAAAAAAATGTGATCATTCTTTATTGAACAGCCCTCGTATTAAAGAGTGTGGGAGAAAGTTTACATCTCTGTCTTACTCCTAGATTTACCTTTAATTCTTCTGCTTTTATCGTGCCTGTGTTTATGATAATTTTTGTGTGTCTATATAAGCTTTTAATTATTTCTACTATATGAGGGGGATATCCCTCTTTATCCATTATGTTCCATAATCTATTTCTATTTATAGAATGAAATGCTTTTTCGAAGTCTACAAATGCTATGTGAGTTTCTAACTTGAGTTCTCGTCTTTTTTTTTATAAAATTCCTTTTATACCAAAAACATTATCACTAATAGGTCGTCCTATTCTAAAACCTGATTGTTCCTTTTAGAAAATCACTCCTGTTATTGACTTTAAACGATTATTTACAATTTTAGCATACAGTTTTTTTAAACTACCTTTAACAGCCTTATACATCTATAGTTATTAGGGTCATTTCTTTGCCCTTTTTTAAAAATGGGTATCACTTCAGCTACTTTCCATGATTCAGGAATCCTATAACCTTTCCAGCACTCGTTATATAAATGCAGGAGTCAATTAGACCAGAGTATTTCAATAATTCAACATTTATAATATCTGGGCTACTTGCTTTTCTATTTTAATGCCTTTCAAAGCTCCTTATAAGAGCTTGTGTTGTAGAGCTACTGTTATATTATGTATTGGCAGTCTATCTTCTTGTGTATATTCTTCGCAATTGAGCAGGCGTATGTAGTAGGTATTGTGTCCAAATTTGCTTACTTATTGCATTTATTCTTGCGATATCTATTCTTAACTGATTAAGCTGTCTCATCATTTTATAGGCAAACGTTTGAGTTCCATGTACATCATGATCTATAGTTCCCAATGTTCTATAACCCCTGCCCGCCTCGGTAGCGTGGATGGTAGCATGTCTGCCTCACGTTCAAGAGGTCCCGAGTTTGAATCTCGGTCAGGGTGAGTTACTTGGACTAACTTTTTCAGGGGTTTCCCCGTATCCTTACAGACGACTGTCGGGTAGCTCTAAGCTCCATGGACCCTGGACATATTTAGGCATCATTTCACCCATTTCATTCACCGTCCGATATGACTTAATATTGGAGGACGTAAAATTACAAATATATATTCCCCTATGCTCCCAAGAGTTTTTGTGGGCTTTCTTTATCAGCTGCTTAGCATAGTTCCGTTTCTATTTATAAATTATTTCATTTTCTTCCGTATTTCTCTGTAAAATTTCGTGTGTGTGATTTTCTTTTCCTTTACTGCTGACACTGTCTGCTCATTCCATACTCTTAACCCTCTACGTTTTCTAAGCTTTCAATTTCTCCTATTGCTTAGTGTGCTGCTTTTATAATACAATCTTTCAAAGATGTCCATTCCTCTTCTATGCTTTTGTTGTTGTCTTTATTAAATATTCTTGTGTTATATTCTGGTGAAGTATTTTGACACTCTCATGTTGATTTAAATAGATTTTGAACACATCTTCTGGTATTTCTGCTCTTATACTGTTCCTTCTTTTACACCTAGTCCATAATGAGATGGTTTCCACAACTGGATAATTATCCGAGTTAATATCGCTTTCTCTGTATTCTGTAACATCCGTTATTTGACTCCTTTGCTATAATATAATCAATTAATGATCTCGTTCGTCGTGCACTCCATGTGTATTTTTGAATATGTGTAAAAGACTTCTGTATCTTATGGGTGAATAAATTGTAGAGATATTTTGGATCACACTTATTTGGGAAACTCATTTCTTAGAAATATTAACTCCAAATGTAGAGATAATTCCCGTTGCGCCAGCACATTTCCTTTCTGAGGCAGTTATCAGGCTTATAAATTCTTGCATTTTTCTCAATAAGGATACCTACTTTACAAATATTGTGCTTTTTACTGAGTTAGATAAGAGTAAGTTCTATTTTATCGCTATAAAGCATAAAACAACTCCACTTCCGTCAGATTAACAACACTTCTCTCTCACATAGCGATAACAACACAGACCCTTAGCACCTCTACTACAAACTACCGTAGTGTTATTAGCAAATACATTATATGGTGGATATTGCACGTCAGTTAATGATACATGGGTTCTTGGAAAGAAAAGTGCAAGATTAGTTACCTTGTATTCCTGCGGAGTAACCACAAATTAAACAGCAACATATTTGTAATGGTCCAATTATAGCTGATGGTCGACGTCTTGTAAAAGCTTAAAGGCTCAGCAGAAAATGCGCTAGTGACTAATTCATACTTGTTTGCGAATATATAATGCACTTAATTCTAATGGGGGTGCTAACCTGCTGCCAGAACTTAAGAGGAACGCTTGCTTTCAGCAAGGTTTTGTTATATACATCCGCATATAAAATATAATATTTTATTTCAGGCTTTCTCTACAAATAGTGTAATACCAACAACTTATCTTAAGTTCATTTAAGCCTGTTCGTCTATGTGTTTTAGAGATTATTTCGATTATTTCTCTATTTCACTCTCTTTACTTTTCCGGTTCACTGCACCTTTACACTTTTTGGATATTCATCCACACTTCTAATTCTATTCAAAACTGTGGACTGAATATCTAATTGCTTCAGTGGTTTTTCCCATTTGAATCCATTTCGGATCTTTAATAGTCTCTTTCCAATATTTGCTTTGTTTCACTATATCCTCTACTTCTCCACATATTTTCAGGCTAGTTTTCCTGAACTGTTAGTAATGGAGCCCAATATCTTCTTTTATGAGCTAATGGCATCACCTTGTAGCTTTACTCCACCTCCTTAATTCAGCCAATGCGAGTCCCTAGAAACGTTATAGCTGGATGAAAAGTAGGTGGAGGCAAATCCGCTCTCCCCCTTTCGCATAAGGTTGGAAAATTTTGTTCTTTAACATACAGTGCTACTGTTTACATATATGCTTTCCCCCTCATCCTGTCTTATCACAGCTGCCAATAATTTCCCTTCACCGCTCTTTCTTTAACGTCTTCTACAATGCGATCCATATAAACCTGCACCACATTCAATGTCATACATTTTGAACCAATAATAGCACACACGTGCAACTTTGGGAGATTACATTACACTATTTATATGTCAAAGAAAATGTTGGAAGTGTCCTCCACCAGCATCTATACATGTTTGCACTCGTCTCACCATATTCTCTGAAGCTTTATGGAGAGTATCCTCGCCAATGAAACTTATTTAGGTTCCAATGGATTCCTTGAGAACATCAATTTTCTGTGGCCTATTCTTGTACACCCTATTTTTAGATACCCCCACAATAAAAAATCCGGTGATGTTAAGTCAGGGCATCTGGGGGCCACAGACCTTTTGAGATTATACGATCATCAAAGAAACTGTTTAAAAGTTCCATGGCGTCATTACAGGTATGATATGTTGCTCCATCTTGCTGGAAATAAACTTCTCTCAATTCCATCTCTATAAAACTTCAGAGTATATGGTGAGACGAGAGCAAACATGTACTGATGCTGCTGGAGGACAGTTCCAACATTTTCTCTGAGATGTAAATAATGTGATGTAATCTCCCAATTGTGTATTATATTCTTCTAAAGTTGCACACGTGTCCCATTATTGGTTCAAATGTTATGACCTATTGAAATGGTCCAGGTTCATATGGATCTTAAAGAACATCTAAAGAAAAAAGCATTGTATACATCTCTTGTCCCTCAATAACTTCTACCTCTCCTTCACTTCTCCTCAATAAAATTGACTTTTGCACATTAAACTTAAGTATTTCTTCTTCTTTTTATATAAATAAGTACCTATTTGTCTTAAATTGACCTATAATATCAGCTCTTTGAAATTGCACGTACTTTTGATAACTAATAAGTATATAAACTGATAAAATTAATAATCTCAGATGGCTTTTACACATCGAGACACAAGATACTAAGAAGAAAAAATAGTGATCAGCCTAATTTTGTTATGGTTTCTTATCTGCTACAAAGGACAAATAAAGTTGAATTTCAACTGCAAGGCCCTCAGATCCAAAACAGCAACAGTATCTAGAATGTGGGATAATATATCCCTATTTGAAAGAGAATGTTGAGATTCATAATCACTAAAGCACATAATTAAGGTCATTATCTGCAGTCGAATAATGTTGCCTGCCTACAATGTGCCATTTAATTCTGGAATCGTATAGTTATACACCTTTTTAGAGACAGATTGTTCCCATAATAAAAATTTGGAGCTTCATTTTCAAAAACAATATTTTCCCCTTGTAACACACTTTATTACTCTTAAAAGTATGTCTGAAAACTGTTGAAATCATAGAATTTGCGCCACTGCATGAGATATGACGTTGGAAAATAATTGGATAAGTAACAGAAAACTTCTTTGGTGACGGCTTTTGAAAAACACAGTGAAAAGAAGCAGCCCCATAATTCATTTATAATTATTTATAATTACTACTTTGTGATACACAGACAATATATTGCTGTATTTGTATTCACTTTTCAGTCATGAATGGTTACTTGCCCACTTCATAAGGAAATACTTTTGCATTAATGTATCACGAAGAAGAAATAATATTTTTCTTGAAAACTGTGACCTAACAATTTGTTTTTAGGAGTGATATAAAAATCGATACATCATAAATTGATTTTCAGCCATACAGAATCCTAATTTCCTGAAAAATTTCGAAGTATCTTTGTTTCCTATAAAGACGATCGTGTCCTTTTCCATTAAATTGTGATATTTCGGGTAACTTATTTTCAAACGGCTTTTAAATCGATATTGAAATTTTACTTCTGGTTGTAGAAATGAAATATAATTATTGATACAAATTTATTTAAACAATTTTAATGAACATCCCCATGCTTTATTATCTATCTCCAGAACTTTAGATCATATTAATTACGGACATTTACTATCGTATGAATAATACTGTCCTTTTGCTTATCGCCTACTTGTCTTAGAATTTTTCCACTATTCTTCACTGTTCAGCGATTTTGAAGAGCTAAGACCTTAAATAGCTATAAACATTTTCTTCATTTAAAGTTTGAGTTCAATGTACAGTGATGGCAGCAACTTATATTTAAACACTATTGGTCGATTCAAATTCCTATGAAAGCAAATCAGTGAAGCTCTGCTTAACCTAATGGCGTTTAGTCAAACCCCGACTTAGGTCATAAAGAATGAGTGAAAGAAAAACACTAGAAGCTCAACTTAGTGTTGAAAATATTGCTAGGTAAGTAGTCAATTGTTTTTCTACAATCATAATACACAATAGATCAAAAAGAAAAGTTTTGCCGCTGTAGTGACCACGTCTGAAAATTCAACAGTCCTCATAGCTCAGGCTGAACCAGATTCGGAGATTTTTTTATGTACATCCATAAATCGGAGAGCCAGATCTGAACCAAAGATTCAGATCGGGAAGAAGTAGCAGCTTGTGGCTTCATCGTCTTCCCGGGGAACTGAATACAACCCACAATCTCAGTCACAATGCAGGACGACATCAGGTGAGAATAATCCCGTTCCACATGATCACCGCAGACTCGGAGAACACCATAATCCCGCTACAACTGGGCATTGTTTTGCCCTTTGTGTTGGTCAGTACGATTTATTTTTGTTTATGAAAATCAGGGAAAGAGCTTATAAAAGGCATAGAATAAAAACACGAAGCTGCTAGCGACTGAGTAACGACTGGCGAAGAATTCACTTTACAAATAAGAAAGATAGTGCCATTAATAACACAAAAGGTTTTCATTTGATGTTCCTTGCATTTGTAGAGCAAGGCAGTGAATAACACCGAAATATATATTTATCAACATAGGGTAATATAGCTTGATCGTAGGCAACGAAAATTATTACTGATTTCATGAAGCAGTCCTCCTAAATACTGCAATGCAGTAATACATCTTATTAAATATTACTGTAGGTTATAGTAGAAAACCATTCGAATGTGCTTCTCAATGCTGGCACAAAGTTCAATCTGACTACAAAACAAATGGTTAATAAAACAAGTAATATTAAAATATGGTAGAATGTTAACTCTCCTCAAATTGATCCTCCAAATCATAAATACTTCTAGAATATCGAGAAATTTTCTTCCCTTGAGTTGTTAGAATATAGAATTATGGCACATACAAGTTGGAATGCTTCAACGGTTCTTAAACTGGTCTGTTGCATGACATAAATTTATATTAATAATCCAGCCATCTCTGCATATATAATTTGCCTGTTAGTTTCATTCTGTAGGCTGTAGGCAAATTTCAACCACATTAAATATAACTAATGATCAATCTTTATGTAAAAATTCAGGATCATTTGTTCTGCAAATGGTGTCTAAAAATAAACTATTTCATTAAAATTTAAGTATCCCGTGTCTCTTAGAGTAGAATGACTTATTTTTCCTCTTGCTGGCTAGTTTTCTTAAAACTGCTGTCAACGAATATTTTAATGAGTTAGAAGAACTATCTCGATGGAAAATAGATACGCTTGGTGAAAAAGGAGCAAGGCTGTGAATATAAATTCGTATCCACACTGTGGATGACTGATTTGTCCGGAAAAAGTGTATTTCATTATATTTTGCTTTAAATTTGTTCTTGCCGTTTCATCAGTAAGAGGATATCTATTTTTCCTTTACTCTTCTTACAATAAATATATGTATTATATTTGTAATAAGCTAATAGTTAACACCGATCTTGCTGTAAAGTGACAAGGATGCACCCACCAAACAAGAGACATGATTGCTATAAGATGCAGCATAATAGGATGGGATGGACCTAATTCTAAGTGTGCATTTAGTTTTGCATTCAGATGTCTTAGTGGAAGATATATTTCTGGTGAAATCTCTGGAGAGAAGTTTTGGCTGGAAACATCTAACTCTCCAAACGCAAAATTATGCAATATACCCAAATTGAATCCACTGGGTTGTACAACATAGTGTCCTTATTTTCCACGTGGTCGCTCTAACAGTGTAGTAAACACTCGGTTGTTATACTGACTGCTATATGTTTTATATGTGCACCTTCAAGTTTATTGTAATGATTTCTTGCTCGGGAGATAAGATTTCAAACTTAGGTTAACATTAAGCGTTAGTTAATCTGTTGTTTTAATTTGGCCCCGAAAAATCAATATTATTTATTTGGTAATGTCATTTAGAGTTTAAAAATAGCTAAATGCTTAAAAATGGACAAAATATTTATATGGTAGGCTATTAATGTTTAATGCATTTGTGGAAACTGAATGAAATGTGTAGTAATTTATATGTACCTATGTAACTTTTAATACATACGGCACCTCAGCAGTTATGTGGAAACGCGTGGTTGCTATAGGAACAGAGAAAGATCAATAATCTTCAAAGAGAGATGTTATCAGAAGAAGCCTGATCGTGAGAGAACAAGTCGCGTGTGTAAAGACGAGAGTAAATTGAGAAAGTTAATGTGTATAGAGACTTATAACCTATCTTGTATTAGGCCGCCGTAGCGTACTGGTTAAAACTGGCCTCTTGTATTGTTTCATTTTCTGTATAAGTTAGAAGATTAAGTTTATTACAGAAAAAAAGAGATATGTCGCGTTTATTTCGGAAAATCAACATAATAAGAGAAAGACATCAATCGCAGATGGAATTTTCATCTGCTGGCCGGGACATCGATGTCTAGTTCAACATAAATCCATCATATTTCTGTAAATTTACACATCCAGTCAACACACAGCATCTTTAAATCAATAGTTTTCCCTACACGGAATATAACAACAAAAATCTTCAAATGACGCCGCAAACTGGCGCAGGACGTAAGAACTTATTCCAAATCTCATCTCATGAGTTGTATATTTAGGCTAGGCCACAAAGTATCCGAGGCTTTTAATGTATGAGGTGGGAATGCAAATGAAAACCTTAAAAGACAATCGATATTTCTCTAAGATGCAAGTTATAAGGAAAGCCCAACAGGCTACAGAATCCTACAGACAAGCGAATGCGACCACAAAAGTGTTCAAAATGGCTGCCCCGTTTGGGGTATGTCACAAGGAATTACAGTGTTGTCATACACTTTTTAAACATAATATATCGGCAAATGAAGGTGTAGTATGATGCATGTCTATAACTGCAGGGAGTGCATGAGTGAAGTGGTAGTTGGGAAACAGCGTTACTTCACAGACGCTCTGCGCCCATATCATGCATACGCGTTGTGACTCTCGAGTTTACTGCAGCAATTGAAGCCATTGAGATGGAAATCGTCGTGTGACTATGTATGAAATAGCAGACAATTTGAATAGGAATATCAGTAATGGTTCAGCACATGACATTATTCGAGACGTGCCTTATCGCAGAGTGTCTGCACGATGGGTGTCACTGATGACCTACACTTTGATGCGGTTTCACATCCGCAACCCTCTCCAGAGATGATCATATTTGTGACCATTCAAAGAAGTTTAGGAGCGAAGAATTTTTCGTTTTTCGATGAGAGGTGCACCAGGCGGTGCACGAGTGGCTGCGCATACAACCAGAACAATTTTTTTTTCGAGGAATCCGTGTACTACCTACGCTCCAAGAATTAATTTTTGTAGGATACAAAAAACTATGCTGAAAATAATCATCTTTTTAATTTGTTTCATTTATACCGCGCCTTTAACTGCAATGGTCATATCGTCGCCCGTTCTCCTTTGAAACATATCGAAGGTGTTAACTCTTATTCGTTGGGTTTTAATCATTAGATCACGCACACATTTGCACTCTCATTCATACTTCCAGACTCTAAGGAACAGAGGAATTATCTTGGTTGGAGAAAAATCACCACTCCCACCGCCGGGGATCGAACCCGAAACCACTAACACGGCAGGCCTGAGCTAGGGGGCCAGCCAATAATACACTTGTGTGCGACTTTTATACAATAAAAATACATATTTTCATTTGGCATAATATTTGTTACTTATTGAATGTTTCGGTATGAACTATATCTTTTCCGATAATGGGTTTTTCCCAAAGGAAAAAAATTCCAATATATCCACCATTGTCCAGACGTAATTTAACCTTGGGTTTATTGTCTTCTTGGTGCGTTTTAATGCCATTCATTATGTCTTCCTTTACCAGAGAATACAGTTCCATAACATGACTTCAGATTATTCTGCCCCTAAATTCACTCCCAAAAATTAATATGTCTCCTGTAAGACATATCCTCTCTGAAACATAAATACTAATGGGCTATTTCAGTATATTTTTGAGCAAAAATGCAATCTAATTTTCCTTTAAACACTGCCATCGTATTAACAAAATTAATCAAGACTGACTTCCAAACTCCTAAAATGATTCTGAGTGCATTATCATTTTATTTTATAGGCTGCGCTTTGGCCGAGTGGTTAGATCACTCAACTCTCGCCAAAGCGGCTAAGGTTCGATCCCAGGCGAGCGTATGTGATTTGCGGTGGGCAAAACGACGTAGGGGTGGGTTTCCTTCGGGGTTCCAGTTTTCCCCACCATCTCATTCTACCGGTGCTGTATTTTCCTTTCATGTATCACCAGTGCCAGCGCCTGCGGTGCTGAATGTACTAAAAGCGGGCGTAAACACTGCAAAAAATGTGTTGGATGTCAAGAGGTCAAATGAACTTTTACATATTTGCTGTTCAAGATTTATCAAGGGACTGTAATATTTTATGGCTATGTATAGCCCTTTTTATGTAAAATGCATTTAGAGAAATTCTCTTACCTCTCATCCTTTAATATTTTAGGAAGTTCTGGCATGCATTATCCTTTGCTTTCACACAGTTAAACATTATTCAATATTACTCAGCATGAGCAATAATCAAGGGGAAGAGTGGAACAAAGAACCTTCTATATGAATAACACTTTATTTTATTGAAATATGACTTTGTTAATTTCAATTACATGTCATATATTTATGAAATAATAGCATGGTTTAATGCATTTGGCATTTTTGCTTGAGTATGTGATAACTTACCGAGGAAATGTGTGGAAAGATGCTCTGAGAAAGGCACTATCGTTTAGATGTACAATATCTGCACGTTCTGCTTAATCTCCCAAGACAAAATGTTCCCGAGGGCAGCTGTATCTACTCAGTGCACTGTTGAGGAAGGCGAAGTCAAGAAATGAGATTATTCATGAGATGCGAGCGTGTCGGAGATGGTCGAACAGTAAATCTCCAGGCCTTGGCTCTTGCTCCCATTTCGTTTTCCCATCCTTTCGCCATATCGCGTCTGTGCCATACGCCTGACAAGTAACACCTCGAGGTAGGCTCAAGCACCACTTATTCCTCAGCCAGAAGATCGAAACAATTTTCTCCTCCAGGAAACGGAGCGAAGAAGCAATCGATCACGCTTTGAGAAAACGACTCGTGAACAGAACGCGTTTTAAGCCATTTGCATACACTTGACGCCTACGGTGGATACAGTGCAGCGGGAATCTTGTCACGAAGTTGCACTTAAACTTGGTGGTGAAAAAAGAGAAAACACAGCGGCGTGTTTTGTGTGGTCCAGAACGTGGGGATGTAAACACAGACGGGATTTATAAGCATGGTTCTTTGGTTTGTAATAAAACTGTAGCTCCAAATATAAAAGCTACTGCTCGTTAGTGTTGTTAAAGGTGATAGTTCACGCACTGAGTTGTTCAAAACAACTTCAGCAGTTGATGTTATATCTCTTCGCACCATCTTATGTAATCGTGCACAAACCCTTAAGATGTAATCAGTTCTGTTTGCTTAGACGTTAAGTAATATATTAGCTATCATAAACATCGCTTGAATTTTCATTGATTTCACTTTGTCTTCTTAGTTAACAGATATAAACTTCCCCTTATAGTCATTGTCATTTGGTTTCATTTGTTTAGTTAGTAACGTGGCTGATTTTCTAGGTATTTCTTTAGCCTTTTGTACGAAAATACTGCATATCCACTGGAAAACGAGATCTTTATTCAATGAATATAGGGAAATTATTGCACACATATAACTAACTCGATTGAATTAAGATTTTATGGAATGTATTGCGTAGGAATCTATTTAAGAAAACATTTGAATCATGTTCAATTGTTTAAGACGTATCTTAGATATATTTTAACAGCAAGCATTCATGTTTCAGACCAGCTACGATTAAAATTTATAACATTTTTAGAAATTAAATTTATAAATTATCTTAACATTATTTCAGTTGACGTTATTACTAACATCATTATATTAGGAATTAAGTGCTTTAATAAGCAGGGATTACTCGCTACAATACTTTATTTTATTTGTTAAAAGATCTTTCCTGCTTGAGTAAATATTCTGAAGTAAAAATTAAAGGTAAGTACTAAACAAAGTCTTCTACACTTTTTAATTCTAATTTCTCAGCGACTATATGTCAAAAGAGAATATTACAACAGAAATTTCTTAACATTCGAGTTTCGGTTTATAATTCCCGGACCTCACAAAAAATATCTCTTCTTTATTTCTCAACATAATCTCCATAAAGGCTAATACATTTGTCACATCGGTTTTCTAATTTAATTAAACAATCTCTGTGGTGCGATATATGATGATCCTCAAAATAACTGTTTACCACATCAATGACCTCGTTGCTGTGAAATCTTCGTCGTCCAAGAAACTTTTTGAGTTTTGGGAGCAGGTGGTAGTTACTGGGTGCTAGATCTGGCGAATAGATCTGGCGATGTTCAAAATTCGAACCTACATATACAAATTTGGGTTTACAATATAGTGCTTCACCTTTAATAGAACAATTAATAATTTTCATGATCACTCAATATTTATTATTACTATAATTGTCACTATTGGTTATATAATTTTATCTTTAATAACCAATTCGCACATTTTTCCCATTGCAATAATAAACGATGTGCTACAGCATTGTCTTCAAGAAACAAGATTTTTTCTTTGCCAAATGAGGTATTTTATATCTCATAAGTCAAACTGTGCAGAAAGCTTGCGGAGTATTCGCCAGTGATACGTTTATCCTTTTCCAAGTGATCAGTAAAACTAATTCCCTGCACATCCCAAAAAACACTAGTCATAACCTTGCTAGCCGACAAAATTGACTTTGCCTTTTTTGGAGTTGGTTCACCTGTCCATTGTTTTGACCATGATTTACTTTCTGGAGTGTAGTGATGTATCCGAGTTTCATACATGGTGATAGGCCGTCTCAGCAATTCACAGGGATTTTATTTAAATGATGGAAATTAATCATTTCTCCAAACTAGCCGTTTATAGGCTAAGGTTTTTGATGGATAGAGTCAACATGAAAAATTCAATGCCATGGCTGGGATTTGAACCACGGATCTCCTGGTTTCCGTCCAGTCGCTCTAACCTATTGAGCTACCATGGTCAACGTGCCGTCCTGACATTAAATTCTCCATTTGATTCATATATTTCCCCGGTAGACCACTAGGGGCTCTCGCATCCGATATACACCGTTTGTGGCGACTTACTATCGTGAGTACTTGAGTCCCAGGCTTCATCATTTAACTCTTCTTATTTTAGTTAATTGATGGAGATTAATCATTTCTCCACACTAGCCGTATGAGGGTTCAAATCACGGCCATGGCATTGAATTTTTCATGTTGACTCTATCCATTCACAGGGATTTTTGTATAAGGTTCCAAATTCTTAATAGAAACAGTTTTTCTTTGCAACATTTGATCAGGCGTCCAAAAACACGGCACCTATCTTGCACAGACATTGTGAAAGCCCCCAAATTACTTAAAATATTCCCTACATATTTTTATATGTTAACAGCCTCTGCTATCTCAAAAAACCTTTAATCTGCGATCTTCCAGTACTAAGCAATGAATTTTTTAATGATCCCTGGAGTTGTGACTTCCATAGGACGTCCAGAACGAGACTCATCACTAGTGCTCGTACGTCCCATTTTAAATTATGCAACCCACATTTTAATTATTGTATAGGAAGGGGTAGAGTATTTCAATGTACTGTCCATTTCCTCCTTGATTTCTACAGGCGTTAATCCTTTGGAATGCAAGAATTTAATCACTGCTCGTTTTTCCAAATCCTCCATTTTCATGAAATATCTACTCGTCTTGTGATACCGAAATTAAGAGTTGCGATGTATAAAGAATCGTAATGGATTTCAAAGTAATGTATATATGTGTGGAACGCGTGCAGGTGCAGTTGGGTTGAATAGCAACGGAGTTGGTTGAGTTGTTTAACAAAAGACACGGGAGAAAAAGGGTTTTCTTATTAAGAATCCTGAATGGATAGCACTTGACTTTGTTTGTAAAGGTATTCTTCGGACCCCTAATAATGACATGGGCAAAATTGTCACAAAGGGAATCTTTGTGTATAAAGGACTTCGAGAAAGTGAAAGCTAGAAACCCACCTGCAGCTGTGAGGACAGTCCGAGGCGTGAGGCCGATTAGGGCAGTCAACTTCTGTCTTGGTCGTGGGCAGACCAGAAGTGATGAGAGAAGGTACTTGTCGGTTTATACGTAACTAATTAAGTATTATCGAGTAATAAGCACTCCGCCTTTAGTAACTCTAAACAGTGATATGTTGGTAACCCTTAGTAGGCAACTTCAATTTCGATGTTCTGATAAACAGAAGCAGACAATATATCGGGTATTCCAGTGTCATTAAAACCATCCTTCTCATACATATCCACGCATCCCCGGAGATAAACCTCATTGTTCTACCCTAAGCTAAACACCCATTATTTACATTTGCATCAAATTGTCGCCCCAATTGGAACTCTTTGCTAGCCAATATATTCGCTTCACTTGTATAAAATGTTGTCATTCAAAAACTAAAGAAGGTATTGACCTGTGGATACAATTAGCGATAATTTATATGATGCTATATGTCAAACTGGCCCAGTGGCGCCAAATATGTGAGGCCCGGGACTTATCAGCCGACCCTCGTATCTATATTTTATAGGATATAAAATTATAAACTTTATTCTCATTGCAAAACAGTGTATTACTTTTAGAATATAACTATGTATTTGTAACTTTTCTTAATTTGTACATCGCGAGTCTGTATAGTAAGAGGTATATAACAATGTAAGAGGTATAAACCATTCAGATCAGGTCTAGAGCCAATTAATATCGAATACTGTTTAAACACATTAGCGCACGAAAGCATTGTCACGAATCCATTATTAAGACTGGCGGCGTACGCGTACAAAGGGTTCGGCCCGGAGAGATAAGACAGATAGCGCAACGTGGAGATAAAAGCTTTCCGAAACAGATAGCTGACTGGAACTTTCGATTTCTTGCTTGTTACAGAGTACTTCCCGTAGGGGAGGGGATATGATCCGTCCCCTTCAGCTGCCCTGGTGTGGGCGCTGCGGACCCTTAGCACTCGTGGTATCTCTAACGTTACCAGAGGAACCTCGGGCCGAACTGCCGAGCCCCTCCCGTCGGAGAGCTGTTCGGATTGGGTTGGACTCGAGGGGGCAGTGTGTTCCCGACACCCACGGGGGATTGGGTACCTCTGGCCAGGATACGGCCACCTGGAGGAGGTAGAGGGTTGCCAAATAAGTCCCGGGTACTAGCCTTAGAAGGTGTGCTAGATCACCAGGTGGCCCCACCGAGGTTTCCGGTAGTCTTCCTTGCGGGGTTGACGCGCGTAAGTGGCGTATCCACTTCCGCCCGTCTTGACGTTCTAGTCGATGGGGGGGGGGGGGCTTTATAGACTCAAGGTATTGCCCCACGGAAAGACCCCCGGAATTTTCTATCGCTCCCAGGTAGGAGGAGGCCCGGGTCCTTGGTCCTACGGGCCCAGGACTAATGGGAGTAGAGCCTCTGGCGTTAAATGTTTTTTTTTTTTTTAATTTACGTCCGCCCCAACGTTTAACTATATCGGAACGTGAAAAAATTGGGTAAAATGATGCTCAAATGAGTCCAGGGTCCATGGAGCTTAGTTACCCGACATTCGTCTTGAAGAATAAGGGAAAACCCCGGAGAAAATCTTATCTAGGTAACCCACCCTGACCGAGATTCGAACTCGGGACCTCTTGAACGTGAGGCAGACATACTACTATGTACGCTACCGAGGCGGGCTGGCGTTAAATGGTGCAGAGTGCTCCAGAAACGTCTAGAAATATGAGTAGTGATATATATATAAGCAGCCGACAGTGGTAATGAAAGAGTCGAGAATCGGAACTGTTATCGTGTGCCTACAGCTGTGTTTTGAAAGTGAACGCTTTTGTTTGCAGTCAACGACCTTGTCGACTGTATTTGTGTATTTTACGTAATTCTGCTGCTGTAAGGGTTGACCAAAGTGTATTTATACGGAAATAAAGAAGATTTTGAATATCTGCAACTTGGACTTTTAATTCTGTGAACCCACAAAGCCACAGTATACATTTTCTAAAAGAGAGAACTGTAAGTGTGGTGATAATTTCTTTTCCCTCCTCACCGTTTATGACACGCTAATGTGGGCTTGAATTCTTACCCCGAATGTCAGGAGTAGGCAACCTCCATGTCACACAGAAGCAGCAAATAAATTATAATAGAAAGCCACACCCTTTAGTCACGATAAGATTGTTCTTTAGTGGCATGGCAGGACTCCCATGCATCAATGGGTTTTTCACAGTGGGTGAGCTGCCTTAAGATTTTAGGAAAATAAGCGGAACATAGGTGCTGGAAATAATTTAAAACTGAAGATGTTATCAAAATCCTTTTTAGGGTGTGTTTAATCAATGACGAAATAATTAGGAACCCTTAATTTACCTATGAAAACCTTAAGTGTCGAAAATTTAAAGAAAGATTAAGAATAAGACCTGTGTTCACAAGTGGTTACCTTCTGACCCAATTATGTCTAGGAGTTAGTTATATTACACCAGATATTTTGCAATGCACAAGGAAAAACATTGTTAATAACTTTGGGAAGCAAAAATAGTTTCTTACATTAAACATAAGCACAGCGCTTATGCCTCCACAGTTCAATAAAGAATAATCATAATTTTTTACGGTCATAATTTTCATCATCGACATAAGCCTTGTGGCCCATTCCGACTTCAAGGAAATTGATCGGACCATCTCATTCGTGACCTGCCAACATTTCTTCTACCTGCAGGTTTATACTTGTATACTATTTGTGGTGTACGGTCTTCGGTCATTCTCTGCATATGATCTTGCCATTTTTGCCTGAATGCAATGATTGTTTCATTTAGACTCCGAATTTCCAATTCTCTTCTAATATCCTCGTTTCTTTTCTTGTCTATGAGTCTATAACCTGCCACCTGTATCAGAAATTTCATCTCAGCAGCCTTCACTTTCTTCTGTTGTGAGATAGTCAAGACCCAGTTTTCACACCCATAAAGCAGGGTTGGGATCGCCATTATTTTATACAGTATTTACAAAGTTTGACGATTACAATTTTTAAAAGTTCCTTTTTATTGTGCCACACATTGTTTGGAATTTGTTTATTTTGTTTTGTATATCTCTATTACTGGTATATGACACAATATATCCAAGATAATTAAAATAACTTTGTTGTTGGATGGGTTTATCATTTATGCAAATTTTTGCTCTCAAATGCTTCGTTCCTATAAAAGCCATTATTTTTGTTTTTTCGGTCATAATTTTTTGCACTAAAATTCAATCTTATTATATATTGTTAGCTTAATGTGAAACAAACACGCCATAATAGTTTCATTGCTGGTACTCCTGTTTCCCACCTGTGAGAACCAGGCAAGTTCACACATGTTCAGTATCGGTTAACCGCTGCAATAGAGGTAACATGCAGTTAAAGTTGATGTTAGAAGAAGATCCGGAGTTTATTTAAACGTAATCACTGCTAATGAAACTTGGCTACATTATTTTGATCCTGAGAGCAAACAGCAAAGCTTAGTGTGGAAATCTCCTTCATCACCAACCTCCAAAAAAGCAAAGGTGGTTGCGTCTGCTGGGATAGTTATGGTCATCTCATTGTTTGATATTCATGGAATGGTTTATCAGCATGTTGTACCTGCACACACATCAGTAACTGGACAATACTACAAGGATGTCCTGAAAACACTGCAAGTCCATATCAGGCGCAAAGCACCACATTTCCGCAGATCAGTTTGGGTACTGCACCACGATAATGCGCGGCTGCATATTAAGAACGTTGTTGCTGAATATCTTGCAAAAGCAACGTGAGGTGCATCCCTCACCCTCCCTATAGTCCGGATTTAGCGCCATGTGACTTTCTTCTATTCCCTAACTCGAAGAAACGCCTTCGTGGGAGTTATTATGCATTATCAGAAGCACTGGTGAAGGCTGCGGAAGCATGTCTTTGAAGACTGGCAGAAACACTGGGACAAGTGCATCGCATTCAGGGACGACTATTTTGAGAAGGACCATCAAAATTATGAGGATGAGTAAAGGTACGTTGTCAAAAAAAGTTGTGATTGTTCTTTATTGAAGAGCTCTCGTATTTTGTAAGAATCTGAAGAAAAAATTTGTGGACTTCTTGTAGATTTTATTTTATTTTTACATTCTCTTTATTAGAAAAACGGCTTCATGAAAATATTATTTAGTAGACCAGCTATAGAGGCCAATGTAATCAAATTGTTGTGAAACAGTCATTCTTAATTCTTTCTTCTCTCATGGCAATGCCTGATGTATACGCTGTATTCTATGACACATCAGTACACAATCGATGTATAAAATGGATCATAATTACTTTCGTGGATTACAGTAAAATAATCTTCTACTAGCAAGAAGCCGTGTCAATTGCTAATGTCTTTCAAATTTTGTGGTTAAGATTTTCTCATTTACAATTACGTATCTTTTTATACGTTACTTCAACATCAATATCAAACTATAATTTTATTTGCGGTGCATGGACTTTCATATCAAGTTTTTCTTATTTTCCTCCTCTTTAGCTTTCGACACATGTTCATAAGGACATGATGTTTTCAGTACTTGTCTTCTGCTATTCATATGCCTAGTTTCTTTGTATATATATTTTATCTGTTTAGATTTATTGAAGATAGTGAACGGTTACCATAATTTTCAAGGCACCTAGAGCTTCAGCTGCATGATATGCTTTTTAAGATATTATCTCATTGCAGTAAAATTTCTCGAGAAACATCTCTCATCTTGCTGTCAGTGATGCATATCTACCGTTCTGCAGGTGGTCTCACTACATTTTCAAGTCGGTGTAAAATTGTCAACCGCTCTTGAAGGCTTGTTTCCGAGTGCATTAGCATACCATTTCTCCGAAGCCGTTAACACTTCTTTCCTGGTTCAACACTTCTATAAAAATATTTTAATCAATCCATTAGGGAGCTTAAATATTAGGGAGGTTCTTTTGCTCTTTTTGATAACAAAATATGATGCATGATGATGATTTATATATAAGGTCGCTGAATTAGGTCATCACCTTTCAAAAATTAAATCATGGTAATAGCCAAAGGCTGTAAGGGAATATCACACATCTCAGTAACTTGTAGCCCGCTGTGATTCCATCCTGAAGGGTTGCAGCCACAATTCTAGTACATCTACGTAGGTCACAGTGAGCACGTAGGTCACATATATGCATATTCCTATGCCTACATTTGTGAAACATGTTTTCATATTTTTATTCCACTCATACTCTGCAATATAGTTCTCAAAGTAGCCCAAAGTATTTCCAAAAACGAGTTTCTGCAGAAAATTTCTGCATTCGGTTTTTGGTATACCTTCCTTTAGCTTTCATTCCAGCCTTGTTATATTAATGTGAAGAATTCGATATTGAATTTTTGTGACTGTTAATCTTCCGAGAGGTTCAACCTGAATTGTTGAACCACTATAATACTTAATTTCCAAAAACTTTTCAGTGTATTCATGGAACAGTAAACCGCGGCCTTGTAAGCACATCTGTTGCGTTTGAAAAATTTTCTCTCAACGAGAAGACCAATTAATAAAGCGTGACAAGTAATCATTATATAAAATAGGCACTGGGTGAAGTAAAATCATCATGTTTAGAAACGTATAAAAATGAGCCAAATATATTTATTCGTTTTGCTACAAAGTGCTGATGCTGACTTCTCTTTAGGCTTTTCTCCAAACAGGTGTTCTGGTAGGTATATTCTGTTGATACATATAGTCCATTTAAAAAAAAATGGACTTATCGTAGAAATATATTTTGAAAAACTCTAGTATTAACACCTAAAATGAAAGTGTGTCTCCGTTTCACATACCACAACGTGGCTTATTCTTTCCTCTACTTGTAGCAACATAGTCTTTTTTTCTTTCTTTTTTTTCTTTCAGTTTCCGCCCTCCAACGTTAAGTCACATCGGACGGTGAATGAAATGGGTCAAATGATGCTCAATGTGTCCAGGATCCATAGAGCTTAGAGCTACGCGACATTCATCTTTAAGGAATAGGGAAAACCCCGCAAAAAACCTTATCCAGGTAACTCACCCTGACCAAGATTCGAACTCGGGACCTCTTGAACGTGAGTTAGACATGCTAAATATAGGCGGTGACGTTAGACCAATAGGGAGGTGTTATTGCCTCACATATTCTCTTTGTAGATTAAGTAGTATTTTAATAAACTTTTGAGTAGTTATTTATATTTATTGAAAATATTTTCATGTTCAATATAACAATTTTAATCAAAGTTCAGTACCCATAATTTCATTTTCTTGCATGATTCCATTTAATAAGTAAAATCTTTTTGCTTCTTGGAGGGATCTTGATGGATAAAAGATAAATAAACAAAAGTTCGAGGACAATTGTCATTAACTTATTTATTGTCACTTTAATTTTCACAATACAGTAACACTGGACAACAATGAAAATGTTTCGGGCTTAAAAATAGTGACTTTACATGTATTTCCAACTGTTGAATTAAAAAATCTCCATAAAAATGATAGATTAGCTCTTGTTTTGAAGATAAAGTGACATTGCGTTTTATAGAGTGAGGATTTTAAATTTGGGGGAATGTTTTGGGAGTTGGCACACCTGTCAAATAAAAAAACATAAGCAGACAGAAATATTGGAAATTAAGTGATGCAAAAGTTAAGGAAGGCATTTTTGTCGGACCGCAAATAAGAGAACTTGTAAAAGATTCTGCATTTGACCAAATTTTGGAGGGAAAGAAAATGAAGCTTGGGAAGCCTTCAAGGGTATTGTTCATGGACTTTTAGGCAAAAAAAGAGACGAAAACCACAAGTATTTGGCGACAGTGCTCCTGCTAAAATACCGTAAGCTTGGAAGCAATATGTACCTTAAGATCCATTTTCTGCACTCCCACCTAGACTTTTTTCCTCCTAGTTGTGGAGCGGTTAGTGATGAACATGGGGCAGGACATTTGTCATGGAACAAAACTATCAGGGCCGTTGGAATGAAGTAATGCTTGCGGATTACTGTTGGTCTTTGTATAGGGATTCTGCGGAACTCCATCACAAGAGGCAAGCTAAATGACGACAAAGTCAATAGGCCATCACATGATTGTCTTCAGACACGAAGTGAAGTATTTTTCCAGCAATTTAGAACTCTTAGCATGTAATTATCAGTTATAAAATTAAATGAAGTTTCATTGTTGTTAGCATGTATGTAATTAAAGTGTATCCTTTTCTCTCAATCCGTTAATATGTATTACTTCCACCTTGTGTATATCATAAAAACTAGAGCTAATAAAATTTTTTCATTGTCATATTTATTTTTCTCAATCCAAAATTAGTAGGAATTCCCTCATGACGTGCTCGAAACATTCAAAGATTATTCTGTTGTTGCCCAGTGTAATTTCTCATTTGTCTAAACTTACACTTGTATACGAACATTTAACTATCTCAAGCTACCTTCTAAATATTTATGCTTCTCAAATTCACCTAACAATAACGTTGTAATTGATAACTTGTGATAGATATTTAAAATACCTGCGTATATTTAAAATCTAAACTTAAAAAAACAGCGTACTCTAATATATAAGTTTTCCTCAGCACTAATGTCAACCATTATTCCTTTGCTATCAGGATTATTATCCATGCATTTTACCTTTCAGTTTCCGTTTTTGATACTTTAATAAAACTTGTTCGAACTGGAAATTTAATCAAACATATTTAAAACAGAATATTAATTGAATTCATTTTCTCTGTGAATTCAAATTAACCAACAAAATCAACATTTCTCTGGAGAAACTGAAGCTATTTGCCTTCAGGCAGGAGTATTTAAATTGTGAATACATATTTATGTTAACAAAAGCTTTAAAATTAAATATATTGATTTAAAATTCATAACAAAGTTATTATCAAGGCGTTATGTGCTGGTTGCTGACACTTTTCAGTGAATTCAAAGAAAATGCATTTATTTCTGAATAACTTCACTACACGTATAGTAACTGATAATACGGAAAAAATTACTATTTGAATGATATTATGACAAAAGCAATATCAAACTCCTCAGAATTAGATTACATAAAATTCCGTTTCTCCAGGACCAACTTATACATCTTCAGCCTTTTGGGCAACATGATTTTAGTGTTCAGTAAGCAGCTACTAACATTTCACGTGTCTACCGCTATAAATTACTATATAAATTAGGTTCTCTTGCTGCGAAAATTAGATCAGATATCGAAGATCAGGGTAATATGTTACAGTCGACCCGCCATCTAGATATTCTGATAAGAAACCTGACCAAATAGATAGTAAATTAACATATGATTATATCTCGGTATATGTTACGTTTAGTGCTACAAGTCTTACACAAAGAGAGTAACGTTACTACGTCAATAAGTGCACATGGAGTAAGCTTGTTAATAACTAAGCGTAAGGTGGTGTAAATGGTACTGTTGCCATTAACAGCTTCTGGGAAAAGTCACACAATCTTGTAAAATTTCTTACCACGATCTAATGCAGTCTTAGGCTCTGTATCTATTGAAACTCTAAGCTATAGTGTGATCCATATAAACCTGCACCAATAATAGGACACACGTGCGACTTTGGGAGAATATTGTGACCTTGTGGTTTCGTGAAATTAAAGGTTCAATTGCACAAACTCAAAATGTTCTTTATTCCCACCGAATTACAGATGGAGCACTTGCCGATTACATAGAATTACGTACACAATTACAATACACAAGTTCGTCTGTCATAGGTCCACTCCACACGCACAATTTACGTACAACTCCTCTGATACACGTACACAGTCTTCCAGTCCGTTCTCTAGCCTCGACTTTGTTTCATCAAGAAAAATTCTCCGACTATGATAAGACATTTCCAGAGTATTTCCTTAGAGAAACAATAAGGTTCTATCCTTTATCATTGGAACAAAAATTCGTACAGAACTGACTGTAATTTACAGTCGAGAGGAATTTAATGGAATGTCCGGCGCTTTGTGCTTGATAGACTTCATTAAGAAAAAAAAAATGTGCTACATTTAGCGAATGTGTCAAACTCCTGCGAGTGCTGTTAACTATGCCGATATCCACCGCTGAAGCAGAACGCTGTTTCTCATCTTTAAAAAGAGTAAAAACTTTCCTTAGGAACACAACGTCACAGGACAGATAGTCAGCATTGGCAATGCTTTCAATTGAGAGGGAGTTTGAAATGAAGATCAGTGACCTCAACTCAAAATTTATCGATAGATTTGCCAGGCCTAAGGAGAGGAGAGCAGAATTTCTGTATAAATATGTGAGTCACTACTACTCTGAATTTTATTTTTCATTTGTGCACCACCAATAATTTAATCCACCAGCCGCCACTGGTTTCAAATCTTTAATATAGTCTTTATTCTGAATTAATTATACTCTTAATTCATTTATATTTTGTTCATTTTTCACTAGCTCTGATTTTAAATCATTTAAACTAGTTTCCAAATTGCTTTCCAAACTTGATTTGACATCACCCAAATCTGATTTTAAATCATTTAAACTAGTTTCTAAATTGATTTCTAAGCTTCATTTTACATAATTGAAACTAGCTTCCAACCCTGACGCTCTTCACGGCTGCTCGCCAAAAACTGAACTGACTCGTCCACTGCAGCCCTTATATAGGAAGATCGCTGTTTCTGGAAGTTTCGTGGCCCGGAACATCATCTCGACTGTTTCAGACGTTAGGGGGAGGGGTAAGAGACAGTACAGTGCCCGTGATATATTCCTAACGATCCCCTCAGTTAGTGCCACAAGATAAATATGCAGGCGTGGTCTGAATGCCTCCTGTCCCCCACTCATCTGTCAGTTGGTCGTGCCTTCCGATAATTGGGTGACAATATAATACATAATTGGGAGATTACATTACACTATTTACATCTCAGATAAAATGTTGGAAGTGTCCTGCAGCATCTATACATATTTGCACTCGTCTCACCATATTCTCTGAAGTTTTACGGAGAGTATCCTCGCCAATGTTACTTGTTACGGTTCGAATGGATTACTTGAGAACATCAGTTGTCTGTGGCCTATTCTTGTACACTGTTTTTTAGATAGCCCCACAAGAAAAAATCCGGCGAGGTTAGGTCAGGGGATCTGGGGGGGGGGGGGCCACAGACCTTTATGAGTTTATTAGATTATCAAAGAAAGTGGTTAAAAGTTTCATGGTGTCATTAGTCATCCAGCTGCTCCACAAATGTCTTGAAGATACTCATATAAACTTTAGTGTCTACAGTCGTATCAAATAAAATGGGACCAACGATCCATAGATGCTGGTGGAGGACACTTCCAACATTTTCTGAGATGTAAATAGTGTAATGTAATCTCCCAATTGAGTATTATATTCTCCCAAAGTTATGTCCTATTGAAATGGTTCAGGTTTATATGGATCACACTGTATGTCATAAAGAACCATGGTATTCAAAATTTTGATTGTTTAAAACTTTACCCAAAAGTATACCGAAAGTCTTCGGTTTTCAAATCAATGAAAACATAGGTTTAAATTTTTAAACAGTTACATTTGCAGCTTTTATATGTTTCACAATTCTTGAACTCGTGATAACATTGTCCTAAGTCATTTAGAACACTTTTCTTCTCAAGCTCCTTACACCAAACAATATGTTTTAATAACTTGCCTAAGCTCAAACAAATAAAAACTCTATAGATGGGAGCAAAGTAATTCAAAGTCTACATTAGAAAGGAACACTGCAACGCAAGAGGTTATGGAGGCACCGAGAATAAGTGGTGAGATAGCAGGAATGACTTTTAATATGGTAGTTGATACTGGGTCATCTGTAACAGTATGCAAAGTTTTCGCTTGATAGTAAAATATCTTAAGACCTGAAGCTCTCCTGGCGACGAATACGCTCACTTTCTTCCCGGGCAGCCAGCCGGGTCAAAAGATGATTAGATATCAACGTTTCGGGAGTGTGCATCTCTCCCATCATTAGGATATTTATAAAATGTTATAACCAGAAATGAAACGCTGGATATAACATAACTATAAACAAAGACAATACACTATCAAAATTCGCATTACTGAACAAAAGAACGTTTTCAGTAAATTAAATGCCAGGTCAGGAGATGGTGTGAGTATAGAAAATTGTGTCAAAGAAACGTACCTACTTAACTTGATCATCAAGCTGTATTGATCTTTGCTTCTTAATTCGACGGATTTGCATTTTAAAGGCCGGTTTCTAAGAGGAGCGGAACTGAAATCCAGCATCACGATTAAGCGTGCTCCTTTCAGAGGAAATCGCCAAAGTCTCCTCAATTCTCCGCTCCCAGTAAGAGTTGCATATTGCCAAGATGATCGTCTCCCGAAAATTGGCTCTATGGTCGTTATCAAAACAATGCTCTGCCAGTCCAGACTTCTCAGGTTGAATTAAACGAATGCTCCGTTCATGTTCGATTATTCTAGTAGCGATGGTCCTTCCGGTTTATCCTATATACGGTGTCCTACATTCACAGGGAATGCGGTACACTCCCGGAACTTGGAAGTCCAGTTTGTCTTTCACTGGTCTCAACAGATGTTTAATCTTCGGAGGTGGCTTGTGGATGGTCCTGATGTATTTGGTGAGAATTCTGCTGATTCTGCTGGATAGATTGCCAGTAAACGGGATGCAGGCTGTAGCGGTAGGCTTATCTGACGCTTGCTGTATTACATATCTTGGGAACCTTTCGGCCTCACGTTGTAACGGGATTATATTTTCGTTCATCTTCAACTAATAAGAAGCAAGCCAACTTTTTGTAAGATCCAAGTCGAGTTTTAATCTACTGAGAGTCGTGAGATCTTTTCTCAGGTGTGGATGCGGATTTTTGGTGAAAATAAAATTTAGATGAGTCCAATTTTGTAATATATTATTTAATTATATAATACGAACTATGATTCACTCTGATCTATTATAAATATTGAATAACACTTTTTAAATCTTATTAATTTTCCTTTACAATTACAATCCTCGTAACATCTTTCCTTCTTCTTCAGCAAGACACAAGATTCTAACACTTTTTTTAGATTATTGATTTTCTTGTCCCCATAGCAATTCCCACCTTATTTTGTGATTGGCCGATTCACTGACACGTCATCACACCACGTGATACCACGTCATACCACTACTACTTCGGCCAATCACACAACTACATACATTTTTATATATTTATTATTCCTTCGAACATTACTAAACAAAAATACTGTTACAAATGCCCCTCTTCGAAATATATGGAAAATAACCAAATAAAGGAATTAACAATCTGTTTCCATATATTTCGAAGAACAGCCCCAATTAACAATTTTGTTTACACCAATATTACACAACATCAATACAACATACATAAAATATAATAATATACCTACATTGGATAAAATATAATAAATGAACATTTAACAACAATTTCACATTATTACACAAACATAAAACACAACAATAAATTAACATTAATTAAAATACAACAATATATTGATGTTTAACAATGTTTTTTTTTCTTTTTTTTATTATTATTTAACACACACATAGTATATATTCAATATTGTTTCAATTACTGTCAATGCTTTTGAAAGGTTTCATCAATGTCTTATGATATCTTCCCACAATCTTATTATTCGAATCTTGCAATTCATAAGTGTGATCTCCAAATTTGGTTACTACTCTATACGGACCTTTATAAATTAAGTTCATTCTCCAATACACTTTTGTCTAGCATCTGAGATGTTAAATGTCTTCACTAAAACCATATCATTTATTTCAGGATCCCATTTGGCCTTTCTTCTTTGTACTTTCTTTAATCTTTTTTCAGATTTTTCTAGTATTATTTTAAATGCTTCAGCGCATTTCTCTTCATCATTTAGCACATTTGTTTTCTCCTCAAAAGTCGTTGGTACATTTAATATAAGAGGTTCAGGAGGTTTTCCAGTCATTAGCTCTATTGGAGCGAATCTTGTAGTAGCGTTTGGGGTGTTATTTATTATCTTTTCTATGACAGTACAATATTTATACCAACACCGGTGATTCGAATGACACAGTATTCGAAAATAAAAAGTTAAGTCTCGCATCACTCTCTCACAAGGATTTCCTTGTGGATAATAAACCGAAGAATTATAAATTTTGATATTGTTTTTCTTCATCTCGGATGTAAACAATTTACTTCGATGAACTGTGGCGTTGTCTGAAAGTATGGCTTTTATTTGGCCATATTGACACATGTTTTACTCTTAATATTTTGAACGGGGTAAATTTTCACAAATTTAGTAAAAATGTCAAACATCACAAAAATGTATTTACAATTATATTGGCTAGCCGGCATCTCCCCGTGTGCATCGATCGCAACTAATTCATTCTTTTTATCTCTGATGATGGTCTGAGGTTCAAAATCATATTTGATGTTTATAGGTTTAGCTCTTTGGCACAGTTCACACGTTGAAATTAATTTCCGTACTTTCCTATCAATGTGCTTTATATATAGCTGTTCTTTGATGGTCATGGAAGTTTTCTCGCATCCAGAATGAGCTAGGTGGTGATGAAATGAAGTGATTACACTTTCTTCTAAACTACTGGGAACTATAACCTTCCATGTAATTTATAAAGTACACCATTTTTCTTGGCTATGGTGCAATTCGCAGCATCTTCAACTGCTGGAGCCTGTCGCAACAATGCAGATAATTTCGAATCATTTTGTTGAATTTCCGAGATATTTTTAAATTTTAGAGTAAGATTTCTATCGCATGTAAAATTTAACTCGAAAAGTTTTATCTCATGTTGAGATTGTGACAATGTCTCTGGAATTTCTCCATGCATTTTCTGTCTCGACAACAAATCACTAAATATATTATTCTTTCCTGAGATGTGCCGAACCTCAATATCATAGGAAGTAATTTCATGTATGTAACGAGATATTTTAGAGCTAGTTAGTTTACATTTTTTTATAAATGATAGACTAATATGGTCAGTATATACAATGACTTTAGTATTGTACACATATTGCCTAAATTTTTGCAAAGCAAAATATATAGCTCCTATTTCTAACTCCGTAATACAAGTGTTAGATTCATTTTGGTTCAAAACTCTTGAAGCAGTGGCAATTACATGATTATTCCCATCCAAATCAGTTTGAGTTAATACTGCTGCATAAGCATGGATACTAGCATCTGAATAGATGTTAAAGGGTTGGTTTCTAATAGGTCTTTCCAAAAGAATGGCGTTTTTAAATAACTCTTTAATGTTTTGAAAAGACTGTTGGTGTTTTTCTGTCCACTTCCAGACTGAATTCTTCTTCAAAAGTTCTCTCAAAGGACTAAGCTCCTTGGCATAATTTACCACAAACTTACTTTCATACTGTAGTATGCCAATAAATCTTCTTAGTTGTTTAATATTCTTTGGTGGTGGAATAGATTCAATGGATTTTATTCTATCTAGATTTGGTGCCATACCTTTTTCGGATATTATGTACCCTAAAAATTCAATTTCTTTGGCAATAAAACTTGATTTATCCAAATTTATAGTCATACCACTTTCAGAAAATTTTGTAAATATGTAATTCAGATGAGATATATGTTCGTCGAAATCTTGATCAAAGATAAGAAAATCGTCTATATATTGAATAGCAAAATTCTCAATTGTATCTCCAAAAATATTATATAAGGCTCGAAGTAATGCACTTCCACTTGTTGACAATCCAAAACCGCATGTTTTGAACTGGTAAATTCTCCCTCCAAAATTAAACGCAGTATATTTTCTAACTGATTCATCCAAGGGAATCTGCCAATATGAGGACACCAAATCTAATTTCGAAAAATATTTTCCACGCTCTAACTTAGATAGCACTTCATCCACTCCAAGAGGCCTAAAATGGTCTGGTTGGGTTAATGAATTAATTTTTCTTGCATCAATTGTCATACGCAATGAGCCATCTGATTTATGAACCCAACATAGAGGATGTAAGTAAGGTGAGTTAGAAATTTCTATTATTCCATTTTCTAACATTTTATTTATCACCTCTGATGCTTGCTGTCTTATAGCTATGGGTAAAGGTCGGCTTTTATGTGTATAGGGAGCAGTATCATTCACTTTAAATGTGTGTGTGTATTTGTTACACAGTCCAGGTTTTGAACTAAAGGCTTTTCTATTCTTTAATATACACAATTTCAACTGTTCTTTTCTCGCTTGGTCTAAATTGTATGTGTTTTCTAACTTTACTTGTAATATTCTCTGGAATTCTATTTCTTCCTCCACTTGGCTTCCGCCGTTCTTATCTTGTATTGTATATAATTGGCAACAATGCTTTTCAAGGTCAGTTACATTATTTGGCAATCCATCAATAATTAAACTCTTCCCACAATTTTCATTTTCCTCGTATTCAATATTACCATTTTCTTGCAAAAGTATATCTTCCACAAAAAACCTTTCATTATTTATATTATCCCTGTTCTCTTCTTTTCTTCCATCTTCTTCCAATAATTTTATTACTAATAAATCATTTTCTGTCTTAACCTTCATTTCATGCATTTCGAAATTCAATACACTTTGCCATTCATATAATAAATCATTACCCACAATTACATCTCTTGCCAAATGTGGAATTACCAACGCAATGAAATTGAAATTCCATTCACCTATTCGGCCCTTAATTAATACTTGATATTTAATCCTATCCTTTTTCTTCCCAATTGCAGTACTGCAGTAAACGTTACACACATTTAAATATTCCACTTTATAGTTAGCTAACAGATTTTTAAACAATTCCTCACTTATCACAGTAGAACTGGCTCCAGTATCAATCAAGGCTGTATATTCTTTATCCCATAGGTAAATAATTATCTGAGGTGGGTTAACTAATTCCTTATTTTTCTGCAAGAGAGTGAGCTTATTTCCGTTATCTTCAACTTTCAATTCGCCCTGTGTCATCCTCACCGAACCACTTTCCAGAGCACAAAATGATTTGGTTTTTAGTTTTCCATCTCCCTCTGATTATTACTTTCATTGTTGGTTAGGTTGGTGCTATCGTTTATACTCACATCATTCTCTGTGCTTTGTGTATTTTCGACTCTTTCATTTTGATTACTTCTTTCAAATCTCACACCCCTAAAATCTCTTTGATTTGCACTAAATAAACTAGTACCTCTACCCCTATTAAAATTACTTATTCGCTGATTATTTCCTCGATAAAATCTTACATGGTTTATTTGATCATTTCTTCCAATTCTCGTCGACTGATTGTTATGATAATTCCTTTGCACATTATTTTGAACTCCACTTCCTGTTCCGGGAATTACAGATTCATAAGTTCGTCTAGGATCATAACCTCTTCCTTCAAATCTTTGATTTCTCACGGGTGCCCCGCCCCAATTTAAACTCGTCCTATTATTCCTATTATTTGTAGGTTGTGATTCCTGTCGATTTCTTCCTCGCTCAATATGGACGTTATTATAGTTACCATCACAGGATGTAGTATCATTAATGAGGTTATGTGCTTCAAATTCGGATAATAATTCAATCATATCAGAGAAATCGATAGGCTTAGCCACAATTAAATGATTTCTGATATGTGGTGTATAATGACGTATTAGCATGTTGACAATTTCTGTCTCAGAAATTTCGGGATTGATCAACTTACTTTTGTTTGCTAATTTTAAGAAATATTCAGTCATAGAAATCCCTTTTTTAAACTCAAACCTACCCGTTGCTAACTCAACTTTTATTCTTCTTTGTCTCTCAGGTCCCCAAAATCTATTTATAAACAGATTTCTGAAAGTACTGTATGTTTCATGTGAAGCCAAAGTTAACCTTAACCACTCAAGAGCATTTTTCTTCAAACAGCGTTTTACTATTACCATCCGAAATTCATTGGGAATTCTCTTAATACGGAAATATTCTTCCAATTCCCTAAGAAATACTTTTGGATTATCACCTGATTCCTCATCAAAACTTGGTGGACTAATATCATTTAGTGAATAATGTACACATTCATTTTGACCTAGACTGTGGAGTTGTGTGTGTGAGGACATGTTCTGTGTGTTTCTGTGATAATTAATATCATTATCTGGACTCACAAAATCACTACATTCACTTACTACATCACTAGACTTCTGTTGATTGCTTAATTCACCTGGTAAGTCACAATCGTTTATATTTGTAATTCTAGACATTTCTTTCCCGTTATTTACTTTTCTAGCCTGTAATGCAATTACAACTTGTGTCAATTTTCCTAAGTTATCCTTTTCTTTTTCAAAATGTTCTTTTACCTCTTTAATTTGCAAAATTACTTCTTCTTTTGCTTTACTTATCTCATCAATTTGTAACTTTATTTCCTCTTGGTGTATCTTACTTTCATCATGTTGTAATTGTATTTCAGAACAAATTACATTGATTCTTTGTTCTACTTTATCTCCTAATTCTTCTCTTTGTTTTTGTGTTATTTCTGCCTGTTGTATCCTAAATGTTTCTAACTCTTTGTTTAATTCTATTCTTATTTCTTGTTTCACTATGTCCTGACCTAACCTAGTTTCCTGAATTATCTCTCTCAACTCATTGACTTCCTTTCTATTCTCATCCTTATTAATCTCTATGATCTGCATGAGCCTTTCCATACTATCCCTACACTCTTTTCTCCCTTCTCTAATCTCCTGTGAAATTTCAGATTTTAATTCCTGTTTTAGCTTCTGTAATAAATTAATTTCTAAGTTACTCACATTTTGTGCTAGTTCCTGTCTTACTCCTACATCTAAATCATTCATTTTCTTAGTTAAATCATTTACATTTTGTTCTATTTTAGAATCTAAATTACTCATTTCTGATTTTACATCTTTCATTCTAGAATCTAAATTACTCATTTCAAATTTAACATCTCCTATTTTAGAATCCAAATTACTCATTTCTGATTTAACATCTCCTATTTTAGAATCCAAATTACTCATTTCTGATTTAACATCTCCTATTTCTGATTTTAAATCATTTGCATTTTGTTCTATTTTAGAAACTAAATTACTTAACATTCTTGTTATTCTTTCCAACATTGACTCATTATCTATACTTAATCTTGCATCCTCCCTATTCATTCCTACACTATCAGTAACTTCTCCTTCCACTATTATTTCTTTTCTACTCGCCATCTTTTTAACTATTTTCTGATTTCTTAACAACATAAATCTACTACTACTACTATTATTTTTTTTTTCACTCACTTAAACCAGTTCTCGTTTTCTTCTTTCTTCTTTCTTCTTTCCTTTTAAATTCTCACGGAACTGCACGATGCTTTAATCTCCTCTTCTTTATCCTATTCGAGCCCCACACGTTGCTGCGCCATTTGTAACGGGATTATATTTTCGTTCATCTTCAACTAATAAGAAGCAAGCCAACTTTTTGTAAGATCCAAGTCGAGTTTTAATCTACTGAGAGTCGTGAGATCTTTTCTCAGGTGTGGATGCGGATTTTTGGTGAAAATAAAATTTAGATGAGTCCAATTTTGTAATATATTATTTAATTATATAATACGAACTATGATTCACTCTGATCTATTATAAATATTGAATAACACTTTTTAAATCTTATTAATTTTCCTTTACAATTACAATCCTCGTAACATCTTTCCTTCTTCTTCAGCAAGACACAAGATTCTAACACTTTTTTTAGATTATTGATTTTCTTGTCCCCATAGCAATTCCCACCTTATTTTGTGATTGGCCGATTCACTGACACGTCATCACACCACGTGATACCACGTCATACCACTACTACTTCGGCCAATCACACAACTACATACATTTTTATATATTTATTATTCCTTCGAACATTACTAAACAAAAATACTGTTACAACGTTCAGGAGCCTCGCGTTGGAATCTTGGTCAGGGTTAGTTTTTCTTGGGGTTTCTCCTCGTCCTGAAATATGAACTTTAAGTAACTCTAAGCTCTAAGGACCCTGGGCTCATTTAATCATCATTTCACTCATTTCATTCATGGTCCGTTATGACCAAACATGATCGGACGTAAATTTTTTTAAGTAAAATATCTTATCTTTAACTTTATGTACCATACCCTCCTACATAATGGGCAGAAAAGTATTCAATTTCATCCAAATATTCTAGAGCGACATTTAATATAACCTATATGATTTGAAGTCCCCTGATTAAAAGCAATGCCCCCTATATCCATGTACAACATAAATAAAAAACTGAACGCTAAATAAATACCGAACTTATATGTATTTCAGTTCAGTGTTATCTGAAGTTACAATAGGATTTTTTTAAGAGTATACCATATCCTCAACATTTTTAGGAATGTTTAATTTTTTAAAAAATAGATGTAATTATTGTGATTAAAATATAAATTTAAATAAATCTACGTGACATGCAAAATGTATGCCTTGTGCTTACTGGGAATAATACCTAAAGTACCCTTTATTCGAAAGGAGCTTTTAAGAACCTTATATAACTGATAAACGTTAAGCGATAGTGGAAATCTTACTCACAAAACGACCGTTTCAAAACTATCACAAATTATTGAAAATAATTTTTAAGGCATATATGCTTTCTGAGATATCTGTTGTTAATGGTTCAGTTTTTGAATACTTTGTGATTCTTTTAACATCCTGATTTTCGATTGTTTCTCGTGATTACATGGAAAGAGTACGGAATTGAAAGGAATAGTAGTCTAAAAGAGTGTATTTCTTCAATTTCTATGGCAATTCCCTGTGTGTTTACAACGAAATGTCTAATGTAATTATTTCTCCATAGATTTATTTCGACTTAAGTGAAATAGGTAGGAAAATAAGCTGTAATAACAATAACTTGTATACCTACTAATATGTCTGGATACATAATGTTTAGGTAAGAAATCAATGTGACGCAACACAGTGGTCTTTTTCTACTCGGGCAACAAGCCAGGTGAAAAGACGATTAGATATCGACGTTTCGGGAGTGTGCATAAGGGAAAATACCGGAAAAACTTTATCCAGATAACTCACCCTGACCGAAATTCAAACTCGGGTCCTCTTGAACGTGAGGCAGACATGCTACCATCTACGCTAGTGAGGTGGGCTATCCGTCTTTATGCTCTACTTTTTTTTTTCGTTGTCTTCAACCATTCAGCCACTTTACTATAGTGCTCTTTTTTATGTTTTCCAAATAAATTCTATAGTGTGCAAATTTGTTTCATTCTTAGTCTGCGTCAATTTGAAAGGGGAAAAAAGAAGGTCTACGACTAATACAATGCATTCCTTCAAGTGCTACCAGTTAATGGAAGGAGATAGAGCCAACGTTATCACCGACAATCTGAAAATTGCAGAGTTTGGGCAGTACTCTTAACTTACTATCCTAATGTGAGTGGAAGGAACCAGAACGGCAAGAGAGACCAAATCCCGGAGAAGAGCGACACGAGAGGGTTCACTGTGCTGCCCATTGCTCATAGCTTCTAGGCTTGGTTCTGATCGATTAGCACCTTTTAAAGCTTTAAAGAAACCTTACGATGACTTAATTTTACGTGTTCGGTAACCTGGGAACACATGCCCTGTAATCTGTAATCTTGATCTATATTTCTCCCTAGGGATGCAGAAAATTAGTTCGCTAATTACTGTGTATCATTCAGGATAATTTTTCAGCCTATTATATATTTTTAATAGACTTCCTACGAGTTATTCATATACAAGCTTAATTTTTTACGCAGTGCGTGATAATGATCAATAGTTGTGAATGGTTTCAACTGTTGATTATACACGTTGGTGTAGGTTTATGTAATATATAGAAGGTTGACATAAATAACCACCATAATTACGGTAGACGTAATGTAACAAATACTTTGCGAGAGCTCCGAGAAATAACCACTTAATATTTCCAAGTGAACTAGTTAAAACTCGCAATATTTAAACAGCGAAACTTTCAAAAATGTTAATACTCTGACTTTGTGGGTTCTTGAAATTAAAATTCCAATTGCACAAACTAAAAATTTTCTTTATTTCCACCGAATACAGTTGGAACACTTGCCGATTACATAGAATTACGTAGCGCACACAATTGCAATTCACCAGTTCGTCTGTCACGGGTCCACTCTACACTCACAATTACGTACAACTCCTCTGATACAAGTACACGGTCTTCCAGTCCGTTCACTAGCACGGCGCTCCTACGGCTGCTCGCCAAGAACTGAACTGAACATGACCATGACCAAGACCTGCTGGCTGGCTGTATATAGCCAGAAGGCTTTTGCTGCGTGCCCACCCGTTAAGGGTTTTACCACAGGTAAGGTATTTGAACGGGATTTTGTAGGATGGATATGGTGTAGGTTTTGAGAATTAAAGATTTTTGTGAGGTTACAATTTGTACCTTCGGGATGAAAGGACAGGATGCAATTCCCTACACCCTGGTGTCTTTAATTTAGTTTTGGGTTGGGGAGAAATTTTGTTGCCAAACAACTTAGGAGATTATGTGGAGCTCAGCTTTAGCTGCTGTTTGGATTAGCTCCTGGGTTATCTTGGGTGCCCGCATGCCATGCGGGGGACCCGAGGTTGTCTAGAACGGCGTCTAGTGGAGTCATAATCTAACAAGGGCTCTTCTATGAGTTGGTAAAGTTGCGTAGAATTTTGATGCCCGGCGTCTAACTTCGTCCTCCACATATGGAAGTCCCGAGGCTTCGTGAAGCAACCTGGTAGGAAAATAGCAACCCACAGAATAGATAGACCGTAGCCCTCTATTCTGTCTGAACTGACTCGTCCACTGCAGGCCTCATACAGGGAAGATCGCCGTTTCTGGAAGTCTCGTGGTTCAGTGAATCTTCTCGACCGCTCCAGACGTCAGAGAGGGGTAAAGAGGTGGCTAGTGATGTTTTTCCAACCATCCCCCTCGTTAGCGCTACAAGATAAGTGGGTAGGCGTGGTTGAATGCTTCCCGTGTGGTCCCTACCTGCCAGCTGGTCCTATCGGGAATTCCGATGTTCGGGTGAAAATACTGATATTCATATTTGGTATAAACTATTTGTTTCAAACAGAGGTTGATTTTCAGCAATTGCCCGTCTCGGTTATTAGATGGTAGCGTGTTTGCCTCAAGTTCAAGAGGTCCCGAGTTCGAATCTCAGTAAGGGTGAGTTACCTGGGTAAGGATTTTTCCGGGTTTTTCCCTTATCCTGAAAGACGAATGTCAGGTAACTCTAAGCACTATGAACCCTGTGTTCATTGGGCATAATTTCACCCGCACTATTAATCGTCGAATACGACTTAACGTTGGAGGACGTAAATGAAAAATAATTTTCATCAAACAATATTTTAATCGGAAATTAATTGTTCTTTCACACTAGCCGTGTGTAGGACGCACTACGAAAGGATAGAGTCAGACTGAAAAATTCAATGCCATAGCCGAGATTTGAACCACGGATCCTCTGGTCTCCGTCCAGCCGCTCTAAACCATTGAGCTACTATGGCCAACGTGCCAACATGACATTAAATTCTCCAAATGGCTCGTGTTTTTACCGAAAAACCACTAGGTGTTCTCATAAACACATGAGACAACACCTTAATGGCGACTTACAACGTGAAAGTACATCAAGGCCCGGGCTTTATAGTTCAGAATACTATTAGGTACAATTAATGGAAATTAATAGTTCTTTCACACTAGCCGTGTGTAGGACGCACTATGAAAGGGTAGGGCCAGTCTGAAAATTAAATGCCATAGTCGAGATTTGAACCACGGATCTTCTGGTCTCTGTCCAGCCGCTCTAAACCATTGAGCTACTATGGCCAACGTGCCAACAGTACATTAAATTCTCCAACTGACTCGTGTTTTTCCCGGTAAACCACTAGGGGTTCTCATAAACACACGAGACAACTACCTTAATGGCGACTTACTATGCTGTAAGTACTTTAAGGCCTGGGCTTTATATTTCTGACCACTATTACGTACAATTAAGGGACATTAATTATTCTTTCACACTAGCCGTGTATGGGACGCACTATGAAAGGATGGTTTAAAGCGGTTGGATGGAGATCAGAAGATCCGTGGTTCAAATCCCGACTATGGCATTGAACTTTTCAGTCTGGCTCTATCCTTTCAATATTTAAATTATCAGATCGTTTTCCAGTTATATAAAATTGCGTTAGAATGATGGTTCTTCACAGGCAATTTCTACCACTTCTTACTGAATGTAAAGGCATGTATTTTATTTAAATTAATTTAATTAGCTTATTAGATTGCTTAGTTATAATTCGCATGGAAAGCCAGTTCTAATGCATTTATGCAACTTTTCTCCTTAAAACAATAAGATAAGTTGATTCTACCATGATCTGATTGCCCATTCATATAAATTATAATCAATTTATAATACCACCTTTAGTTGTGCTTGTAGCCCTTAGTCTTTTTGTAATGTACGTTCTCCAACGTTAAGTCATATCGGACGATGAATGGAATAGGTGATATGATGCTCCAATGAGCCCAGGGTCCATAGAGCTGAGAGTTACCGAACGTTCGTCTTTCAGGATAAGGGAAAACCCCGGAAAAACTTTATCCAGGAAACTCACCCTGACGCAGAGTCAAACTCGGGACCTCTTGAACAGGAGGCAGACATGCTACCACCACGCTACGGAGGCGGGCCCTTAGGTTGTTGCACATACACTATTACCTTTAATGTATTTGTAATTCTTAACTATCTTACTAGTTCTCTGTACACATTCCTATTTCTGGCAACGATAGAACACTCTTTTATTATATTTTCGTTGAAGGTGTCAGTTCATTTGTGTTTCGGGTTAACTGTGTATGTCTCACATTGTTGTTCACTGTATCCATCCACCCTCGCTCAGTTTTACTACGTGTTCTTATTTTAATTTGGTCCTCACAGATCTCTCAGCAATGTCCTTTGTTGCCACCATGCTTTCGTTGCTGATGACTGATATTTTCATTATCATTCTTATCTGGCGTAAACGGGCGGCTTTATGGTGTTTATTATGAAGATTAAGATTCCGGATCTGTAAAATAGCATTGGGCTGTTACACATTTGTACTTTATTGGTGGTTCCAAATTATTAGAGTGATTTGGAGAAACTAGAAAGGAAACTTTTAATTCAAAAGAAAATTATTTTTAATGGCAAATCCTTGAACAGCTAATGTTGTATTTTTAAAAGTTACCAGACATACAATGAACAACTTTCGTTTCCACGTTTATTGTTCATAGAATAAAGCATCAGGAACACACTCTCCTTCCCAGGGGCTCAAGAGCTGTGTTTTTGGTGAAATCCATAAATTTGATTTTGGGACTGCATTAAATATGTTCTCTACCATATAAGAGGTGGAGAAAGAAACGGACAAGCGTCCCACTCACAGAATGCCGTAACTGTCAGAAGAAAAGCTAATGCAAATGGACAATGCTCCATGACTATTGAAAATTTTCGTGCTCCACCTCCTACGCTGTCAATTCTTGTTGACACCTACATTTAACGGAAATAACAAAAGATAAATGTTATCTTTGTGTGCTTCCAGGTACTTTTTTCTGACTGAAACCAACCTTTACTCATATACGTTTTATATCTTAGTTCTATCTCAATAGAATTTGTTGAACTGCTACTAAAAGACGCTGTTTTCTAAAGAATTTTCAATGTTATGAGGAGTTTCTAGAGAAGTTAATGTTTAGAAGTCAGGATTATTTATTAAGATGATTGTGCAGATGTTAAATTCTCTTTGGAGGCCGTAAGCTGCAGGGTTAAGCACGCAAGGTCACGTCACTTCTACACGAGAATGCGGAAATTCTGAATGAACATCATCTCAGCCGAGAGAAGTGCTCGTTCTCCTTGTCCAGCAGGGGCATGCTGTCGACCCCACTTAGCGAAGTATGGAGAGATTGGGTTCAGTTTTAACTGCCTACTTTCATTCTAAAGGTAACCGATTTGTCAATAATCATTAGAAGCCCGCCTAGTTAGCGTAGATGGTAGCATGTCTGCCTCACGTTCAAGAGGTCCCGAGTTCGAATCTCAGGGTGAGTTACCTGGATAAGGTTTTTTCCGGAGTTTTCCCTTATCCTTCAAGATGAATGTCAGGTACTTCTAAGCTCCATGGACTCTGGACTCATTTGAGCATCATTTCACCCAATTCATTCACCGTCCGATATGACTTAACGTTGGAGGACGTAAATTACAACAAAATTATTATTATTATTATTATTATTATTATTATTATTATTATTATTATTATTATTATTATTATTATTATTATTATTATTATTACTATTATTATTATTATTATTATTATTACTATTATTATTATTATTATTATTATTATTATTATTATTATTATTATTATTATTATTATTATTATTATTATTATTATTATTATTATTATTATTATTATTATTATTATTATTATTATTATTATTATTATTATTATTACTATTACTATTACTATTACTATTACTATTATTATTATTATTATTACTATTACTATTATTATTATTATTACTATTACTATTATTATTATTATTACTATTACTATTATTATTATTATTACTATTACTATTATTATTATTATTACTATTACTATTATTATTATTATTACTATTACTATTATTATTATTATTACTATTACTATTATTATTATTATTACTATTACTATTATTATTATTGAGGAGGAGGAGGAGGAGGAGGAGGAGGAGGAGGAGGAGGAGGAGGAGGAGGAGGAGGAGGAGGTGGGGATTTAGGGGGATGGGGGAGAGGAAGGGACTTCTTTTTGTATGGTGTGATATAAAACACCAAAAAGAAAGTGTTTTCTAGAAGCACAAGGCTGGCAAGTTGGTCAATTTCTGAAGGAACAAGTGAAGGGGCATTACAGCGTCGTCCTAAGGAAGAATTCCTGCTGTGTCGTTCCCTCTTACAGAAATTTCTTTACGCAATTTAAGAAAGGGCGTTTTTAATCAATTGCCTCCTTGCTCTAGAGAATATTGTCATTTACTCTGGCTTTGAGTAAAGGAAATCCTGTGCCATATCTCGTTAGGGCCTTTAGTGCAGTATTTTAGAACCCAGATTGGAGAAGATAATAATGGATAAAGAAATAAAGAAAATTGTTCGATATTACTTAAAGAGAGATAGTGAGAGATATTGTCCCTCAGGAATTCCTTTAGTTTCCATTAAACTGATTTAAGATACTCTCAAGGCATAAGCCATTTTCACCTCTCATTGTTTATACAGTACATTATCCAATGTGTTTTGAAGATAAATCCAAATAAATATAACATACAGTCCTATTAGCCGATTACAGTGCCATTTAGAAATGATTTAAAGGCCAAAAAGAGACAGACAAGTAACTGGATATAAATTGGAAAACAACTGTCTTTCGGTGAGAAAGAACCACAGACGTCTTAACATATTTTTAACCTGTGTTATGTTGTAGACTTTAAGTGTCTTCAATTTGGTTTCAGTGTTAAACGGTCAACACGAAATGAATGCTAAATACGAGGGCTGTTCAATAAAGAATGATCATATTTTTTTGACGACGTACCTTTACTCATCTTCATAATTTTGATGGTCCTTCTCAAAATAGTCTTCCCTAAATGTTATGCACTTATCCCAGCGTTTCTGCCAGTCTTCAAAGACATACTGGAAAACATTTTTGAGAGATCCTTAAAAATCGCCTCCGCAGCCTTCACCACTGCTTCTGATGATGGATAATGCCTCCCACGAAGGCGTTTCTTCAAGTTAGGGAATAGAAAAAGGTCAGATGGGACTAAATCCGGACAATAGGGAGGGTCAGGGATGCACTTCACATTGATTTTTGCAAGATATTCAGAAACAACACTGGCGATATGCGGCCGCGCATTATCGTGGTGCAGCATCCAGCCTACTTCATTGAAATGTGGCCTTTTGTGCCCGATATGAACTTGCAATGCTTTTAGGACATTCCTGTAGTACTGTCTAGTTAGTGATGTGTGTGCAGGTACAACATGCTGATAAACCATTCCATGAATATCAAAGAAACAGATGACCATAAGTTTTCCAGCAGAAGCAACCACTTTTGCTTTTTTTGTGGGTTGGTGATGGAGATTTCCGCACTTTGCTCTCAGGATCAAAATGATGTAGCCAAATTTCATCAGCAGTGATTACGTTTGAAATAAACTCCGGATCTTCCTCTAACATAAATTTTAACTGCATGTTACCTCAATTGTAGCGGTAGGCGACACTGAACATGTCTGAACTTGCCTGGTTCTCACAGGCGGGAACCAGGAGTAACAACAATGAAACTACTACGGCGTGTTTGTTTCCCATTAAGCTAACAGAACATGATAAGATTGAATTGTAGTACGAAAGAATATGGCCGTAAAAATTATGATCATTCTTAATTTAACAGCCCTCGTATAAACAAATACACAAGGTAATAAAGCGCATAGTAGGACATCTACTGATAAAGAAGCTAATGTTACAAAATATGCCTACAGTAAACCGTTTAGCCCGCCTCGGTAGGATGGTGGTAGCGTCTGCCACACGTTCAAGAGGTCTCGAGTCCGAGATACAGGGATAAGGTTTTATCCGGGGTTTTCTCTTAAACTGAAAGACGAATGTCAGGTAACTCTAAGTTCTATGGACCCTGGGCTCATTTGAGCATCATTCCATCCATTCCATTCATCGTCCGATATGACTTAACGTTGGAGGACGTAAATTAAAAAAAAAGGTTAAACCGTTTGTGAAAACTGATTTTGAATACAAAGAAACATTGAAGCTGCTAGGCCCTTCGGATCTTCGTATTATCCATAGTTTAAGTCGTCATAGAAATGATATTTGAAAACGTAAGTATGTAATCTGAAAATGCAGATTGAAAGACAGACGGACTTGTTTTAGCATATATAAAAGATGCAGAACATTCTTCTTACTCGTGACCAAATAAGCGTAAATGTAAAATAATTAGATATCTTCTATGTTTACTGACTAATAACTGTTCTTAAGCTCATAACGACGACTCCATCGTTCTAGGTTGGAATGGATTCCACAGCCTCGGACACAGAATCATAGCTTTGGAGAATTCAGTGTACCATTCTCTCAACAAATTCATGAATATTGACCTACTGCCTCTAATTAGTCTAGCCTAATAAATATCTGAGCCATGGGCACCTACACCTTTCTTTTGAGCCGAATATACTTAGGTATACGCGACGTAATTACAATCCTATTTCCGAACCAAAGAAACAAGATACCAGTAAATGTTTAACAGCTGCACCTGTAACCACAAATGAAAGACCGATTTATCTGTTTTAAGACTTTTACTAATGAACACATCTCCTGGGTATTCTACTGGAAAGATGAATGATAACATTGTAATTTTTAGAGTATTCATCATATCCTCCATTTGTATTAACCAAAGTGGACAGTTGTCTCTTCCACTCCAATGAAACCATTGAGGATTTTCTCTCTGTAGCTTCGGAGATTCGTCTTTATAATATTCTCTAAAAAATGGCTACTCTGCCGTATAATCCTATCCGTTGAGGTCTTTACAGTTATCCCCTTGAAGTGACAGGCTCATTTCGGAAGTTTTGGCTTGCCTCTGGGGCTTTAATAGAAAACTGCAGATATCTTAATGTCAAATTAAAATGGCCAAAACTGACACAGCTTACCTATTATGTGGAAAAAATTTGCCCTCGTTTAATACCGCTGCTCACTATCTTTGTGAGGAGAACTTAGACCTCAAGACTTGCAAAACAGTACCTGGAATTTGATACTTTCAAGAAGGAGTCCAACTGTAGGTCAGAGAGGATACCCAGGATTGGGTGGTTAGCATGAGAAAGGAAATGATATAAAATAATGGTGAACTGTTTGCAAGGTGATCATGAAGCAGTTGGTGTAATGAATTGCTTGAGAAACCAAAGAACCTGGTGAAAGCTCACACAGACGCCACCAGAATCCTACATGAGCCTCCCTAGGTTTGAACCCACGTCGATTTGGTAAGAGGCGAATGGTCCAACCACTCGGTCACAGTGGTACCACTCTATCATGTTTTTAAATAGTTATATTAATTTGTTCAGTTTGTATAAGTTCCAGAAATATTTATTGTGCCTTCAGCGGCAGTATATTTTACAGCCGGTATTGTGACTTTGTGAGTTGGTGAAATTAAAGGTTCAGGTTACAATCAATCTGACAGTCCAGAATTACGTCATATACACAATACAACTTGCAAGGTCATCGACCACAAACACAGCTGTTCACGCGCACGCGTCCAATTACCGACTGACTCACTGTGGCTCGCGGGCTCCCTTTTCATAGATTACTCACTATCCGGAATGTACTCAAACAACCAAGACGGCGCCAAAAGAAAGACGAACTCTCTAGAAATCCGTCTCCTTCCCCCACCGCACTGCACTGTCCGTCTCTTTGAATGCCTCGGCCGCGCCACCTCGTTCGCAACAATGTAATCGCGACAGTATTTTGAACCAATGTTCTCAAAATTGAGGCGTTTCTCTGGGAAACAGTCAACCAACCATATCTTCATTTTGTGAGAAGAATTCTTAACCTGGAGAGTAACATCTGTCGGTGTCCGTTGATAACCTTACATATATACACATGAAGACCACGTGCTTGAGTTTCAATTCACATAGATCACTGTTCAAATTGGTTTCAAACTAACTACATGCTCCTGTACGCCTCTTACTTATCTTCCAGTAGATTTAGCGACATAAATTAGGGGTTGTTCTATTACTTCCTTACAGCACACTTATTTATTTCTCTCTCTTATTTTTCTATACGAATGCATAAAAAATCAGATTCACTCATTGGAACTCTTATTATTTAATTAGGAGGCAAGTTGTTCTTATTTTAAAAAAGTATTTTGTTGTTTAGTAAATACATTTGTTAATTGATACTTACGTATTCGAGGACTCAGCTTGAAATTAAAAGATAAGTTATCCATGTGTCTCAAAATGGGTGTTAAAAAGCGTATATAGCTACAATTAGAAAAAACGAGCAATGAAAATGAAAGTGAATATAATTAAGTGGATATTTTCCAGGTGCTGCCATTAATTATAAAGCAAAAGCCACAAAGTAAACGAAAATAACTTCGTTTTATTCGCTATCTTAAGTACACAATCTAGACATTAATAAGTTGATTTAAAGGTAGCACTGAATATCTCTAAAGTCAACTAATTAAGATAAATCTCTAGCTTGAACTGTATAAATGTGAAAGGAATATTAATGAACTGTATATAGATATCACACAGACATTATTTATTAAACAAAAAAAGCTGATGTAGCTGTTTGGTAAATTGCAATCTAAACAAAGAAAACATTTGGCACAAGGAGGCGGACAAGAAGAAAACAGGAGTATTTTACTTATGGTTACATTATTTTGATACAGAACACTGGGATAAACGTGCAAGGAACATTCGAACAATGGAGGCGGAATGCTGAATACTCTAAAACAAGAAGAAGAATTGCAGTGAGTGGAAGAAATGGGGTTGGAAAGAAAGATATACACTGAAAGAGTTTAGAAAACTTGCTCACTCAGGTAACGAGGTATACTTATGGACTACCTACAGTGACAATTTAATATTACCAATAGGAGTAGACTAACTAAGGATAAAGAAAATCTTTTGTAAAATATTTGTCATAAACCACATAAAAGATTTAGAAAAGGAAGTGGTAATAAATGAAAACAAAGCAAGGATTCATTTCTTCCTATTCATATGACGTCAGAGGTTTTAAAAGGTGGAATACTCTCTAGTGGAAGTTATTTTGCAACATAATCTATTTTTAAGCTATGAGCCTGGGTGCCGACGCTGTTGGTGATCTTTGCATCCCAACTCACTGCCCTCTCAGGCGTTAGACCTTTCCAGTCAAATATTGGCAGACAAGTGTGCCTCTTGGAAATTAATTTTTCTTTAACACTGGCCGTGTGTAGGTTAAAGTATGGAAAGATATTCATACTGAAAAATTCAATGCCATAGCCGGGATTTGAACCAAGGATCTTCTGGTTCCCGTCCAGCCGCTCTAACCCTTGAGCTACTACGGCCAACATGCCGACATGACATTAAGTTCAACACTAGTCATTTGGAGAATTTAATGTAATGTCGGCATGTTGGCCATATTAGCTCAAGGGTTAGAGCGGCTGGATGGAAACCAGAAGATCCGTGGTTCAAATCCCGGCTATGGCATTGCATTTTTCAGTCTGACTCTATCTTTCCAAGTGTATCTCTTACCCCCATACCCCCCTCGGTAGAGTAGATGGTAGCATGTCTGCCTCACGTTCAAGAGGTCTCGAGTTCGAGTCTCGGTCAGGATAAGGTTTTTCTGGGGTTTTCCCTTATCCTGATGGACGAATGTCGGGTAACTCTAAGCTCCACGGACCTCGAACTCATTTGATCGTCATTTCATCAGTTCATTCATCGTCCGATGGGTTTAGGTTTCAGGACCAAGAGTAAGATTAAGGTAGGAGGATTAAAGAGGTGTCAATTTTAATGGTCAGACCGCAATAGCTTTTCTGCATTGCTGGTGTTGTGTGTTTCCAAAACATAAAAGTATGCATTGGGTCATGTTACATTTTGAACCGTCTCCTGGACACTGCAATCGGTACCGCAGCGCGGTTTACCGTGGTCCAACCTAGACAAAGGCAGGCAATTTTCCTCAATGCTGAGCAGCAGAACTAAATGTGTCCAGGATTGAGAAAACTGCCTTTAACATTCTTGATTACTATTTGTGGTCTGTAGGCTAAATTTACGAGACAAGTCCTTACAATATTACTTTTAGTGAGGTAGCGAATGAGCGAATGAATAAATGAATGAGTGGATGAGTGACTTAGTCACTGAGTTAGTGAGTGACTTGGTCGTTAGTAAATGGGTAAGAGTGATTGAGTTAGTGAGTAAGTGAGTGCGTGAGAGTGGTTGAATAAATGAGTCAGTCAGTGAGTGAAAGGATGAACTAGTGAGTGACTGAGTTAGTGAGTCAGTGAGCGAGTTAGTCAGTGAGTGAATGGGCGAGTGAATAAGTTAGTGAGTGAGTCAGTGAGTGGGTTACAGCGAGTGACGTTTATGGGTTTTCAGCCATATTACTGCTAGATATAAATTATTTTCTTTAATTACGTGCTCTAAACTGCTAATGAGACAGTAAAATGACCTAGTTCATATACACCCTTAACTCATTGCTATGATTGTTTTTGTTGTACTTACAACCATTCAAAACTCACATTTTTAACAAAGGATACAAATGACTTCAAGTGTCTTTTTTATAATTACATAATTATTTGTTGGATATTTTTGTTTTATTTCTTAAAGACGCTGCACTGTCAGTTTAATAATGCGTGCTTATATAGAATGTGAGCTACCTTTTAGCCTCCATTGGCATCATATTAAAGTGGATGCCATATAATACTAGAGCTGGAAGCACATAATAATTTAAAATGTAAACTGACGAAATATTGATAAATCTGAAAAAACTAACTAACAACTAACTACGAATCGCAATAGTTGTGAACTTCAGAAACACTAAACATTGTAAAATTGTGGAAAATTGAAACTATTGAAAAAAAAATTATTCTCTCTTCTAAACAGTTTCCTTAAAATATCATAGCGTGTCTCAAATTAGAGTGAAAAATAATGGAATGTTTGGTCGTCACAGACTTCTGTCTGATTTATCTGCAAAGTAAGCAACGTTTCATTTCACATTCCTATGAGGTGTGAATTAAAACCTTCAGTTACTTCATGGGTACATTATGGTTTTAGGTTCTGTAGGGATATCGCTGAAATTGGTGGTCAATATTAGGTGAGGCTCATAAATTTCGCCTCCTGGACTCCACTTCGGTCTTCTCAGCAGAGCTGTATGCCATCTTCTATTTGCTCCTTTTTATTTGCAAGTTAGCTCCTGGCTCTTTTATTGTTTGCACTGACTCTCTAAGTGCTCTTCAGGCCTTGCAACAGCACACTGCCGCTCACACCCTTGTTTTAAAAATACAGGCCCAGATCTCGCAAATGCTCAGTCGCGGATACCATTTTGTTTTTACTTGGACCCCAGGCCATGTGGGAATTTCCGGGAACGAGGAGGCGGACGCGGCTGCTAAGTCCGCTTGCGTTTGCCCCGGAGTTTAACAACTACGGTGCCATACCAGGATGTGCAACGTTTTTTCCATCGCCAGCTCCTGTCTGCTTGGCAGCAATCCTGGACAGCTTTGGAAGGCACACAACTCCGGGCGATAAAGGAGAGCGTACAACCCTGGCCAACTTCCTGCAGGGATAACCGGCGGGCCGAAGTGATACTCACCCGGCTGAGAATTGGGCACACACGAGCGACTCATGGCCATCTATTAAGAGGGGAACCGGCCCCTGTGTGTGCTCCGTGTGCAGTACACCTCACTGTGCGGCATGTATTGCTCGAATGCCCGCAGTACGCCCGCGTTCGCCAGTCTTTCGGCTTGGGGACTAACTTGCAAGGTGTTTTAGGGGACGACCCAGTGGCCGTGGATAAGGCACTGTGGTTTGTTGCTAAAATCGGTTTTAATAAACAAGTCTGATATGTATTTTATATTTATTAATTTTAGAGATTTTAAATTTTTATACTGCGACGAATTTTTTATGTGCTTTTAATAGTTGAGTGTTTTATTTTATCTTACTTTTTAAGTTTGTGTAGCTTTTAGTTCTTAGAGTTGACTTCGGGCCCAAATGACCTTGTTGTCGACGGGCCCTAAAACACCACTCACTCACTCACTCACTCACTCACTCACTCACTCACTCACTCACTCACTCACTCACTCACTCACTCACTCACTCACTCACTCACTCACTCACTCACTCACTCACTCACTCACTCACTCACTCACTCACTCACTCACTCACTCACTCACTCACTCACTCACTCACTCACTCACTCACTCACTCACTCACTCACTCACTCACTCACTCACTCACTCACTCACTCAGTCACTCACTCACTCACTAGGAAATTTGGAGTGTAGGGTTTAAGAATATAAAATACTGCCTCCCTTCTAGATAAGGAAAATCTCATGCACATTACCTAATTAAGCAAGAGTGGATTGAAAGCTGTATATCTCTGCTCTTGGAAGGTTTGAGTAGGATCTCAGCTTCCCCTACTGAAGGAATTGCTCCTGTGTTGCCAGAGGTGCTCACATGGGTTGCGGGTAACCCTGTGTTGCCTCGATTCACGCGGCGTTGTGTTACAAGATGCTATAATACCCAGAAACTTCATTTGTTTTTACTTCATTTTGTGTTAAAGCTACACGACCAGTGTGCCTCTCTTCACACCTGTGATAAGCCACAGAAAACAATAACAGGAGGCGATTAAACAACGGAGTACGTTTGTTTAATGGTCATTGAAAAACCAGAAAGGACTTTAACATGAATTTGTTTACTATACCTACCAGCCAAATTAAGTAATCTTGGAGCCACTGTTTCCTACTGGTGGGAGCTACGTTATCGCATCATTGTTATTCCATTATTGTTACGCTCCTTCTTGTGCGACTTGAAATCAGGTTTCTTTATTCTTGAACTAGCATTTGCGTGGTAGAATGGAAAATTTCCACTGAAAACACCGTTGGCATCCAGAACTAGATTCTATAATTTAATCCTGCATTCTTGTTGTTCTTATGTACCTGATACTGGATTACGACTCCGAACCAATTCTCTGATCACTATATTTACATCCCCGTTAGCTTCAAAACAAGCTTTTCTTTGCAGAAAAGAGTAATTTAAAATGTTCAATTCTTATTTAAAGAGATCTGGTTTTAAATGAAGAGGTGCTCGTAAAAGTGGACTGCTGATAAATAATGACCGAAGTTAAGCTTTACAAACCCAATAAAGCTTGCTCATATACTCTGGGACACACAGAAACTGAATAAAAATGAAGCAATTCCAAGCAATAGTGCCACTTCCTTTCCAAAGTTTCAAGTGAGTATAATTTTGATGTAACAAAGCACAATATAACATTTTAAATAAACTTTTCATAAACTAACAAACTTTTCACCTCATCACATATGTTTCATTAGGTTTAGGAAACTCAGATAGGATGTCTAACAATTTCTGCAGTAAATCGAAGTACGAGGGTGGTTCAAAAAGTAATGCCTCCTATATTTTTTCCTTAAATAACTAAGTTATGTAACAAATTTGAATTTGGCGCAATTTCTCAAACCTTCTTCTCCAATCCCCTGCAGTAGTAACTTCCTAAGTAAACAGGTGGCAGCACTGAATCCTCTTGCAAAATGGCTGACATCGACATTCGTATTAGACAGCGTTCTGTGATTGAATTTTTGACTGCGGAAGGTGAAACGCCAATTCGCATTCACGAAAGGCTAAAAAATGTGTATGGTGATGCAACAGTGGATGTCAGCACTGTTAGACGATGGGTTCGTCGCTGTAACGAAGCTGAAGGGCAAACACCATTGGCAGATGAAAAGCGAAGCGGCAGGCCGGTGACTGCATTGACTCCATGCAACATTCATCCAGTCGAGGACATCATCCGTGGTGATCGCCGGTAACATTAAGTGAATTGTGTCGCATTACCTCCCTCAGTAAAGGCAGTGTGATGACGATTACTCAACAACTGGGTTACTCAAAAGTTTGTTCACGTTGGGTACCAAGAAGGTTAACTGCCCAAAACAAAGAAACAAGGAAACCAATAGCCTCCGAACACTTGCAGCGCTTCAATTTGGAGGGAGAGGAGTTTCTGGAAAAAATTGTTACTGGAGACGAAACGTGGGTTAAATTTTTGGACCTGAATCAAAGAGTCAGTCAATGGAATGGCATCACACAACGTCACCGAAGAAAAAAGAAAATTCACTACTCATCGGTCGGCAGGGAAAGTTATGGCCACAGTGTTTTGGGATGCAGAGGGTGTGCTTATGATTGATTTTTTGGAGCAGGTATGCACAATAAATTCTGTCCAATACCTCAGATATCTCAAAAAGCTAAAAGCACGTCTTTGCCGAGTTCGCCCAACAAAAACTATGGCGGATGTTCTTCTTGTGCATGAAAATGCAAGACCACACACCAGCCGTTACACCACTTCAGAAATTGAGAAATTGGGATGGTAAGTCTTACCTCACCCCCCATAGAGCCCTGACCTGGCAACATCAGACTTCCTTCTGTTCGGACCACTAAAGGAAGCTCCTCGTAACATTCATTTTGAAGATGAGGAGGCTGTGAAAACGTCTGTGCGTCAATGGCTTAGGAAGCAAGACCGTGTATTTTACCACACTGGAATACATGCCCTAGTTAAAAGGTGGACCAAAACTGTGGAAAAGGACGGAGATTATATCGAATAGTGGCAAATTAATCGTCAATGTTGTAGTGTTCAAGCTATGTAAATTGGATTCAATTTTCTTGGCAATTAAAAGAGAAAAAAATAGGAGGCATTACTTTTTGACCCAACCTCGTACGTAACTTATTATTTTTAAAATTAATCGTTACCTGCTTTCCGACCCATTAAATTACTTTTTTCTTAATCTTTGGGAAAATTTTGATTTCTAGATGACCCATAAAATTATTTTCTGTAGATCTCTGTTAGATGTAAGTTATACTTTCCTATAATATGAAATTGAGAGCAGACAGTAATAAAAATGATTGCAAATGGTTAGTAATAATCGTCATCATCATCATGATCATCAAGTTTTGTGACGGCTAACGTATTCTAATTATTGCTTTTTCAATTCATCCTTGGATATGTCAAGTAAATATTGCTACAAACAGTCGTAATGATGATCTCTCTCTCTCTCTCTCTCTCTCTCTCTCTCTCTCTCTCTCTCTCTCTCTCTCTCTCTCTCTCTCTCTCTTCATAGACAATTGCAAAGTTCTCTTTATTGAAGCATTTTTGCATGGTCACTGGTCACATGCGTTTGAAAGATACAAGTTAGAGGGACGGGAAAGAAATATGAATACATTAGTTCATTAACGTATCATATTTGATGTGACACCCCATACTTCAGCCTGAAAATTTGTCCTTGCTGGCTGTTTCATACAGTCAGCCAGGAGAAACGCAGCATATTAGTCATTTTGTAACAGGACTTTACTGTATTTTGGGTGAAATTATTTTTTGCTGGTTGTTCAATTGCGTGCATTCTGCTAAAGTGTGTACATACTACAAAAAGGGCAGTTTCCACTCCAGAATTTCCCAGCCTCCCACTCTAAAATATACCTATCATTCCGGATCTTTCATATCTTCTTAAAACAAACTTTTATTCCTTATTAGAACAAATTCATTTTCAATATTGTATTATTTTTTTTGAGAAAGTTTAACTTCACAATCAGATTCAACTGTCTGGTTTATTGAATAAGGTCTATTAAATTATTTTTGACACATTTTGATAATTTTTTGTCATTCAGTTTACCTATTTGCTTCACCCCATGCCTGTTCTCCTCAAAATTATATGCAAAATAGCTGACTCCAGTTTGAAAAGTAGGTTTTCTTTCTTGTATTTGTAACATTTGGAGCATGGTGGTAGTGATATCCCTGTTTCAGTCTAACCTAATCTCTTTATGGACAATAAAGCAACATATGGTTGCAGTTCAGAATTTTCGTTTTCAAATATTTATAAGAAGTAAATTTTATGCAATTATATACCAGGGCTGTTCAATAAAGAATGATCACAGTTTTTTTGACAACGTACATTTACTCATCTTCATAATTTTGATGGTCCCTGAATGCGATGCACTTGTCCCAGCGTTTCTGCCCGTCTTCAAAGACATGCTGGAAACCATTTTTTGAGAGATCCTTCAAAATCGCCTCCGCAGCCTTCACCACTCCTTCTGATGATGGATACTGCCCCCCCCCACGAAGGCGTTTCTTCAAGTTATGAAATAGAAAAAAGTCACATGGGGCTAAATCCGGACTATAGGGAGGGTGAGGGATGCACTTCACGGTGATTTTTGCAAGATGTTCAGCAACAACATTGGCAATATGCGGCCGCCCATTATCAAGGTGTAGCATCCAGCCTGCTTCACGGAAATGTGGTCTTTTGCGCCTGATATGGACTTGCAATGTTTTCAGGACATCCCTGTAGTACTGTCCAGTTATTGATGTTTGTGCAGGTACAACATGCTGATAAACCATCCCATGAATATCAAAGAATGAGATGACCATAACTTTCCCAGCAGAAGCAACCACTTTTGGTTTTTTGGGGGTTAGTGATGAAGGAGATTTCCACACCGAGCTTTGCTGTTTGCTCTCAGGATAAAAATGATGTAGCCAAGTTCCATCAGCAGTGATTATGTTTGAAAGAAACTCCGGATCTTCCTCTAACATCAACTTAAACTGCATGTTACCTCCATTGCAGCGGTAGGCGATACTGAACATGTCTGAACTTGCCTGGTTCTCACAGGGGGGAACCAGCAGTACCAACTATGAAACTACTACGGCGTGTAAGTTTTACATTAAGCTTATAGAATATAATAAGATTGAATTTTAGTGCGAAAAATTATGACCGCAAAAAATTATGACCATTCTTTATTGAACAGCCCTCGTATTTTGGTGTATTACAAGCTTTATAAATTATTTGATATGATAAGAAGGGTATTTATGTTTTATTTTTGAAGCAGTTATCAGATGACCAATATAATTGAAGGAGTCGTCGCTGAGCCCTCAATTCGTAAGTTGAAAACTAACAATACCTTTCGAAAGTTGTCAGCGTAAGAGAAGTACAATGAGCCTAAGGGTATTCAATGTAAGAAGCCATTATTTATTCGTCCCAATTCTGTGATCTTCAGAACCGGTTAATAATACTCCCGTCTGTTTGTTTTATATATCCAGCTTGATTGTTGCATCACTGTGGTCTATTGAACAGCACATGCTTGCGGTTAGGAAGAGGTTCGCCACAAAGGAATTGTGCAATCTGTCTGCAAACTAAACTGGAGTCCATCAACTTCGCCATCATCTCTCCCTCTCTGCATATATACTAGATGATGATAAATAGCGGTAGCAAAAAGTGGTCCTGATTAGCCATGGGGCACATCATTATGTGCGCCTCACATCAACCAGAACTAACACGCCAGGCAATGAACTAAGCCTTCCGAAACCAGCTACTCTATCATCCCGTCAATGAAAGTTCCACCTTCTTGTTTGCGAACTAAAGTGGAAAATAAAAAACAAAATAAATACTAGTTCAGTATTATCTGAATTTGCAATTGGAGTGTAATAACTAAAACATTCCATACTAAACTCTACAAACTATGATAATTATTAATAATAACAAAACAGACAATAATAAGAAATTTATTTGAACATTCATTGAGACAAAACAGGAGCTCTAATGTTTTGGAGATATTTTGTTTCTCTTAAAGTTTATGTAATTAAAATTAGAAATACAAACCAAATTACAAGAATGAAGGGATCTACTGAAATAATACAGAAAAATAATCGGATGCTACACTAGATGCCGGAATATGAGAACAACTTAAGCAATAGTGCTGATCACTGTAGTAACTTCGAAATGGTGGCGCAGGGAAGCGGGAAATTTTGGCCGTTAGTGTTGTTCACATTATAATGCGGACAAGTCTCTGGAATCTATGCGAAGTTGTCAATCCATTGTCATTCAAGTGGCGTCGTAGTGGTGCGGAACATGCTATTGTTGTGAGACTGTATAGTAGACTGATAGTTGACTTCTGCGCAAAGATTATTTCGACGACATTACCAGCCCGGATGTCATGGATCTGTGCCATTTACTCATGCAAATAAACAGGTGGATGCATAATTTTGAGAACTTTGAAAAAGAGGCCTTCCAGTGACATTCGAACAATACCCACACCTGAGAACGTTGCAGCTGTTCGTGTTTTCATCAAGAAAAGAATAGAATCGAAATGATTTAAAATTTGGATCAACTTCAAAAACCTTTTACAATTTCAAAGAATGAACAAAATGAATTAAAGCCAGTGAAAAGTCTAATAATTTAATTATAACTCCTCTACTAATAAAACTTGCTTGTGCTCCATTCCATTGATGATTACCTTCAATCCTTGCCGCTCCGTTCTTCAACATGCACATGTGATAGGGACTGGACGACGAAGCGTGTAAAGAATGCTGCACGAATTTCAGTTCACCCCTACAAATTGCAGATTGTGTAGGGATTACATCCACAAGATCGTATGGCGCGTAAGGAGTTTTGCAAAGCGGGGCTGGCTAAAATCAACAAGGATCTCCATTTCTCTACCAACATATGGATGTTAGACGAGGCCCATTTCCACCTTAATGGGTACGTAATAAACAGAGTTTTCGTTATTCAGAGGCTACAATATGGTGTACTGATTCACCTTATGGCGCCACTGGGCCTTGAAAGTGAGAATGGAATGGCAACAACAGTAACATCCGCTCGGTAGGTTGATATGCTTGAAACATTCTTTGCTCCGAGACTGCACGCTCTGAACATCGAAAACGTGTGGTTTCAGCACGACGGAGCTGCGTCACATACTGCTCGACAATCGATGGAAGCCTTTGGCAAATTGTTTGAAAAGCGACATTCCATGGTCTGCGAGGTAACATGATCTTAGTGTTTGTGTTCTTCCTGAGGGGACGTCTTAACAGTAAAGTGTACCGCTTACGTCCTACAACTATTCAAGAACTTAAGCAGTAGATTGAAGACGAAGTCACTGCTATTCCCCTAAACATGCTACAACGAGCATTCCAAGAGTTTTCAGAAGAGGTTATTAGAATGTGATGATTAGATGCGATGTAATCTTTAAGAAGTATAGTAAAGGGACGCTTTATAATGAACATATAAATGGCAACTTTTGTCAGTGTGTTCTTGTTGTGTTCTTTTGTTTGTATCAACTTGTTCAATGTGAACTTATTGTGTTCTTTCCTTTATCCGCTCATGCTAATTAGTTACTTCATAATTTCCCGTTTCCCTGCGCTAGCCTGCACCGCTATCTTTGCATAAGAAGAAAACGGAGAAAGGAGAGAAGAGAAAAATTATAGCCCCTTCCTATTTGAGACAAGTAAAAGCGTTGAAAATTCAAACAGGAATATCTCAGAAATAGCAAGTCTACAAAAGTATATTTGACTAAACTGTATGCTTTAACGACATCTATTTTTGTACTAATATTTTATCTATCTTCTGTGGTGTATAAATCAATAAATACAGTTTAATGTAGTACCATTATCATACTCAAGGGCGTTACACGTCGGCCCTCTTCATCCTTTACTGGTCGCAGGGATTTAATTTGAAGTTCTGGCCTTTGAATGGATGACCAGTTCATTACGTCTTCTAATAAAGTGGCTGTGACAGACAGAGATACTTTAGAAATTAGTGAAAGAGAGGCAAATGTAGCAAAGTAATTCTTATAATAAAAGGTTAAATGTTGATAACCAAGAAGCGGAGGAATCGATCACTGCTAGCACCGTGATTTCGAGGCAGCCAGCACCTGAAACCTGAGATTTGTACTGTAAATCAGACTTGTTTAAACAGTTTAGAAGAAGAAGAAGGTTTGGTTTATGCTTACAAGTCTAGACCTATGATAGAAGATCACACGAACTACATAAAAGGTAACTCAGACATTATTTCTACGCATTATCTATAGAAAAATATCGAATCTCAAGTACAGGTAAATTTTCACTGAGAATTGTATCACATATCTTAGGAGGAAATACACAGATTTAAATGACAGTGTTAAATGAACTCATTAAAAATAAAGCGATTGAGATAGTGTGCTGGAAGAGTAACCCACTATTTAATCTACCTAAGAGGGAGAACTTTGTAGGCTCACCCTAGCTCACTTCAGAGAAACTGAAATGAACTATTCTATTGCAAGAAATATTTACCATCCCATTTTCTTAATTACGTGCTTGATTGATTATCAGTACAGTTTTGGTAATAAAAATTATCATTCTCAAAAACACCTATATATATGTCTGTGTTAAGTAAATAATTGCAGCTGTACATTCCGTTGCATAGTCTTCAGTTGTTCAAATACCATTACATAAATAAGGCTATATGAAGGCTGTTCAATAAAGAATGATCATAACTTTCTACGGTCATAACTTTTCGCACTAAAATTCAATATTATTATATTCTCTTAGCTTAATTTGAAATAAACATGCTGTAGTAGTTTCATTGTTGGTACTCCTGGTTTTCGCCTGTGAGTACTAGGCAAGTTCTGACATGTTCAGTAACACCTACCGCTGCAATGAAGGTAACGTTCAGCTAAAGTTGATGCTAGAGGAAGACCCGGAGTTTCTTTCAAACGTAATCACTGCTGATGAAACCTGTCTACATCATTTTGATTCTGAGAGCAAACAGCAAAGCTCACTGTGGAAATCTCCATCACCAACCCCCAAAAGAGCAAACGTGGTTGCTTCTGCTGGGAAAGTTATGGTCATCTCATTCTTTGAGATTCATGGAATGGTTTATCAGCATGTTGTACCTGCAGACACATCAGTAACTGGAAAATACTCCAGGGATATCCTGAAAACATTGCAAGCTCATATCAGAAGCGAAAGGCCACATTTCCATGAAGCAGGCTGGATGCTGCACCACGATAATGCGCGGTAGCATATTGCCAATATTGTTGCTGAATATCTTGCAAAAAATCAACGTGAAGTGAATCCCTCACCTTCCCTATAGTCCAGATTTAGCCCCATGTGACATTTTTCTATTACCTAACTTGAAAAAGGCCTTCGTGGGATTATGCATAATCAGAAGCAGTGGTGAAGGCTGCGGAGGCAATTTTGAAGGATCTCTCAAAAATGGTTTTCAGCATGTCTTTCAAGAATTGCAGAAACGCTGGGACAAATGCATCGCATTCAGGGGAGACTGTTTTGAGAGGGACCATCAAAATTATGAGGATAAGTAGAAGTACGTTGTCAAAAGAAAATTTGATCATTCTTTATTGAACACCCCTCGAATGTAGACGATTCTGGCTTGTTCAAAATTGATTATCTAACGTTTAAAATTTCTACAAAGAACATGTACTTACTACAAATTAAATTAAGAACTGCAATAGTACAGCATATACTGGGAAGCATTCCCCTTATATTTTATCGGAAAACCATATGCCAAACGTTTCTGAATAAGACAGAGAGAATTTAAAACAAAGAGCATGGAGATCGATACTTAGAGATGGCCATTCCTGGAAACATCGCTTCTGTGAAAGCAGAAATTATGGAGCACCGCAGCCCAAAGTTACAGAAATAGCAACAGGATTTAAGAAAACGCCATTCGAATTATTTATGAACATTTAAACACGGACAAAGTTGGTGCAAGATGGGTGTCTTGACATCTTACCTCGGGCCATAGGTAGCAACGAGCCATCTGTTGTTAGGCAGTTTTGGAGCTCTGCCTTGACAACAGAAGTTCTCTTAACCTTAGTAACAGAACACGGCTCTTAACTGTGATCGTTTGTCCAAAATAGAATTAATAAGGTGGTGTAAACGTGAAGCACCACCTAAAACGGATAAAGTCAATCAACCAAGAAAATCATCACCAACACCTTTGGAGCTATGTAGGAAGGAATACTCTTCATTAACTTCAAGGAAAGGAATGCACAGTAAATGTAGAATACTTTGCTGGCCTACTGCTTAAAGTACGTGCTTCCATCAAAGAGAAAAGGCGAGGAAAGCTGAGTAAATTGGCTGGGCCTTCTTTACTAAAATGCGCCTGTGCATACAATTTTTTTTTGCAAAGGAAATTTGAGGAAATGTGCCTTCAGAGAGATCGACTATCTATTATACAGCCCAAATCTAGCTCTCAGTAAATATTTGGAACTCGAAAGAGATCTTCCAGGTAGTGTGACGATGCTTATGCCCATTTGGTGGACATGATTTCTGACTATTTTGAGGGGTGTGTGCAGATATTAATTAAAAGATGTGAGAAAGCTATTGCAATACAGTGATTATGTAAAGAAGTGATATAATTTTTGTCGTTATCATATTGTGACGTTGTGGGTTCGTAGAATTAATAGTCCAATTGCACAAACTCAAAATGTTCTTTATTTCCACCGTATTACAGTTGGTACACTTGCCGATTACATAGAATTATGTAGCCCACACAATTACAATCCACCAGTTCGTCTGTCACAGGTCCACTCCACACTCACTCTAGAGCTGACTAAAAACTCCTCCAGTCCGGGTAGGCGTGGTCTGATTGCCTCCTGTCCTCCACTCAGCTCTCTGTTGGTCGTGTCTTCTGATAATTGGGTGACAATATCTAGGAAATGTTTCGACCAGAAACTTCTCTCTATGTTTTATTTGCCATCTAAAATTTGATAAAATATTCTACTCCTGTGTCCGCCTGGTAGCGTGTTTGCCTCGCGTTCAAGAGGTCCCGTGTTCGAATCTAGGTCAGGGTGAGTTAACTGGATAAGTTTTCTTCCGGGGTTTTCCCTTATCCTAAAACACGAATGTCGGGTAACTCTAAGCTCCATGGGTCTCGCCGTGGCTCAGTGGTTAGACCGCTTGGCTTTCACCAAGGCGGCCCGGGTTCGATCCCAGGCGACCGCAAAGTGAGATTTGTGGTGGACAACATGGCGCTGGGGTGGGTTTTCTCCGGGACCTCCGATTTCCCCTTCCATCTCATTCCACCGGTGCTCCATCTTCATCTCATATCATCAGTGTCACCGCCTGCGGTGCCGTATGTAGTAAAACGGGCGTTAAACACTACACACATTTCTAAGCTCTATGGATCCTGGACTCATTTGAGCATCATTGCATCCAATTCATTCACCGTCCAATATGACTTAACGTTGGAGGACGTAAATTATATACATATATACTGCTGCAATTAAGCTACAAAATGCTTCTAGAAAGCAATAGATTAAATTATTCAGCAATGAACTTTCTGACATCTCCATCCCAATCGCCCATTACATTTCGCATGATAAGCTCTTGTTTCACTTTTATTTTATTATTGTATCAGCACAAATAATTTCATTTTATTTTTCATATAAAGCAGTAGGATGCTTTTCTGAGCCAAATGCCGTGCTCAGGCTGAACACGCAGACGCTCAGCAGAGATAACTGTATTACGGATTAAGCATATCTCCTTCCATATTCTTTTTGTGCCGATTTCGTGCCAATCTGCGGTTTTCATTTGCGTGAATCATACGAGTATGGATGTGGCCTCACATAATAACCAGATGGGGAAAAAATGAAGGTCAGCTCTTCATTGCGCTAGGTATATGTACTTCCGGGAATGAGAAAGTAGAATGGGAAAATGAAATACACATACTTTTAACCAAACTGAAGATATATAGGTAGTACATAACGAATAATAAAACTTTTCATTGCATCAGATCTAGCAAATGGAATTATCGAAAACCTGGGTAATGTCTTTATGTGGTTAAGATAAAGAAGGTATAAATATTCTGTCTTCAAACCCCAATTTTTATTAAAATACGCAAATACCTCTTGTTTACTCCAATTATATACTAATTGAAAATCTACACACATATCGGCGGCTATACACTGAAAAGGACATCGTCCATCAGGAATGATCATATGAAAACATATGAAAAAAAGTACTGTAGAACATTCTCTTTCTGGACGACCGATATTTCCTTTAACATAATTTGATTAATATGATATCGTTTTTTTCACTCATGACTTGCATGAGTTATTTTCAGTTAAGTTTATATTATCGTCTTAACATATGTTGTGCCGAAAGATTAGACTGACCATCAACTAAACGATGCATGTAAATAATGGTCAGATTGTTACTGTAGTGGTGTGCCATTGCCTTCAGAAATACTATCATATCACTTTATTAAATAATGAACTCGAATAAAAATGTTTCTGCGATTGAAAATTTCTCCAGTAGTTCGAAAGACGAACTAGGATTTCTTAACTTGCATGGCAAAACAAAGAACTCCGTTCTATAGGAAAAATAACTTCTGCTATATTTTATTTTTCTATTGCACAATCTATAATCCAGTGTTCACACCATAAATAAGATAAAGAATGACAAATAAAACAGTTATACTTCTGACCTTTATTCGCATTTGTTATAGGAATAGCTTCAAAAGTCCGCAGTGCCGGAATATCTGTATTAAATCTATGTATGTACTCTATTCTGATTAGAAAATTGAAGCTATATTTATGAAAACGGATTCTCTCTCTGTTGTACTTTGTAGTGCTTCAGATTTTTCTACCATCAATAATTAATGAGTACCATACATAAAAATTGCATTTGCTGATATACTCCACATTTCTTTGTTTCTATTATTAGATATGTTCCCACCACACTAAAATAATTTAGAATATCGATATGAAGTTGAAGTATGAAGCGAAATGAAACACTGATTTGGCTTGACCTCTTCCTATCTTTTACATTGTATTTATCTAGAAATTCAGTTTCTATATTTCAGCGGAATTACATGTTTTCAGGCTGCACGTGTGTGTGCGCGCGCGCGTGCGTTCGCGCGTGTGTGCGCGTGTGCGTATGCGTGCGTGTGCGCGCCGAAGTTTGTGTTTCAGTACATATCTTCCATGGATTCTCAAGCAAAACTTCCCTACTCCAACTTATCTTTGCACGGAAAGATTTTGATTCCTTTATTTTGGTTATCTTAATAAACAGTAAGGAGTTTGATTAAAATATAATTTTTAAAATATATTAATAACAAATGAAATACATATCCTGAACTAGTACATGAAATCTTCAATCCGGATTACTATTAATTAACTGGAAAACTGTAAAAGATAAAATCTTGCTGCATAAAAATGTAGATTTGTCTTAACTTTATGTAGGAACTAAAATTTTCGAGTATATTAGTTATTTGACTTTTCAAATACTTAAAGTTTTTTTGAAATAGAAAGCTTTCATCGTACTTTTAATTTGTTCTGGCTATGCATAAGTTGGAATGTTCAAACTCGCAATAAGCGACCAGCTCTTTAAAAGTTTGACTAGGATTAAATTGTTTTATTCTCCTATTTCCATGTTATCTGTAATAAAATATGTCATAATATGAAGTACGAGTGTAGTCTGAAAAGTTTCCGACCTCAACATGAAGATAGCAGCACTCGTAAATAAAAGCTAGTGTATTTCGTTGTTCAACTGCTTACAGTTACTCACCAAAGTTTCAGCCATTTTGGACGCTCAGTTGTTATGTAACAGTCGTTTGAGTGAGTTGATGTGAGTGTTTTTATGAAAATGGACAAAATCGAATATGCAGCTGACAATAAATATTTGTTTCTGAAAGGCAATACGCCTACACAAATCAAAGATGAGTTGGATTCTGTGTAAGTGGACTCTGCACCATAATTTACCGCAGTGAAATTTTTGGGCAGCTGAATTTAAACGTGTCCGTAAGAGCTTAGGAGATCATGAACGTTCGGGCCGTCCAAAACTGCAACTACCGACGAAAACATCGCCAAAGTTCACCAAATGTGCTAGACGACCGCCGAATTAAAGTAAGAGAGACAGCAGAGGCTATGAACATGTCAAAAGAACGTGTTTGTAACATATTAAATCAACATTTAGACATAAGAGCGCTGTCCGCACGTTTGCTCACGTTAGACCAAAAACGTGTTCGAATGAACATTTCTAACGCTCTGTTGGCGTAGTTTAGGCGTAATAAAACCGAGCGTTGGCGCCGATTAATTACTGTAGATGAAGCTTGGATACACCATTATACGCCCGAAACAAAAATACAGTCCAAACAGTGGACTGCAAATGGGGAACCGGGGACTGCAAATGGGGAACCGGCTCAGAAAAGCAAAAACTTTTTTTTTTCGGCTGGTATAGTGATGACGACTGTTTTTTGGGATAATCATGCAGTTACTTTAATCGATTATCTTCAAAAAGGGAAAACCATTACAGGAGCGTACTACGCATCATTATTTGATAAGCTGAAGGCAGAACTTTCGGCCACATTTGCAGCAAAAGAAAATCCTGTTTCAACAAGATAACGCACCGTCATACATCTCAGCGGTTGCAGTGGCGAAAATCTACGAATTACGGTTTGAACTGCTTGACCACCCGCCTTACTCTCTAGATCTAGCCCCAAGCGACTTCTTTTTGTTTCCCTCATCTGAAAATTGCGCTTGCAGGACAGAGATTTTCGACAAATGAAGTGGCAATCACCTTCGTGAACAACTATTTTGCAGAGAAAAAAGCCGAGTACTATTTGTACGGGTTACAGAGATGGGAGCATTGCTGGGAGAATTGTGGAGAGCTACTAGGAGAATATGTTGGAAAAAAAATGTGAAAAAATGTCATGTATCTTCATTAGGTCGGAAACTTTTCAGACCACCTTCGTATGTATAAGAGTTAATTTTTATAAATAATTTTAGAATTAGTAGAGTGCACAAACAGTTTTAGAACTAGAAGATTCCAGCGCCAAACTACCCAAGTACTGCAATTACAACTTCCAAAGCATGACAACTTGAGCGGGAAGTGGATACAAAAACACAATTGAAAACATAATATACCGGTCCAAATTTTGCATGCATACGTTGTACATTAGATACAATGTTAACCTACGCGTAGGCAATCTGGTAAGATAGGGCGTAGTAGTATCCCGTTTGTTCGTAATCGGAAAGATGGCCTTAAACTGCCAAGTCATTGCAGACGTGACTCCATTGTGTGTGGCCATATGGGGAGGGCGATGTATTTGGGATCTGGAATGTGCAAAGTATCTGCAGATGTCTCATGGCCAAAATTGTTCTCCAACCACAGGTCGCTAAGCCAATTTAAAGCACATTAATTTCTTTCTATGATGACAGCACAGAGCTTGTCAGTGTGGTTCAGGAAAAGAAATATCTAGCTCATTGACTGCCCCAAGATCTGTCAAGGCACGTGTCCAGAAAAGACAAAAGAAAAAAGATTGCTCTTAGTAAAACTCTTAAGAGTGCAGCAGCTGCTACAGAAGTAAGCGATTTATGCAGAGGAGAATGTATAAATGTATCGCATCAAGGCGCATTGTAGATTTCGGTTTTAATTTCTTCAGAGAACTCAGTAAAGCAGAAAAATGTACTTATTCGTTGTCTTTATTTTGTGTTGCATCCTACACCACATAATATAATTTGCTTGAGTACTGTTGCAAAATTCTGTTATGTTCACCAGCGAAATCTGATTATTGAGGAACCATGCTAATACCCAAAAATTATACTATCAAGAATGACCTGTAAATACACGTTTTGAGATTCCCTGGAGCTAATTTAGTGTATTATTTTTATAAATATGGTGCATTGCATTCACGGATTGTTATTTGCCTTTTTACAAAATCTTGTTTCGTTTGCCATGAAAATTGGTGTAATAATCAACATTGTTAAAGTGATTTTTGAGTATTAAGAGTTGCGAAAAATGGTGAACTTAAATATCAAGCAAGAGCTTCTTCTTCAACTTCTATACTTCAGGGATTAGGCATTACAACTGCTCTGACTTCGCATTCTTTCTATTCCCATCTTTTCCTAGGACGACCGATGTCTCTTTTCCCTACTGGTTTGAAACTTATTAATTAGAACTGGTATCCTTCTTCACTTATGCGGTTCATATGCTCTTTACATTTAGACAGCGCCGTGGCTGAGTGGTTAGACCACTTGGGTCTCACAAAAGTATCCCGGGTAGCATCCCAGCTGACCGCAAAGTGAGATTTTTGGGGGGGGGACAACATGACGCTGGAGCGGGTTTTCTCAGGGATCTCCGGTTTCCCCCACCATCTCATTCCACCTCATGTATCATCTCACCGCCTGCAGTGCCGTAAGTACTTAAAGCGGGCGTTATATACTACAAATTTTATTTATTTCCATTTATGTTTATTCTCTTCGATTTTGTCGTTCAATTTATAGTTCTTTAATTGTTTCATTTCTGCCGTCTGAACTTTCGTTTGTCATGTTTTTTCATTATCCACATTTCACTGCCTTGCATGAGCACAGGAAGCACCATGGCCTAATAAAACTTCAATTTTGTTTCTCTCCTTGAATTGTTAAGTTGTTATAGTCCCAAGTATGTGTTGAGACGTATTTACCTTATTTTCCTAGTGTGTTTACAAGCCGACCCTCATAGCCACGGCCGTTAGAGCATATGTCTGCAGCGTTTCGCCGCGTAGAGAGTCGTGGGTTCGAGTCCCGCCTAGGGCATGGGTGTTTAGATGTATCGTGTTTGTGTGTGAAAACAAAGAAAACAGATAGTAAAATACAACGGAAACAATAAAAATCGGTTAAATAAGGAAAAGAAGAATATATATCTATGTATACATAGATATATATTTTTAATGTCACAGCACAAGTAATTAAAGTTTCCAACTTCCTCCAGGCTATTATTTCCGATACATATTTTTATTCTAACTGGCTATTTTCCTTAGTTTGCCATTACTTTTTTACTTTTTTTTTTTTTTTTTACAAAAAATATAATTAAAATGTTATTTTCTGCAGAGCGCTATAAGTTCTCTTCACTATTTTGTAGTATTAAGATGTCATTTGCGTATAACATTATATATTCCTGGTTATGGAGTTTACATAACTCATAAGTTTCGCTTCCTTTATGTCCTCTTTGTTAGTTCTGAAAAAAAAAAAACATTTGCAGAAACTGTTCACTACGTTCTTGTTTATTATGAATAAACGAGAATGAATGTGGCCGATGTGGGAGACAGATCCTTAAAAAGATTCATTATATAATGGCTTTGTGTTTCCACAACATTACGAGGAAATAAGTGGTGAGACTTGAAAAAATTAAGATACTAAACAATTCAGACATTGAATTACTTATATATCTCTGAAATTAGGCCTAAAATAAAATATTTCTTAAAGATGTTTAAAGTTTTTATCTCTCTTGTAATAATATATAATAACCCATGGCGCGACAGCCCTTAGAGGGCCAAGGCCTACCAACCCGACTGCCGGCCTCACGCCCACTTACGCCCGACAGAGGTGGACGATCATCCAACCGATACTAGGAGATGTAGTCAGCATCTCGGTATCCCCCAGTCGGAATGTTGGTTTCCGTGACCAGGGTCGCTTACCTAGCGTAAGCTCCTCATTTTCCTCACGATGCTGAGTGGGCACCGGTCCTATAGACCTAAAATCCACACCACATGGGTGGGATCGAAGCCGGGCCGCTTTCCGTGACCTGGGACCAAGGCTTGCTGGCTTAGCCCACTACGCCACGAAGCAGGACACTTTTGTAGTTACCAGCTATATAAATTATAGAAGATTCATTTTGAATGGAGCGGGCTTTACAGTCTATTTGCAGAAAGTTTATAATACACATTTTATTGGTCGTATAAATATCTTACACACATGGCATTTTAATAAAACCAACTAAATATAAACAGTAACGAAACATTTTGCATGTAAGGTTACTTTGGAATATTAGATATTATTTAAAAAATCTTTGTGTCATATTCTTGGAGGATGTTGAGCTTAAATATGAAATTTGGCAACTATTTTAAGGTTCTTAAATTGTCCTGTAATTGTTAGCGAATTTCTGTGTGAGGAAATACACAGACTTCTCTGTCAATTTGTAAACATACATACCTCAGCTCGTATTTCTCGAAAGTTATAGCATAATTACCTTTTTTTTTTATAATATTTGATAACAGGAAGCGAAATGACAATTCCTGAATATATGGATTCATTTCGCAGTTTATTTTATGCTATATTTTTCGCAACTTTGGTTTTATACACTGTAAATAAATTAAAAATGTGATATTCAGACAGTACATTTGGTAATTCAAATCTTAATTCTGCATATTAACCGATAAATCAACACTTTTCTTTCAGGTATTCGAGTAATACGAAATAAGCAAGAAGTAAAAAGAACCATAGACAAGAAATAAGAAAACAAAAGTTTCGATGTCTTTCGGTGTAACTTATATTCATTCTTTAAGTGATATCTACATGTTTGCATGATACCACTTAAGGGAATGTTGAAGTTCTGTGAGTTGTTATCTGATATTGTGTAAGACTGTTAATTTCCCTTGTAGAATTAGTTTCGAAAGCTGAGAAAGTAGCCACAGCGACATTTTTTATTTGTTATTCTTGATTAAGACTATGTACTTCGTTGGGCAACCACTTGGGTACTGGAACTATTATCGTGTACCATCAAATGACCTGAATTTTCAAATACAATGCCTCTTTAGCTCTGCTTATTCTAAGTGCAAAATATAATTTTGATTTCTTTCCAAGTTATCAATTTTTTTCAGACAAAAGACTGTTTCAGCATATTTTGTGATAGCATATTTTAGAAATTATCCTATCTAAAGGTGAAAAAATTAGTAATTATTTTTTGAGAAATACGGGCGATAAAATAATTGGCAACACTTCTGTCTGTAAACAATGATGTTTCAATCTAAGCACAGAAATGCTTGGAAACCCATTAGTTTGATACATTTAATGAAAATAATTATGGCAAGTCACGAACTGAATCAGCGACATCAGCCTGTCTTGGACCAGCTGCGTCCTTCTTGAATTCAAACCTACATAACGGGTTTAAGCAACGAAGTTCATTTTGAAAGGCGGAGCTAATTTTGTAACATGTATTACATACTTGAGCATAAGAAAATAATTCTCGTCTTATCAAAATTAATTGAATGAATAATGATCCAATTTCACGCTTGTAATATACCTTCTACAGGGAGTTGAAAAATATAGTCTACTTTGTTATTAGTTATTTTGTCATTAAATGAATCCTTTCTTTACACCTCCGAGATATCATTTAGATCTCATACCAGATTCAGATGTCTAAACATAACAAAACAGAGAGTATCTGATTCTTTTATTGCACTCTGAAAGAGACATTGTTTGAGTAATACGTTCCTTAGAGAAAGAGAAAGAAGAGATTGACTTGTTATGTTTACTTTTCAGTATAAACATGGCGACATTCCAATGATAAATCAGCAGTGAGCAAAACGACATGATACTGGCATCGCAAAACGTGTTTGATTTATAGATTCACGCCAACTGAAACGCGTCCATGAACATGCTGACGGGCCGACTTGCTGTCTTTTTGCTCCAGAGAATGCAGGGGCGAACTAGCAAATGGTCTATATATCAAGTTCTCTGTAAGTATAAACATACTTTTAGCTACATTTAAACTTTATGATTACATAAAGTTATCAAAAACAAGCTTTTAGTGCTATAAAAATGTGAAAACTAAAATAGGTAATTAGTTTATTTTATTGCAAATGTTTCATTGTTGGCACGATTCGATTAGTAGCCTCCAATAAAACAAGCAGCTGTAAAAGTATAAAAATCAATTGTTCCCTGCCTAGTAATGTTGAGATTTTACATTAAAGTTTGACATAGCACTATTATTATTGTATTATTTGTTATATTAATTATTATTAGTATTTTATTTTATTATTATTGATAAAAGTATGTATTAAGGCAAAATGTAAATTTCTAATATCGTTGATGAATACAATAGACTATAGCATAACATAATTTTGAAGCAAATATATTTAATTTTAACATGACTTTCTAAAAAAAATTTAGACATATGAACAAGAAAAACCTTTTTCGTGTCTGGGGCTACGCTACCACTTTCTAAATACACCAGGGGTGGGGAACGATTGATTTGCAGCAACTTGTCAACCACTGGCTTGAGTGGAAACCAAGAAATTTGTGTTGTGTACGAATTAACTTGCCCTGCGTCCTGGCATAAAGGGCTAGAGCGTTGTGTTTTGGTTCCCTGCCACTGAATGCACCTGGGTTCAATGCCAGCTCAGTATAGTCGAATTTTAAGACTCACCAGGTATAAGACCGGTTCCCACTTAGCATGGTAAGGAAATTGTGGAGCTATGATAGGTAGCGAATCCTGGTCAAGAAAGCCTGCAGGTGCGTGATTCTGACCACATCACCTCTTCCTCTCGGTTGGATGAACGCCCGCCTCTGCCATGCGTACATGGACGTGAGGTCGGCTCTGATGCGGCTATTACGCCATGGTTACATTTTTATTTAATTTAAAAATTAACGAAAGCCTTTATATATAATTGCATCTGTATATCCATTTGTTTTAAAACCATTAGGTAGATGTGTCCGTCATAAACATTTTGCTGCTTGTCGAAAGAGGGCATTTTCGCCATTTCTGTCATGAGTAATAAAGAAGTTTTTAAAACAGTCAACATGATGTACAATAAAAAGAAGTTATTAGTACTCTAATACTGTCATTAAAAAGTAAGACATTTTTTATACTACTTGCACATTCGGGTAGGTACTCATATACTTCAAACTATACCAACATCTCTTGTCATAACAGCAGATCGTATTCATTTTCCTTTCTGCATAGCCATAGTAAATAATGTAGCATAATTTATAACATTTAAGTTAATATTTGGCTACGTTGCACTAGGTATATTCAAGTATAGAATACCTGCTTGAAGGAATTCGTTAATGCACTTATCAACTGAGGTAGAAAGAGATCCATTACGAGAAGGAATCTATTATGGGGAGAGATCTATTATTAATTAAAAACTGGGTATAATGTGCACAGTATGATAAATTAAACAGTTACATCAAGTAGGATAACTGAGGCATTAGCGCCTGTGGCCTGCGTTCGGAAGTTCTCAGTTCGACTTCAGGAGGCAAACTTACGCATGAGTTAAGGAGGTTACCGCGGATCAATAGGCGAATTACTGGGAAGTGTGATTATTCCTTCCAGTTCCTTCATTTTATGTCACTTCTTATTTCACTTCACCGTGCGACCTGGTTGGCAGGAGCTTCGGCGATGGCAGGGAATTCGCTATTTGTAAATGCTCACTCTCCGCATCGGAGAGGTCTCCAGCTTCCGGGCCTCCAGAGATTAAGTAATCTTGTGAGAGGGGAGGGAGTTGCCACAAGATATAGGTATACTCAAATTGTTATGGAACCTGCCGTCTGCTATCACCTCTCCTCAGGTCCGACTGCCCTTACCTCATGCCTCCCTCCCAGGTAGCGCCCCATTGGGGGCATAGAAACAAAAGATCTTCTTTGAGTCGAGTAGTCATGTAACTTATGGAGTAAATCATCCAGTTCTGATGCTGCCAAATGATGATAGAAATCTCTTGTTAAAGACATTTTGTTACATGTAAAAAAGAAAATATCAAAAACAGAAAGCTATTAGAAAATGCTCGCCGAATTTTTTTTGAACAGGTCCGTTTAGTTATCCACTGCGTTGCGTTCTTATGATACGGAAAACATGATGGGCTTAAGTGAAATAACATTATAAGTAGTTACCACTAAAAGAATAAAAAGGTTAAAATTATTGATAAAATTTATTTGTAATAGTAGTGTTTTTAGTGTACAAAATTCATGTTGTTTAAAATAAGAAAACCAGAATATTTTTTATGTTAATGTTGATCCGAAAAGGAAAGTCTAAAATCTAAATCTATGGAATACTCAAAATAAAAACTGTTAGGAACTAGAAACTTCCTCTACCATTGATGACCACAAGAGAGGAAAAAGAAAAAGAATATCAGCTGAGAAAAGAGTATATCATATCTGTAAATTTCAACCAGTAACAAAAAATTACAGGTGTTTCTGAAGAAATATAAAATACTTCCTACACAGAATATGTTTATTAAGATTTCACGGATGATCAGCCGCGTCAAATATAAGAAGATCGAGCTTTCGGCCGTTTTACACTCTTGATGAAGGCCATAGAGTGTAAAATGGCCGAAAGCTCGATCTTCTTAAATTTGACTCTGCTGATCACCCAGATAACCAGCCATTCCTATTTGATAAAATTTACGGAGAAATCTGTGTACCTATGAAATTTTTGCGTGAAATGCAATTCCTTTTACAGACCTTTCTATAAATAAAACGGCTATTGTTGATGACCATATTAAGATTATAAACTATGTACCTATATTATATGAGAAATTCAGGAACAAATGGCCAACATAAAATTATGAAACATTTATTTAATTCTTGCTTGTTGAGCGATCTTAATATATTACAAGATATAGATTCTGATGTCTCTGTTACAAATTTTGATTTATTTCCTTTTTTTTTTGACGTAACTTTAGGTTAAATATGAATAAGCTAAGGATAATATAGCAAGAGTGTTAAATAATTATTATCTTAATTCCCTTTCAGTTTTATTTCTCAGGCTCCATTCATTTTTTCTCCAAGGATATTGCAAGATCTTACTTTACTATATGAGACACAGTTTATACTCGCATATAACTTGTTTTATTATGCTTTCAGCAGTTATTATGCTTGACTTTAAGGTTTTTATTTATATTCCTATCTTTCTCAGTGGCAATAAAATAGCAAAGCATCTTGGTGATACAAGTGAAATAACAGGTTTTTTATTCCATCTTCTGAGAAAACTGGTGAATGAAATTTTGTTGAGAGTTGTTTTATCATATAGCTTTCACCCATATGATCACCTTTATCTTTGGCAGCGCTTTAGGCAATAATTCAAGTTATTGTCCATAAAAAGGACAGTAAAAATACCTATCCTATATTTATATTTATTTATCTTATATGTAATTTTATTTAGGGATGCAAAGGAGGCAACTTTCCTATCCCCGTCTGGGAAGGATCTGTACCGAGTTACCTACCACCCGCCACGTAGAAGAGATGACACGAAGAAGCAGAGTACGCGAAAACATATACACGTGCAAAAGTGTCTAACAGATAGGTTGTCATCCGACGTTCCGCCGACAGTTCTCATCACCAGCCAGGGAAAGGATGAAGGAGCGAACCTAATAGCTTGAGCCAGAGGGACCAGGGAAGAAGGTTTACATTGCGCACACATCCGCACCATCTGCTCGCCTCTGTCGTTTGACTGTTAACCAAAACTGAAATATGACATGGAGGTACAACGAGATAGGATGACGAGGGGTAGGGAAGGGACGGGAACCGACGAAAATAAGTCAGAATGCGTTATTGCGGTGCCACCTCGCTAGGTTATTTCTTTATATAACTGTGCTTTGCATAGAATGCAGCTAACATAGGTTTTATTACATCACAAAGTAGAAATAAATTATGATCAGTTTGACCCAACACATGCAGGAAATCAATTACTGTAGCTAGGATGTTATAGTGTTAGTTTTTTGTTATCGTTGCCGGAACGGATTCTGCAGTTTAATGCCGTGACGAAAGAAAACTTGATTTATGTGTGAACTAAAACTTATCTTTAATTAATTAAATTGAATTACTCTTCCGACGAGACTTGAGGACCATGAAGATTTTTAATAACTAGCTTAGAGTAGCAATAATAATTTCAAACGAACTAACGGAACTAATTGTTAAACAGTTGATCATAGACTTTTTGTAAGATAACGCTTTTACAACTCACCTACGTTCTTTTCAATACTGATTTAGGTTAGCCTACCTGTTACACAATAAACTGGATGTAATTTTTATCAACTGTAGTGTGACTTTTGCCAATTTTAAAATAAGTTGCTTCTTCGCGAAAAAGTATATTTGGTAACCGAGGAACTCATTTTTTACAAAGTAATAGTTTAAAATTTCTAAGGTCTTAATTTTGAAACTATTAAAAAATTGCCTCTTAAAATCTTCCTTCAAAATTATAAACATTTCCACTGTTGTTTTCTTAAACGAAATTGTTTGAAACTCCCAATAATGTCCAGAAAAAAAAAAAAAAACATTTCAGATTGATTTAATGATTTGTTGATACAAAATATGCAAATTTATATTTCCTCACATAAAATTTTGAGTTCACCCTCTGTTTATTTTATTCTTTATTTCAAAGACTAATGACCGCATTGCAACCTTATTTTTCCTACCATCTTTAATTATATTTATAAGTGTTTTGTGATACATATTACAGCATTTGTCATTGTTGTCAATAAACTTCCACTTATAACAATAAAACGTACTACCCCTTTAACATATACATACAGTGATATGAACTTTTGACAAAAAAGTACTCTGTTGTGTTTAAGTTAAATATTTTAATGAAACCACAAATGGAGAATCTATCGAAATGCACTAAAATGTAAAAAGCGAACAAAATATATGTAAACTTCAACACTTCCAACTTGTTTTGTGGATGCGAATCAACATGGAGATAAAGTGTATAGTTTGCGGCATATCGAAAATTTAGAAATTCAATATTCCGCACTTTTATTTTAATTACAAAATATTAAGTTATGGTTGTAATTTTTTTCTTTCCTTTTCTACAGGGTATTCATTAAAAATTATAATATATTCTAAATATATTGTGACTTTATGGGTTCATAGAATTAAAAGTCTAGTTTGCAGAAATTCAAAATGCTCCTTATTTCCAGTTTAAACACACTTTGTACAGCCCTGATAGCAGCAGCATGACGTAATATACACCAACACAGTCTCTCGTTGCTTCACCACACGTAAACAAACAAAATAGTCCACTCTGAAATCGCCCTCCTCGGTAGCGTAGATGGTAGCATGTCTGCCTCAAGTTCAAGAGGTCCCGAGTTCGAATCTCGGTCAGGGTGAGTTACCAGTGACCTGCTGGATAAGGTTTTTTCTCGGGCTTCCCTTATCCTGAAAGACGAATGTCGGGTGACTAAGCTCCATGGACCCCGGTCTCATTTGAGCATAATTTCACCCATTTCATTCATCGTCCGATACGACTTAACATTGGAGGACGTAAATTACAAAAAAACAAAAACAAAAAAACAAAACAAAAACTGCAACATAACCCAATTAAGCCTGAAAAATGGAACAAATATTATAACAAATTATGGACTGATTCAGACGAAGATAAATTAGTAACAACATATGTTAATGAATATGTAGATTTAATTAAGTATGGATGAACTAAAAGAAACTTTAAAAAATTTCAAAAACAAAAAAAAAAAAAGTCCGGGCACTGATGGTTTGAATATGGAACTATTTAAATATGCCTCAGTTAAATTCCTGACTAGACTTTTGAATTTCATAAATATATGTTGAAAAAATGGGCATTTTACCAGAAGAATGGAATATTGCATTGATATGTCCCATTTTTAAAAAGGGAGACCGAATTGAAAGTGACAATTATAGAGGAATCAATCTTTTGAACTCAGGTTACAAGATCTATGCAAAAATCATAACACAAAAAATTGCTCCAATCTCAGAAACTAAATTGCATGATTCATAAAATGGATTTAGAAGAGGGCGTTCCTGCAATGATTGCATTTTCACAATAACACAGATTATGGAGAAAGGACGAGAATATAATCTAACAACTCTAATAGCTTTTACAGACTATGTAAAAGCTTTTGATAAAGTAAAAAGAAATCTGCTATTGGAAATAATGATTAAAAGTGGATTTCCTCAACATTTAGTAGGAACAGTACAAAGTATGTATATAAGTACAAAATTTAAATTGGAGAAATCCATAGGAAAACATAACCTAATACAGAGTAATTAGGACTAAGATAGGGGTGTCCATTGTCACCTGCCCTATTTAATATTAACATTTTTAAATAAAGGGGAGAAATGTTGACTTATTGCTGTTTGCTGATGACCAGATTTTAATTGCTGAGACGGAAGATAACTTACACAGAGCCATACATGAATTAAGTAATATTAAAAGAGAATATAATCTTCAAATTTAATATGAAAGAACAAAAATAATGGCTTTTATAGGAACGAACCATTTTAGAGAAGAAATTTGCATAAATGATAAACCCACCCAACAACAAAGTTATTTTAATTACCTTGTCTATATTGTGTACCAGAAATAGAGATATACAAAACAAAATAAACAAATTCCAAACAATATGTGGTACAATAAAAAGAACTTTTAAAAATTGTAATCGTCAAACTTTGTTAAAACTTTTAGTTAATTGATGGAAATTAATCATTTCTCCACACTAGCCGTATATAGGCTAAGATATTTGATGGATAGGGTCAACATGAAAAATTCAATGCCACGGCCGGGATTTGAACCACGGATCTCCTGGTTTCCGTCCAGTCGCTCTTAACCTTTGAGCTACCATGGTCAACGCACCGTCCTGACATTAAATTCTCCAGTTGATCCGTGGTTCAAATCCCGGCCGTGGCATTGAATTTTTCATGTTACCCTATCCATTTGTTAAAAGTGTATAAAATAATGGCGATCGCAACCCTGCTTTATGGATGTGAAAACTGGGTCTTGACTATCTCACAACAGAAGAAAGTGGAGGCTGCTGAGATGAAATTTCTGAGACAGGTGGCAGGTTATAGACTCATAGACAAAAAAAGAAACGAGGATATTAAAAGAGAATTGGAAATTCAGAGTCTAAATGAAACAATCATTGCATACAGGCAAAAATGGCAAGATCATGTGCAGAGAATGACCGAAGACCGTACACCACAAATAGTATATAAGTATAAACCTGTAGGTAGAAGAAATGTTGGCAGGCCACGAATGAGATGATCTGATCTATTTCCTTGAAGTAGGATCGGGCCACAAGGCTTGTACCGTGATGATGATGATAATGATGATGATAATGATGATGGCAAAAATGTCTCAAATTACTACACGGCTGCACACACACGATTATCAATTTTCAAATAGCCCCGACTGGCTAGCCGCGGCTCTTTTATACCTCCACTCATTTTTCCAGAAACTTGTCGACGCTTCAGGGCTTTTCGTGGTGCAGCGAGAACACAGTGGAACTATCTTTGTCTCTTTCTCCCTCTGTTGCTATCTTTCTCTCGGCAGACCACGCTGTGGCTCAATGGTTAGACCACTTGGCTATCACCAAGGCGGCCTGGGCTCGATTCCAGGCGACCGCAAAGTGAGATTTCTGGTGGACAACACGGCGCTGGGGCGGGTTTTCTCAGGGATCTCCGGTTTCCCCCGCCATCTCATTCCACCGGTGCTCCATCTTCATCTCATGTATCATCAGTGTCATGCCTGCGGCGCCGTATGTAGTAAAAGCGGGCTTTAAACACTATACCTACACATATTTCCTCTCGGCAAGCGTTTAGCGCTGCATCCACGGGCTGGCCGCTCTATCTGTCTCTTTCTTTTCTGCCCCGGCGTAGCTCTCTGTCTTTCACACGGGCAGAACATTGGCTTGTCGGGGCGATTCAACAATGCCTCGACGACAATATCTATAATTTAATCTATACATATATTCTGATTAATGTGTAAATGCACATGTACAAGCTGATGCATTGAAAAGTGTGCATGCTTTTGGGCACTGAGAACATTTAGTTTTCAAGTGCAACAAATAAAATCTGCAAGTGCCACACCCTTCATTAAGAAAGAAAACAACGCACTAATTTGAGCTATTGTAGAGTTCAAGTAGAGCTATTGTCGCCTTGAATGCTGCTCAGTTTGGCAGATTTCTTAGCAAGAATGAGTAAACATACAGTATTTCTTAGATTATTTCGAATTTTAAGGCATCTTTCACTTTGCTTCTCTTTAATATATGCTAATGCCTAAGTAATAATTTTTATTCACTTGTTTCTAGGTTGCACAACACCCATTATAGTAATTATTTAGATCGATGGCGGAACTTGAACTTTTATCGTAATAGCTACTTCAACAGAGGATGCGCCTGTTATTACGTTAAACCGTTTATTTAAAATTTGCCACCGCTACCGCTCTTTTGTAAGATCTAATCCTGTAAATCCCCAACGGCCTACATTGGTGATAATTTCAATGGAAAATTTGCACTTACGGTCAAGGTTTTCATGCCTGTTCTTAAATTGCATACTTGTCTGTTCCACCTAGCATCATTTTCTGCTCTAGTTTATAGGAAGCTTAACATTATTCTTCCCTGTATCTGTACACCGTTATTTGAACTAGAAACTTCATCACTTAGAAAGAAATTGTATATAAATTAAAACAAAGGAAAAACTTAAACTTACACATTGTTAATGCTGGATGTCCCATATCCCTCTACTTTATTTTAGTAATATAGAACAAACTAGGTTTATTATCATCATCACTATCATGAAAACATTCTTATTATATGCAATCTCAGCATTTTATTTTAATTTAAAGACAGAACGCATTGACGTGCATATTTTTTTAAATGAACATTCTCAAAATTGATATATATCGTCGTACAAAATTTCGTTTGGCAACATTTCGTTTGCTGAAAAAGGAACTGTCTGTTGGAATAACTAATACAGTTATATTATACTTATATAATTATACTATTAAGACGTTTGGATAATAATATCTATTGATAATAACACTAGTTAACAATTTTAAACCTTTTTCTGCATCTAGTTTGTAAATGGGGTGGATTTTCCTAATTTTGTGGTGCTGAATACACTGGTAAATAAGTTGTTCTGTATGACGTCACATTTCCTAGATACACACGAGGCGTATCCATAAAATAAGGTCTCCAAGGCACTGGAACCGTGAGGAACGCTATTACGTGAGATTCGGCAACACTGGCATGTGGCTTGGTTTCACCCCTTCAAATCCCCTCCACAGCGAACAAGTTGCAGCCATTAGTCTTGGCTGGTCAGCCGTTTGAGATGAAACTTCCAATCACTTCCGCCGCCAAATGCGAGTTGCCTGCAGTGATCCGTTTTTTTTTTTTTTGAGTGCCGAGGTCACTACCCTCACTGAAATTCATCGTCAGTTATGCGAAGTCTATGGGCCAAAGTCTATGGAGGTCAAAACCGTGCGAAAGTAGGTTAGAGTTCAAAGACGGACGTACAGACGTCCATGATGAACAGCGTTCTGGTCGGCTTTCGGTTTCAGCCGAAACAATTGCAAAAGTGGAGAAAGAAATGCTTAAAGATCGGCGTGTGACAGTTCGTGAGCTGTGCGAACTTATCCCTGAAGTCAGTAAGACTACGATTGTCAAGACTTTGACCGAAAATGTGCATTATCGCAAGGCTGATCTCCTGGCACAGTTCAGAGGGAACATCCCCCCTACAGTCCTGACTTATCATCCTGTGATTATCATCTGTTTCCTGAGTTGAAGTCACACCTGGGTGCAACACATTTCCAAACCGACGATGATTTGAAGAACGAGGTTGAGCGCTACCTGCGCAACTTGACGGGAGAGTGCTATGACAAGGGTATACAAAAACTGCCACAGCTCATGCAGAAATGTATCGATGGCAATGGTAATTACGTTGAAAAATAGCTGTAAGTTCTGCCTTTCCATCAATGTAACATTCATTGACAATAAACATGTTTTCTATATAAAACAAAAGTTGGAGACTTTATTTTACGTAAGAACAATAAATTGTAATAGAGAAAATTCACACAATCAATTCGAACAAAAATACACATTCAGAACGTTTCAAAGCACTACTTATTGTATGTATGTATGAGTATGATGCCAATAAAATGTCCAAATTAGTTTTGAAGATATTTTCATCATTAAAGTCTTTGATTTTTGAAAAATGCGAAGACGGACCTTTCATCACTCTCCCTAACAAGACCCCAGCAAACAGTCACCCATCTTTGAAGGGTTTCAATTGCCTTGGTAACGGTGTACCATGGTTGAATGTCTTGGTGAAAGTGTTAATTTAGGAAACTTTTCTTTTAAGTTATTGAAAGCTTCACTTTCTTTATCCAGAGCTTTTACAAAATTCTTGAAAAGCTCCAACTTGACATGAAGGGAAGGCAACATGATTTTTACTGGGGTTCAACCAAGGGTGTTGTTCACATTTACTTTTCCAGGAACATATGCACATCAAAACAGAAGAACAACAAAAAGTGAAATACTGAATATGAAAAAAGGACTTTAAAAACTCGAAAATTGTACGTGGTAGAACATTTTGAAGGACATATTCGGATTGTACACACCTAAATACACACTAGTTGATGTTATCACAATCCCAGGTGCAAAATGGCTGCTGACTATTGTAACAGTATTTTTGGGTTATGTTCGGAGGAATTATGATTTTAAATATGTAAAAATGTATGTAGTTGTGTGATTGGCCGAAATAATAATTATATGACGTAATATGACGTAATGTGGTGACGTGCCATTGGATCGGCCAATCACAAAATTAGGTAGAAGTAACGATAGTGACGAGAAGTCAATAATCTTTAAGAGACAGATATGTTCTTCAGTTTTGTTACATTACGATAAGTTAATAATCTTGTTATAAAGAGAAAGAGATTTTTGTTGTAACGACGAATGTGATGTATACCGCTGCAAGAACAAAAACGTTTTAAGTTGTAGTTCGAATCCGTATAAATATAACCAATTATAGAATTTGACTTCTTTATTCCGAACCACGCCTTGAAACACATATGTCCCATGACTTATTTAGAATTCGATTGATACTTCAAAATAATCATGGAAGTGAACGTACGAACATAATTTTGGAGCTGATGTTGGCGTGGATGCCTTGTACAGGAGCAACCAAGTAAGAAATCAGAATTAACATTACATGACCTAAATTCCAGTTCCACTATGAACAAAAGGTTCAATTCTTGCTGAAAAACAACTGTAGGTTCAAATAACTATTAGTCATATTATAAGTATATCTAGGCTGTTAAAACATTTGGACAATAATATTGATAATAAACTCAAAACCAAAGAATCTATAAGTTATGTTTCAAATTTCAGAAATATATTAGACAACTTCACATTAATAGTTTCTGAGTGCCTATAACGGATACATTTTAACTTTCCTAGTAGTTTACGGAAACCTGTACGAGCTGTGCAACCGTGCGTGGAAAGATAAATGTGCCATAAAATTATTTGTTGTCTTAAGTGTTCGTCTGCTATTTATGCCTTAAGGGGCACATAAAAGCAAATGTTAAAATTCTTAACACATTTAATAGTTTCCAACTAATACAAATATGTATGTTGTAGTGTCCAATTTGTAACCAGATTTTCTATTTGTTGCAGACAGGATGCACGTTGACTGTTTCGAAGACGCAAGTCGGGAAGCTAGATATAACAGGGTTAGTTTGTTGTAGTTTGAATTGTTTCTTGATGATTGTGTTTAATTAAATAAGGGTCATGAGATCTCTCGTTTTCAGGTGTGGTTTGGAGTAAAATAAATACAATTTTGGATAAGTCCAATTTCGTAATATATAATTTAATTGTATAAGCTGGATTACATTTTACTCAAACTTTCTTTCCCAGTCAATCATTGCAGGTTACTTCCAGCATATCGATAAATCCTTACTTCCTTAATAGTTTCCGTTAATTACATGAAATTCCTTACTGATGCACGTTACTCATCACTATCTAGATTACAGAACATATATCTTTTTGAAGATTATTGATTTTCTGTTACAAAACTTTAATATTCATCGCGTCATGAAACAAGATTATTGATTTTCTTCCCCTAGCAACCGTTCATCATTTTTCTTTATGTTGGCATTACATGGCCCACTAAGAGTCAGATCAGAAAACCAAACTTATTTTCAAGTTCAAACAAAAACTACCGTTACACATTGTTTCATTATACTGTAAGGAAAGCAGTAGTGTCGTGAACAGTTATAGCGTTTACCACAAATTAGGGATGTTATAACTTGAATCCATTGTGATTTTACTCAGGTTGACTAACTCATTATTTTCAATCAGTCATAGGTTACCAAGGTTAGTCTTAATACATAAGTATTTTATATTTTCAAAATACGCAGCCAGTTTACTTAAGGGCACTTGGAGGTCGGTAGGTTTCAAAAAATCAATTTTTTGTTTTTAATGTTAAAAAATTATATAATTCTTCAGCTTTAAAATGATATATATATATAAAACATAAGTTGTCAGCTGGTATTACAGCCCTTTAATTCGTCAATTTAAACATGGCGGCGTAATGATACGCCCACTTCCTGAGAATGGTGCTTAATCTTTGATCGTGATTTCCCAAAACCTTGATTTTTCATACTTTAGGTGCATGTTCCTCAAAAACTATGAAAGATTTTGACACAAAATTTGTAGTGGTTATTTGTCAATGTTCCTTGAACACATTCGGCTAACATTTATATTCATGTGATTTATAAAATCCATGAAAACAAATATTCAGTGCTTGAAAATATTATCTCTTTTTAACTCGAAAATAATTAATTTTTCATGTGCATAGCAAAACTATATGTGATTTTTATTTAGCCGATATTATAAAACTGCATCTTAGGTTATTTAGGATAAATCTTGGTGCATTTAGCTTTAAATTCCTACAAGTAAAGTGCACCTGAAATATACGGTGCAATATCTTTTTCAGGACACACGGTGTGATTTATGCCCCTTTTGAATGGACGTATGTGAACTTAATTTAAATATTATACAGTAGTTAAAGGCCCACATCCGTATGCAGTAATCATACTGAATTTCAATTTCTGATAATGTTTAATTTTCTATATATTCAAATTTTAATATTGGTAAAAATTAGCCTTGCCTGGGTAAAACTAACCTCCCAGTGCCCTTAAAGTGCACCTCAAAAGAAAGTTAGGTAAAGGTATAACTTGTGTTGCAAAATCCTATTCGCTATTCGCTTACTACAGTAGGCTTAGAATAGCGAATATTTTAGTTTTCAAAATGTTTATACAATGTAATCATGTTTTAATAAACGCCTAGTTTTAGAGTATTCTAATATTATGCAGGGACATACATATATCTAACGAAATCCGTAAAATCCAAATAAGGCATGATATATGCGTGTACGTGGTTCGAAACCACGCGAAAAACAGAATATTAAAAGCCATTCGAGGGATATTTGCTATTCATGATGGCGAGTTGCGTCCTATAAATCCTGAATAGCTATTCTGAGGTATAATAAAATTAGTAAGGCTACTGTGACATCAGAGCCATTCTTCTTGAATTTGAAACAGCATTGAGGAGGATTCTCCGGTCATCGATTTCTTGAGTTCCGGTTTGTTGCATGTGAAGCATTAGAATCCCATCGTATGCTTACTAGTCCGCCTCTGATGCGTGCTGGCAATATGAACAGGAACTATTTCTTATCGCGGATGTAGGCTCGGCATACCAGTTTTCCTTTATTCATCACCAGCAGTCTTCAAAGATAATGCCGACTAGAGTGCGCAATTGTAATAAGGTTGAAGATTCCAGTCCTTTCTACCTTCATCTATCAGCATAAATGTAATGCAGCTCTTTTAAAGTTTTTAGTTCTTTGTTACTTATAATCCATGCATCCTAAGTAGGTAATGTTTTTATATCTGCTTGAGAATTGTCATTATGGAGTGGATAAACGGAGCTTCCACAGGGAATCCAGCAAACAGAGAGAAGAAATTACTCGTTACAATAAACTTGTAGATTTAACATACTCGAATATGCAACTCACCTACTACCACTAGAATTTCAAGATGTACATCCCTTTCTGCGAAGTCCAAATCGACACCAGTTTCGTAATCGACACCAGTAGCTCGTATTCCTCTGGAATTATACAGAAAATATCTCTTTGGTGTAATATCATCCTGCAGCACTCTCATTAATTGCTTCCAAGTACGGGGCATGTTTTTTAACTCAGTAACGTTTTGGAATTTAAAAAAAAGACGTGCATAGATATCGCAATAATTTTATTTTTACATGAAACCCTGTACCTTAATACTTTTCTACATAATTTCCGTGAATATTGAGGCACTTGTCATAACGTGGCACGAGTTTTTGAATACCCTCCTCATAAAATTCTGCGGCCTGACATGTTAACCCTGTATCACAACTGTTTTGACTTCGTTATCGTCTTGAAGACGCTGACCGCCCAGATGTTTCTTCAAGTGCAGGAACAAATGGTAGTCGCTGGGCGCCAGATCAGGGCTGTATGAGGGATGATCTAGAGTTTTCCATTGAAAAGATTTGATGAGATCTTTGGTCCGATTAGCCACATGTGGACGGGAATTGTTATGCAGCAAAACGATACCCTTACTCAACTTGCCACGTCTTTTGTTCAGGATTGACGGCGAAGATTTTTCAATGTCTCACAATAAGAAGCTGCATTGATTGTCTCATTACGAGGCAGAAACTCCACTAGCAATATTCCCTTTCTGTCCCCAAAAAAACTGTGCACATGATTTTCCGGGCAGAAATTATTTGCTTAAACTTCACTTTTGTGCGTGATGATGAATGTCGCCATTTCATGGATTGTTGTTTCGATTCTGGTGTGACGTAGGCCACCCATGTTTCGTCACCAGTAACAATTTGGTCTAAAACTCTTCACCTTCACTGTGGTACCGCTCAAGGAAAGTCAATGCACTGCCTAAACGCTGGCTTTTGTGAAAATCGGTCAACATTTTCGGAACCCAACGTGAACACAATTTCCGGTACTTTAAGTTCTCGGTCACAATGCGATACAAAACACTACGATAATATTGAGGAAAATAGTGGCACAATGATGAAATTGTAAAGCATCTGTTTTCTCTCACCTTTTCGTCCGCTTTCTGCACCAAATCTACAATAACGACCGAAGGACGCCCACTCCGTTCTTCATCATGCACATTTGTGCGCCTATCTTTAAATGCTGTCACCCATTTCCTTAACATTCCATCACTCATAATGTTTTGTCCGTAAACTTCACAAATCTCACGATGAATATCGATTGGTTTTACGCCTTTAGCACTAGGAAATCGTATAACAGCCCGTATTTCACAATCGGCGGGACTCACGATTATCGGAGGCATCTTAAACACTCAGTAACCAACGTATACAATGAAAAATGAGACTGTAATGGCGTCAGTGCGTAGACAAGAGATGTAGGTAATCAGCGCGCATGCGCGGAACGTCGTCCGTAGCGCTGCGGCGGCGGAATCACAAAACGGTACTGACTTAAAAAACGTGCCTCGTACTACGAGAGTGAATCAAATTAAACCTTAAATTTGTAACAACAAATCGAAATTTCACGCCGTTATCCTGTAAATTGATAAGCGTGCTACAAACAGCGTGCAGAATGACTTGTAGGTGGCAGCATGGTGCAGATGCACACATAACGTCGCAGTATCAGTATAAAGATGGCCGCCCCACTTGTGACTTGCACCAGGGAAGAACAGCGTTCTGTTATTCGGTTTTGCGTAGTGAAGGTTTGAAACCTATTGAAATTCATCGACGATAGAAGGTTCAGTACGATGATGCATGTTGGTCACAGCAGCAAGTCTACGAATGGAGTAGGGAGTTCACAAATGGTGTGACTTCAGTGGAAGATGCTCCACGTCCAGTGGATGCTCCACAACGACTTCTGACTCCACAGAACATTGCAGCAGTTGAAGCCATAGGGAAGGAAAATCGCTGAGTGACACTGAATGGCATTGCAGCAAGTTTACAGATTAGTCATGGGTCAGCACACCACATCGTGCATGATGTGCTCCAGTTTCACAGAGTGTCTGCAAGATGGGTGCCACGGCAGCTGACTCTTGAAATGAGAAAACGACGTATTGATTTTTGTGAAGAACTTTTTCGGAGATTTGAAAGAGAAGGTGATGGCTTCCTTGCAAGAACGTTACTGGGGACGAAACCTGGGTTTACTTCCACCAACCGGAAACGAAGAGAGCGAGCAAGGCATGGCGCCATCCCTCATCACCAAAACCAAAGAAGTTTCGAACAGAACCATCAGTACGGAAGGTTATGCGGACTCTCTTTTGGGTCGAAAATGCCGTCATTTTGAAGTATTACATGCCTAGAAGGACCACTGTCACCAGTGCATCATACACAGATCTCCTAAAAAAATCATCTGCGGCCTGCAATCAAATCAAAGCGACGTGGATTGCTGTCAGCAGGTGTCCTTTTGCAACATGACAATGCAAGGTCCCACACTGCCCGTACAACAGTTGCAACAATCACAGACCTGCATTTTGAGTGTCTTCCTCATGCAACATACTAAGCAGAATGTGCCCCAAGTGATTTACATATGTTTGAACCACTCAAAGACGCAATGGGAGGAAAGAAGTTCCGTTCCGATGAAGAGGTACGTCACGCGGTGCACGAGTGGTTGCGCGGACTAACAAAAGAATTTGTTTCTGAAGGCATTTATGCACTTTGTAAGGGCTGGAGAACTTGCATTGAACGTGGGGGAGATTATGTTAAAAATTGATACAACTTTGTACCACTTCTGCACATTAAATAATATTTAAAAACTATATAAGATTTTCATTTGACTCAGCGTCCTACATCACAGTGTTGAGACTTAATTTGACCTTCAATGACACAGCGCTGTAATTGCTTGTTACCTTGTTTACTAAAAAGCGAAATATTAGTAACCTGGCATACAAATAAAGCACTTGGAGGCTGCGTGTATGATATAAACTGTTAGTAAATTATTATACAGAAGTGCAAGTTACCATTGCAGCCACCCGTTTTTTCGTTTGACACAAAGGAATTTTGATTCCGTCTTCCTTCTGCTTGTCATAATATTCAATCATGTTTTATATATAGTGACTGTCATAATTGTTCGGACAAGGTGATCTGTACATATAACATGCTTGATTTTAAAGGAAAAGTTGGTAAACAATTCAAAAATTTTAAATTCTTAATTCTATACACTTCATAGGTAATGCAATGGTGCAGTTTTGACTTGTAAATTATTTTAAAAAGGCACAATACCAGTTAATTGGTTGAGATACGAAAATTTTCTTGTTAATATTTTTCGACAAGGGATGATTTTCTACTCAAGGCAAGCTTTGCACTTATTTGCTGTGTGGGGAGGTCCAAATCAGTGCCTACAAAGCAGACGCCAACATTCTGGAGTGAAATGGCGCGTAGAGGAAAGAACAGTACATTTGAGTAATGATAGTAACATTCCATCATGAAAAGGGAAAACATGTCGACAAATAGCAGATTTGTTGAACATGAAGAAAAGTACCGTTAACGTTATCTGACGATATGTCAAAATGAGATTGAAAATTTGCCTAGGACAGGTGCCCGAAGTGACTTAATAGGAGAGAAGACAGGGCAGTAATAAGCAAAGTGAAAAATAATCCACGTGTTACTGGAACTGCTATTGTTACTGAGGCTGCGAGTGCTTTTGGAAAGATGATCAGCGCCAGCACAATGCGGGGGGTGTTATACAAAGAACATTATCGTGGAGGAACTGCAAGAAAAAAAAACCTATGTAAACAAAATTAATAGGATCAAGCGGCAAAGATTTTATAAGGAGTACCTCAGTGGTGGGAAACAGAAATTTTCTGCGAGGAGTCAAAATTCAACATTTCTGACTCAGATGGGCGAATTATAATTTGGAGACAGCTAATAAATGATTTGAAGAAAGAAGCATACAGGCGACAGAAAACAGAAAGGGGAAATGTTATGGTTTGGAAATGTACACTGATTCGCATAAACAATTGGACAGTCTTTGCATTTCACTATGGAGTGCTCAATAAAGCAGGATAGATTATGTGCATGAATCTCAAGGTACTCCTTGTGTTACGCAAAAATCATTTGCTATGAATATCCATTTTGAAGGTTGAAAATGTTGCTAAACTAAGAGCTTCCCCATTCAACCTTGTTTACATCATGAGTTTACGACACAAACAGATTCGGACATAACAAATGAAATGCAATACAAACGAGTAGGTTAAGTCTGTCAGTAGACAAAACAACATCGTAGAAGTACGTCAACTGTGCACCGAGAAGAAGGTAAGAACGTAGTATGGGGCCCAGAGGTAAGCAGAGTACATTTGAACAGAGACAGTAATCTATCACTATGAAAAGAACAAAACATACCGGGAAATAGCTGAGATTGTGAATCATAGCAAAAGTACAGTTAGTGGCATAATTCACCGGTATAAGTATGAAGACAGAATTGAATCTCGAGCAAAGCCAGGGCGACCAAAACGGAATCCGCGTATAAGTGCTCCGGTGACTTGTACTGAGATTCAGGAAGAACTGGTACTGGAAGTTAGCCCTGAAACGGTCAGAAGGGCCATGCGAAAACAAGATTTTAATGGTCGCGTAGCCAGAAAAAAAGCCATACATTTCCAGCAAGAATTAAAGGAAGCGATTAAAATTTGCCAAAGACTTTGTTAACAAGACAACCGATTGGTGGGACCAAGTTATTTTTTGTGACGAAAGCAAAGACAACCTTGCTGGTTCCGATGGCAAGCTGCTTGTGTGGAGGAAACCAAACACGGAGTTGGAAGGGCGCATTTGACAAGGCACAGTCAAACACGACGGAGGTACTGTAATGGTATGGGGCTTTATTTCCTCTACGGGAGTGGGAAAGCTGTTATCATAGACACAACCATGAACAAGGAAGTCTATATGAGACTATTACAGAAACATTTAAAACAAAGTGCAGAAATGATGGGTATTTTGGACAGCTTCTCATTTTATCAGGATAATGATCCTAAGCATACACCCCACACTGTGCATCTATAGTTACTTTACAACAGTCCTCATGTACTACATCCACCCCCTCAGTCACCGGATCTTAAATCCCATAGAAACAGAGTGAGATAAACTGGAGAAGGCCGTGCGGAAGACCCCATCACCTCCAAGCAGCACTTGAAGGAGAGATTTCAAGGCGAATGAAGCAAACTTTCTACAGCCTATCTGAAAAATCTGGTTCACAGTACGCCAAATAGGTTGCGAGAAGTAGTGAGAGGAAGAGGGAGAGTCACAAAGTACTAAGCTATATTTTGTATCACTCAAGTTATGTCCGAGGGACAAAACGTGCCATATTTCTTTTTAATTCTTAAAAAAGCACGCATTATATAATTTTTATCCGAAGTAACATCTATTTTCTTAAAAGAACGAACCATTTAACCGTCGATAATCATTAATTTCAATAAAATAGAACATCAAATGTTGATTTTTACCTTCAAAACTTAGTACTCTGCTTTGTCCGTTTATTTATGGGAGTCTCTGTATGTCAGCTGAAAGAGTAGGTGAGGTACTTTATATAGATGGACACATGAATCACCGCCAATATCAAGGCCGCGCCGTGGCTCAGTGGTTAGACCGCTTGCCTCTCACCAAGGCGGCCCGGGTTCGATCCCAGGCAACCGCAAAGTGAGATTTGTTGTGGACAACACGGCGATGGGTCAGGTTTTCTCCGGGTCCTCCGGTTTTCCCCGCCATCATATTCCACCAGTGCTCCATCTTCATCTCATGTACCATCAGTGTCACCGCCTGCGGTGCCGTATGTAGTAAAAGCGGGCATTAAACACTACACACCGCCAATATCTTAAGGTCTTTTAAGATAACCTTAAGAAAAGTGGAGAAAATATGGGAATAGCAGACTGTTTTAAATTTTATGAAGACAATGACCCAAAACATAGGTCCATAATGAACGTCTATGTATTAAAGTTGTGAATCTTCAACCACAGCGTCCCGACATCAATTCGATTGAGAATCCATGGGATATACTCGAAAAGAACGCACGAAAACTTCCCATAAATTTTAAAGCTGATGTGAGGAGGCCACTGCAAGAGGAATGGAACAAATTGCCCCGTTCTGCCACTAGCAAACTGGTGAAGAGCATACCGAGAAGACTGAAGTGCCATGGAGGAAGGGAAGAATCACCAAGTATTGATATTGCTACATGACCTTCATTTTTTCTATTTGCTTTGTGCTTATATTTTTGGTCCGAATAATTTTGAATAGGAAATTTTGTATTGTAATTATATTCATAAGTTTTATATTTTGTGCTTCCTGAAATGAAATGAAACTTTCTTTTTGTTACCTTTATGTGTAACAATCTGGAGTGAGAAAAATGGAATAAAATAGGTTTGCTGTTAATCGTTTGTTGCTAAACATATATCAGCTATACTTCTCCGAAAAGTTCTGACAGTCGCTGTATATTATTTCTCACGCCTGACGATGTATCACACGTTGCTTTTACCTATTGCATCTGAACAAAGTTTACAAAGTTAACTTGCTGTGAATGTTCGATAGACTTAAGTAAACTACTCCGTTGTTATTACTCGAAACAAATAGCTACAGCTTAGTTTATGTGCGGCGATAGCAGGAACTAACTGTTGTGATGGCTGGCCTGCGTATCAAGTTGTGAATCTAGTTGTTAACTCTGGCGTGACGTACCACAGAACAACGCAGTGTTCTATGACAAAGTAGGTGTGTCTAACAATAATTGTAAGAAACGTCAGCTAGGATGATTGTAAGCTTACAAAGCATAAGAATTAATTATTCAGAATATTTTCCAATTCTGCACAGAGGCAGAGGGTTGTACGAGGGTGGGTCAAAAAGTAATGCCTCCTAATTTTTTTTCCTTAAATAAGTAAGTTATGTGAAAACTTTGAATTTGGCGCAATTCCTCTAACCTTCTTCTCCAATCCCCTGCAGTAGTAACTTACTAAGTCAACAGGTGGCAGCACTGCATCCTCTTACAAAATGGCTGACATCGACATTCGTATTAGACAGCGTTCTGTGATGAATTTTTAACTGCGCAAGGTGAAACGCCAATTCGCATTCACGAAAGGCTAAACAATGTGTATGGTGATGCAACGGAGGAAGTCAGAATGTTAGATGATGGGTTCGTCGCTGTAACGAAGCTGAAGGGCAAACACCATTGGCAGATGAAAAGCGAAGCGGCAGGCCGGTGACTGCAGTGACTCCATGCGACGTTCAGCGAGTCGATGACATTCGTGGTGATCGCCAGGTAACAACAGGTGAATTTTGTCGCATTACCTTCCTCAGTAAAGGCAGTGTGATGACGATTATTCAACAACTGGGTTACTCCAAAGTTTGTTTACGTTGGGTACCAAGAATATTAACCGCCCAAAACAAAGGAACAAGAAAAACAATAGTCTCCGAACACTTGCAGCGTTTCAATTTGGAGGGAGAGGAGCTTCTGGGAAAAAAATTTTACTGGAGACGAAACGTGGGTTCATTTGTTTGAACCTGAATCAAAGAGGCACTCAATGGAATGACATCACACAATGTCACCGAAGAAAAAAATGTTCAAAACTCAGCGGTCGGCAGGGAAAGTAATGGCGACAGTGTTTTGGGATGCAGAGGGTGTGCTTATGATTGACTTTTTGGAGCAGGGATGCACAATAAATTCTGTCCAATACGTCAGAACTCTCAAAAAGCTGAAATCACATCTTCGCCGAGTTCGCTTAACAAAAACCATGGCGGATGTTCTTCTTTTGCATGACAATGCAAGACCACACACCAGCCGTTACTCCACTGCAGAAATTGAGAAATTGGGATGGCAAGTCTTACCTCACAGCTCTGACCTTGCACCATCAGATTTCCATCTGTTCGGACCACTAAAGTAAGCTCATCCTGGGAATCGTTTTGAAGATGAGGAGGCTGTGAAAACGTCCGTGCGTCAATGGCTTAGGAAGCAAGACCGTGTGTTTTATCACACTGGAATACATGCCCTAATTAAAAGGTAGACCAAAACTGTGGAAAAGGACGGAGATTATATTGAATAGTGACAAATTAATAGTGACAAATAGTGACAAAATGTTGTAGTTTTCAAGCTATGTAAATTGGATTCAATTTTGTTGACAGATAAAGGAGAAAAAAAAATAGGAGGCATTACTTTTTGTCCCATTCTTGTAGTTCTTTGCAAAGGTAGTGGCTTGAATGGCTACGGCAATAGCGAAAAGTGAACCCACAAAAAGTAATCGTTAAAGCTAGTTTTTCAGGTACACGATAATTCTCCAGGAAAACAACGTACCTATTCGGAAAAAGACAATTTAAATGAACAGTTTCGTTAAATGCATCCTTCGCATAACTTTTCTTTAGAATATTATGAAGTACGTAAAGAACTTCCTACAGTGAAGAAGTATTCTATGCAGTAAATGGGAAAATTAATTTTGGTTTTAGACATAAAGCATTCTGCCAAATATTAAAGGAAATGTGATTTAGTTGCAAAAAATTGTAAGAATATGCAGCACATTTTAGTGGAATGACTTTAAAAGCACTTAAAAGACTAACCAGGCAGTGTTCAAACGTCAATGTAGAGGATTGGTAAAATGCGTGCATCAAAATCAATCCGTAGTATAGGAATACTGACATCGAAATGCCTTAATGGAAGAAGAAAAGGACAGAATAGTACTCATTGTGGGCTTGGATAGCAGTGCTGAGAAGGAAGCAAATACCTTGGTCGGCCTTATGGATTCTGGAGATAACAACGACATTTCTACAGACTAGCAGAAGTTGTCCATCCTTCATATCCATCCACCCTTTAGACCAAATCACCACAGATGGAAGCTATACATATAGAGCAAGTGAAATAGATAAGCAGAAAGATCTGCACGTCAGAATTAAATAAGTCAATTTTGTTCTGCTTCTTAGCGGGGAACATTTTATATCTTCAATAATATACATATTTTTATGACATACTGTTAATCTCTTCTCCCCTCTGATTAGCCAGCCGTGCGGTATAAACAGATAAAAGCGACTACACTCTACGTATCTTCCTAAATGTCCCGGTTAATACATATATTTTCCGATACGCTTCCACGCTTTTCCATGTGGGACACACTATAAGCTGCATTCCTATGATCCTGGTATTCTATGCTTACTTCGTATTAAACAAACAATAATGTGAGCCTACGATGATGACGTCATTGACGCAAACTTCTTCAACGTTGACCACAAGCTGAGCAGAAATAAGTTCTTAAAAAGCCTATGCTCATGAGAAAGAAAATATTAAGAGTGGAAATTTTAGAAAGGATTATATATTTAATCTATGACTCCAAAATGGTGCTGCGAAAAGCCCTAATTGCTCAACATGTTTTCACCATCTCAACTTCTACTTTAATAAGCGTTTGACTTCTTTTACAAGAGATTTATAAAAATGCTGTAAGAATATAGATGTTCTAAAAACCCATGTATTGTGTAAATGCATTTTTATAATTAATAGATGTTCCTTGCCCTATGTGTAATTTTGTATTTTCAGTAATATATTTTAACATATTAGTTAATATATTTTTAAGCCATATCATGAGCCAATAGCTGTCAAAGACTGCGGATTTGCTTTAGAAGCACATCTATCTCATCCTTAAAATAATAAAATAATATCGATGCAGCAATTTATAATGATCAATAGTAAGCGGAGAGAAAAATAAATGTGTAAATATATTGAGCATATATTTAAAATGATAATAGATAGCATCCATTTTTCTCAAACGGGACCGGTGAAAACCCACAAAATGGGAAAACACTGATCTAGATTAAGTTCCCAGTATGACGATCTGTTACTGACCGACCCCAAGTGTTTCCCTGCAATTATTTTGTTTGCTACGCATATTTATGGGTCGTAAAACTAATGCAATGATTCCATTACGGAAGACCTATTTAGCCTTGCGGACTGCAGTAAATCATAGATTGCATCCGTGGCCTCCAGGCCTCCTAAGAAGTCTTCTCTGCAGCGGTCCAAAAAGAACGAGATGCGGCTTGACTATTTAGCTGTAATCATCAAATTTACCACACTTACCAACAATTGCGAAACTAATGCTTTGAATTCTTTAAAAGAAACCAGTAGCCTGCTTGATTGGTTATGATAAATCATCTTTTGCAAGGTGCTACTCATTGATTCCTAACGTTAAATAAAATAAAGAATAAAGAAAACAATTCACGTAAAATAGAATATGATCCATTTCCACTTTGCTGCATTGCCATGGACTTTTTGATGTAACTGAAATATTCTCTTTTTACAGTTTAATATTTCTATCCATATTGTATGTCACTACTTACCATGGCTAATAGGAAATATTATATTTCTCCAAAAAGTTGAGTATCAAGATTTCACCAATTTGTTGGGAATAGTTAAGTAAATTCTCAATCAGTGTGAATAACTAATTATAAAAGGGATAAACAAAAATTACTATACAAAAATTCGACATGAGGTTTTACATAATTTATTTCAAAATAACTTTATCCACTTCTGAAATAATCCTTTTAATTGGTTTACATGTTTCAATATATTTTTGATATCGCTTGTTTCGTCTGATATGTTGGAAGGAGTAGGGATTTTAAAACCTCCTTTTTGTTATTTGAGTAACATTTGAGTTTCAAATGTTTCCTTTATACGATGAACAATTAATGTATAATAAAACTCTTTCTGGAAATGTTTATCTGGTATACCTCACTCTTAAGCAAGATTTAATCAGTAAGATCTACGACAAAATGCGATACATTTCAAAGAGTCGTGGGTGATTTTTCACATTTCATGACGTCCATAGAAAATGTTAAATGTTGTCTTCGTGGATATTGAAAGCTTCACTAAGAAGTATGTACAAAGAACAGCAAAGAGAAACAGAAGCAATATATAGAACTCGTTAATTTTATAGGTTAATTACTATTAAAATTGTATTTATAGTATTTATTTGTGAATTTATTGAAATTCTTATGTATTTGTAATCCTAGTTATCATTTTTTGTACATTAATTTTCTGTTACACAACTTGAAAATTTATTGACAAAATACTTTAAGATATTATTACTGCTGTTTAACAGAGAGCAGGTAAACCCGATCAATATTAGTTTTAGAAGCTACATAAAAATAAATGATGGTGTGTGGAAAAATCATGTTCATATTATCCATAAGCTTTGTTCATTCTAAATCCTATCTTCGTATGCATCAACCTTCAGTTATTCATTGACTGTAGAAAAGCAGTCAGTGTTAAAATTTTAAATTCTAAATGAATTACAGAATATTTAGTTAAATAGTTAATGGATCATGTGAAAAAACCCATTCGTCTGTAGTTCTTGTTGATTGTCTCGTTTACTCCGGTTTCTCATTCAAACAATGTACTATGCAAAAGGTAAAGGAAGAAGCAATCACGGCTTCCTGCACGAAAAGTATCTAGCTAGAAGTAGGAGCGTTATAAGAAATAATTTTTACTTCAACATTGAAACTGCAATTCTGGTGCACTGTTCTTCTTATTGAAGGATTTTAATCTCATCTCTTTCTATCTCAAATTGTTTTGGATAAAAATGTTAATCCTTATGGTGCCACAGCACTAAAAATTTAATAAAAATAAGTTTTTTATCCTTTAAGGTAGTATATAAGAAATTCTGTAAATTCTGAAATATTTAATAATTTACATCTATGATCTCAAACCAAATAAGCTTTTATAATTCCTTATATACATCATAGGTTTGGACCTCCGAGACGCTCGAGATTATACTTTGGTTACGTTCCATTTGACTCTATTATCTACCGAATAGAACGAATATATACGAGGGCTGTTCAATAAAGAATGGTCACAATTTTTTTTGACAACGTACCATTACTAACCGTCATAATTTTGATAGTCCTCAAAATAGTCTCCCCTGAATTTGATGCACTTGTCCCAGCGTTTCTGCCAGTCTTCAAAGACATGCTGGAAACCACTTTTTGAGAGATCCTTCCGCAGCCTTCAACACTGCTTCTGATGAAGAATAATACCTCTCACGAAGGCGTTTCTTCAAGTTAAGGAATAGAAAAAGGTCACATGAAGCTAAGTCTGGACTATAGGGAGGGTGAGGGATGCACTTCACGTTGAATTTTGCAAGATATTCAGCAACAACTTTGGCAATATGCGGCCGCGCATTATCGTGGTGCAGCATCCAGCCTGCTTCATGGAAATGTGGTCTTTTGCGCCTGATATGGACTTGCAATGCTTTCAAGACATCCCTGTAGTATTGTGCAGTTACTGATGTGTGTGTGCAGGTAGAACATGCTGATAAACCATTCCATGAATATCAAAGAATGAGATGACCATAACTTTCCCAGCAGAAGAAACCACTTTTGCCTTATTGGGGGTTGGTGATTAAGATTTCCACACTGAGCTTTACTGTTTGCTCTCAGGATCAAAATGATGTAGCCAAGTTTCATCAGCAGAGATTACGTTTGATAGAAACTCCGGATCTTCCTCTAACATCATCTTTAACTGAATGCTACCTCCATTGCAGCGGTAGGCGATACTGAACATGTCTGAACTTGCCTGGTTCTAACAGGCGGGAACCAGGAGTACCAACAATGTAACTACTACGGCTTGTTTGTTTTACATTAAGCTAACAGAATATAATAAGATTAAATTTTAGTGCGAAAAATTATGACCGTAAAAAATTATGACAATTCTTTAATGAACAGCCCTCGTAGTAGGGAGTTTTAGCCCATATTCTTGGCAGTTACCGTAAACTTTATTGTCACGTGAGCGATGTTCTGCGCCGAAGATGTATGCAAAAACCTTCCACTCCTGAAATTGTAAATGTACTGTCAGTATAACACTACCTAATATATTGTCACGGCAACAGGCATAAAAGTTTCGGCACAAATAAGAAAACAGTCGGCGGATAAAGTTTCATGGTAATAATGAGCCTTGCTAAGCAGTTAATGATAGCGCGGCTATTGTCAACAAGCGCCGGCGGGCAGAGATAACTGAGGTAAAGGACTCGCCGGCATAGATTAAGTTACGCTTCTACAATGTGATAGAATATTTGGTTTCTTTATTCTTACGCAAATTTCTGGACTGATAAAGATTGTTCGGGTTCTGGCTTATTGTAGAACAATCTAGAGTTACGAATTAGGTATTTAAGGACGTGACGGCTCGCAAAGTAAGTTAGTTCTAAAACAGGGAGTTAGTTGTGAAACAGGGTTGTAAACAGAGTGAGAAAGCAGAGTCAGTTGTGTAACAAGAGTGTTGTAACGAGAGCTAATGTAATGAGCTGTCACGATTTGTTATTGTCATCGACCTTGGAAGATTGTGTTATTATGTGATGTAATGTTGTTACGTGAGAATTGAACAGTGTGTCTCTACAGAAATAAAGGAGATTTTTAATTTCTGCAACTCGACCTTTTAATTCTACGAACCCACAGTCACAATATATTCATACGAACGGTGTAAATTGTTTATTCAAACTTGCTTCTGGCAGAATATCGCTCTTGTTACAATTCTAGGCGGTATATGTGAAGTCTCTACTACCCGTCGTAGAACCATTTTATAAAAAGGAAAATAGAGTCAGCATTCTTCATCTGTAAATTTATTTATATCTAATCTTCGAATTGCCGCGCCTCCTTGGAGAATATTCCTTTTCTTCTGTTAATATTATGAATTATCATATCTTCCAATAACTCATCATCAATGATTCCGAACGCTGCGGTATCAAGTAATTGCTCCATTTGCTGTTCTCACTAACGTACCGTATGCAATGACTCGTGCAAAAACTCTGACTCAACAACATAAGCTACAATATATACCGTATTCCAGCCAAATGACAGTAGCCGATATCGTATCAGAAAACACGCTGTGGCAAAAACTCTCTGATTGGCCCAAACGTTCTGGCGTCATTTGTTTAAATGACAGCTTTTGTGCAAAATAAAATATTTTGGCAATACGTTTGATGTTATATCATAGAAAATTATGTCTCCTACAAAATAGTGTGTTCAGTTTTTGTATGTTTTTAAACAGTTTGTTATTTTTGGATGAATAAAATGTTTGTCAATCGATATAGCAGTACGTTTTCATACCTTCTGATTCCTAGTTTAAATGAAAATGCCTTTTCTTATGTACCTGAAGCTGCATTTTAACTATCCTAAAAAACAAACATTATATCAATATACAGGAACTAAATACACAATTTTGAGAACACATCTATCTCTGCAGAATTACCTGAAACGTGTTGTCAAAACATTTTATTTTCATAATCGTTTAGACTAATGGGCCAATCCATGGAATAGTTAATATGAGAAAGAGTTAAACGTGGAATATACTCTTAGGGCCTGCCATCAATAAATTATATTTGGCATTATTTAACATTACATTACTGTAGTCCCTCTTGGTGTCTTCACCTTGACGTGGAAGGAAGGCTCAGCACGCTATGAGACAGATTGGCATCCCAGGGAGCCTAGTTGTGCTAGCTTGTGGAGTGGAAAGAGGTGAAGGAAAGCTAAGTTTGACCCAAAGTGGGTATACAGAATTCGATAGCTGCTGCCATGGAATCAGCGTATCGAGGATGATGGTACAAAGAATGCATCCTGCTGGGTGGCGTTAGGGAGAATGCAGCTCCATTTTATCAGCTGTACCTAAGTAGCCATCGCATTGCTAATAGAGGATAATTAATCACATAAAGTTTACAACATAAACCGTCATATCATTATTAGATTAACAGAAAAACAACGAATATTTAGACTTTGTAACTTAGAAAGCTCATCGTTAGATATTCCATTAAGAAACAACGTCCAAATACAGAAAGTAACACGATATAGTCCTTACAGCTGAATCCAAGAAAAGACTAAAATAAGTCAAGGTATTTAAAAACACAAATGAAACACAACGGAGTGAAAATACTATTAGTTGCTTTTTATTATGAGTCATTGTTGTTAATGTATTGCGACAAAAAGTCATTAATTGTAGCTGGAAAACCCAGAGTATATTGTACACTATTCAAAATAATAATTGTGTTCTTTTACACATCATAAGAAGGCAAATAGAAGATCCCAAATTGGAACTTCAGTTCACAATTAATTAAATTAGTAAAAGTGAATCGGAGATTTCAATGCACATATATAAAACGTTCCTCGAGAGGATAAAATTCTTGATAATGGAGAACCTGGACTAAACCGCAATAAAAATTAAGGAGCCTTGGTTGCTATAGCAATTATAAATTACCAATAAATTGTTTTTACAAATACAAAGAAATACGCACCTGTCCTGAGCAGCAAAGCGTCTACTGCAGATATTGATTATTTTTGACATATTCGAAGGCAGCAGTCCTATTTAAAATCCTTTAGCGTATGTAGAAGTTGTAATATCACTATAGATCAACTTTGCTTCAAACTAGCAATAGTATTAGAAAAAATCAAATCAGACGAAGTGAAGTATGTAAAGTATCGTCTAAAGGAATATTTCTATTAAATTCTTACTTCTAAGCTCTATGGACCCCGGACTCATTTGAGCATCATTTCACCAATTTCATTCATACTCCGATATGACTCGATGTTGGAGGACGTAAAATTACATAAAAAAATTAAATTCTTGCACATTAGAAGACTACAGCCTAAAAGTTACTCACAGAAACGTAGCACCGAACAATTATGGAAGAAGGGGTCTGTTTAAGGGAGGTTTTACTGCATTACTATCATCATCATTATCATTATCATCATTATCAGTATTATTATTAATTATTATCATTATTGCTGTAGCTGGAGCTATTACGTTTGAAGCTTCACACTCCAAAATGCACGTCAAGATCTATCTTTAAAGCGGGAAGGCAAAGATACCTTTGTAAGCTAATTTTATACTTATATTGTTATCTTTTGAAACTTAATATCACGTGCAAATTCGGCATTAAAGGCGAACTGTCGTCTAGTAGTTTGTTTTATCTGCAATAGAACCTGTGTGATGCACCTGCACCGGTATAAAACCAGTTTCTAGTGTCAGCGAGGAGATGATGACTATCAAGAAAATATGGACCGATTATAACCATAAATCATTGTACAAGTAGACTACTGTTGCTTGGTGTAAAGTCAACGAATCCATAAAATGGGTTAATACGCAGTTTCTCATTCCTAAAGCACAAACAGTAGCATTTATTAAATACACGTGAAACTTCTGGAGCCTTTGTCTGAGATTTATGCCTTCTAATTTTTCTTAACTTTTCATTCCAGCACCAAGTAGTTATTATTTCAGTTAGCATCGTTCATGGTCCTAAAATTTATTAGTCCTAAAATATATTATTTCATAAATGACATTGAGCTAATATGTAAACACCACATATGCAACATTTAAAATATTCTTTGCACTCGTATTCCCAGAGCACCTTTGAACTCCATACAAGTTCAGTATTTCTAACATAGCAGTTATTCAAGTTCAGAATCGATCATCTCATTACTTAATGGATATATAACAGTCTATACCAGATCGCCAAACTGTCCCGTTTATCATGTAAGCAAATGTCCCAGTGTGTGATAGAACAGTTGCAAAATCCAACGGGATAAATCCAGTTAAATAAACGGCAGTGGCGTGACCGGATTTAGTTCTGCAGTGAGCGTCGAGTTCTCAGGTTTCCACTGAGCCGGCCCTCGTAGCCATGGTCGCTAAAGCGTATGTTTCTAGTGTTTTGCCGCGTAGAGGGTCGCGGGTTCGAGTCCCGCCTTGGTCATGGGTGTTTATGTGTATGGTGAATATTTGTGAAACTAGGAAATTAGATAAGAAAATAAACGGAAATAATGAAAAATCGGTTAAATAAGGAAAAAAGAAAGGAAAAATATACATCTATATACATAGATATATATTTTTGATAAAAAAAAAAACTGGCGTGTGTACTTTGTGACAACGGATAAGAACAGCGTAAACAACCGAAAACATCTTAAAATGCTTTCCGTTTGCTTTGAGGATCTTTTCTTCGAGAGAATAAACTTACTTTTTAGACTGTAAATTTATTGAGCAACCTTTATTTGACTTTTCCGTAATTACCCATAGCTATTTTTATATCTCTCTTCATGGCCAATGCTGGTGCTAGGAGTCGCTTGAGTTCCCTCAGAGTGAGGGAGCCGAAGCATATTGACCTGATACATGAGATCAGGGTGGTGGAGTGATGATGGGAGAAGCCGGAGGACCGGAAGGAAACCCACCCCAGCGCTATGTTGTCCATCACAAATCTCACTTTGCGGTCACCTGGGATCGAACCCGGGCCGTCTAGAAAGCCAAGCGGTCTAACCACTCAGCCATGGCGCGGCCATCCATAGCTATTTTTAGACTATTTTTTACCAAGCAAGGTAACTGCCTCAGAACTCTCGCTGCAGAATAAAATTTAGTCACGCCACTACCATCCTTTTAACTGGATTTATTCTGTCATGTTCTGCAAGTGAAGGGATATCTGCTTACCTAAACGACGGTGCAGTTGGGCCAACTGTAGCCGGCCTTCGTAGCCATGGTCGCTAAATGTATCTAGCGTTCCACCGCGTAGAGGATCGCCGTTTCGAGTCCCTCCTTGGCCATATGTATTTATGTGTATAGTGTATATGTGTGAAACTACAGAAAACAGATAGGAAAATAAAGGGAAACAATAAAAAACTGTTAAATAAGGAAAATAAATATATATTAGAATTAAAAAAGGAAACTGTATATGAGTATAGCACAAATTCATAGCATGCTAGAACAATTGTGATAGGATTCATCTAGTATTATCAGATCGAGCTTGTAGCCAAGTATGGCAAATTTTCTCCTTTAAATATAATACAAGTAGGTCCTGCGCCGTGGCGTAGCGGGCTAAGACAGCATGCCTTGGTCCCTGCCCACGGAAAGCGGCCGGGGTTCGATCCCACCCATGTGGTGGGGATTTTAGGTCCCGGGTACAGGACCGGTGCCCACTCAGCATCGTGAGGAAAGTGAGGAGCTTACGCTAGGTAAGCGGCCCTGGTCACGGAAACCAACATTCCGGCTGGAGGATGCCGAGATGCTGACCACATCTCCTCCCCGTATCGGTTAGATGATCGCCCACCTCTGCCGTGCGTAAGGCCGACGTGAGGCCGGCAGTCGGGTTGGTAGGCCTTGGCCCTCTAAGGGCTGTCGCACCATGGGTTATTATTATATTACAAGTAGATACTTCCATTTATAGAGGGGGCCATATACAAAGGCGGGTGCATGCAGGTTGCGTAGTAGCTGTGCTTAGACTTAACGTGACCTTCCTGCGCCGCGAGGGATTGAAAAAGACTGAAAATTGTGTTTTCTCTCTTAACCTTACCAGGTTGTCATGATACATATCTGCATTGCATTGAGCTTCATTTTTACTCTTTTGCATTTTATAGTAAGCAAATTCAAGTGCAATATTTCAATATAAATTATTTTATGTGAGATAATATTTCATCTGAATTTTGTATGTAACAAACTTATGGCATGTAAAATTATCTAAAGCTTACTGGTTTCATATAAATAACGTAACTTTAATGTTAAATGTCTTCGGAACTATACAAAATAAAATCCTCGGTAGCGTGGTGGTAGAGTGTCTGCCTCACGTTCAAGAGGTCCCCAGTTCGAATCTCGGTCAGGGTGAGTTACCTGGATAAGGTTTTTTCCAGGGTTTTCCCTTATCCTGAAAGACGAATGTCGGGTAACTCTAAGCTCTATGGACGCCGGGCTCATTTGAGCATCATTTCACCCATTTCATTCATCGTCCGATATGACTTAACGTTGGAGGACGCAAATTACAAAAAATAAATAAATAAAATTAATAACAATAATAACAATAATAATAACAATAATAATAACAATAATAATAACAATAATAATAATAATAATAATAATAATAATAATAATAATAATAATAATAATAATAATAATAATAATAATAATAATAATAATAATAATAATAATAATAATAATAATAATAATAATAATAATAATAATAATAATAATAATAATAATAATAATAATAATAATAATAATAATAATAATAATAATAATAATAATAATAATAATAATAATAATAATAATAATAATAATAATAATAATAATAATAATAATAATAATAATAATAATAATAATAATAATAATAATAATAATAATAATAATAATAATAATAATAATAATAATAATAATAGTTCAATGGTAATAAAAATGAAATAGTGTAATATAATACTAAGTAGTTAAGCTTTTAGATGTATGTTTATCTTATACACTGATAATATTTGCTAAAATAATGAGAGTACAATTTTATAGAGGGACATTTAATGTGGAACGCGCAATTATCCATAACAAATTATTAAGATTGCAATTTCATGCAATTTATTTCTTATTGCAAACAACATATATATTATAAACAAAACTTTAGCCTATACTCGTACACCGCTAGTGTGAAGAAATGATTAATTTCCATCAATTAACTTAAACATATGTCTTCTTATTGAACATGGAAATAAAGCGGATGGCATTCTCTTGTATACTGTAGTTTCCACAATTTGTTGATTATTTTCGAATGGTTCAATTCATGAATTTGGAATTATGGTTTGAAGGCAAATAATCTATTATCGTTTTCAGCTCTTGTAGCTGGACACCTACACATGGCATATCTGATTGTTAGTCAATTGGTAGTCTGGTCAAATAAGTAATGAATGAGTAATGTTAGAAACGTGTTTCATTGCAAATTTTAACCCTGGAAACGGCAAGTGTATTTGCGTAAGCAATGCTGTCGAAGCCTTTGATTATCCACAAGAAGCTGCCGATTATCTGTATTATGAGCTTAATAGCATATAGGTGAATATCTGGGGAAAGTTAGAGAGAAATGGTTAAAATTGATGAAGAATAAATAACAATTAAGGGCTGGAAAACTAGAACGAGGGATACAAAACAGAAGAGGGTTATGAATACGCGGAAAACCAGGGGTTATGTGTATTGAGACCAAGACTCGAGCCAAGCAGGTAGAAAGGGTATACTGGATGTGAATAAGTCATTTTGCTATTGTATAAAAGAAATGTTACAAATGTCAATGTATCTTCTGTATGCAGAAGAAAGATGAGATATAAATACAAATACTAAAATACTTTTGCAATCGTTAATAGGCTATTGGTTTTTCATTTTTATTTCCCGCTACACGACCTTATTGTTATTGAAAAGTTAGTATGACAGTTATGCTTCTCATTTTTTGTATGTGTATGTACAACCAGCAATTATTAAGAACAGTGTTCCCACCTTTACGCGAAAATATAATTTAAGAGGTTACACGAGGGAAGTATGTACCACTTTTCCACTAACCTTAGCCTTGACTGCTTTACTATTCTTATGACTTAAATTTTTCATTGCGTTAAAGAAGGCAAGAAAGTGACACCAAGCAAATCCGCTCCGAGTTTTTAATATGTAAAACACAATTTTGAGAATTCTAAGGAATCCTTCGTTTCTCAAATTTATTCGAGTACTTAGATAAGATAAGCGTTGTCTTACTTCTGAGTCGAGAAAAAGCTCAAAATATATCACCCATAGTCGAAGTATTCTTGCGAAAGGTTTTCAGCTACAATGAAATTTGATATTGATGTTTCACGACTGTCCTACTTTTGAAAATAGCACATGTCTATGTTAATTGCTTGCTCTGTATTATTGATACAAATATCGATTTGCTTATAATGACTTTCAACTCCTACGTTTCAAATATTATACTGTTATACGTTTTAATTGAAGTTGTAATTACATGATTTATAAATATCAAATGTAAAGTTAAAGTTATTTGTATGTACACTGAAACTTTATCCGGCCACATTTTAATTATAACCTGAAGCTGAAGAACCTGTTTCCTTTGCTATAGTGAGAACACTGTTATAGGAATGTATTTGGTATATTGCTGAATACTCTATAGTTTTATACTCTGGCGGGAATTGGCATTATTTATTAAATGTTGTATATAAAGCTATACTAGTTTCTATAAATAAGTTTAATGCATTGGAAGTATTGTAAGTTTTAATAGATGCAAGTTATGTATATGTGAGTTATGTGATAAAATTGGCATGAAAGCATACACAATACACCATAAAATTTACAATTAACAATACACACTATATTCATAGTATGCACACAATTGTGATTTATTTTTTTAATTTACTATGATTAAAAATTTCATGTTTTATTTTATTTTCTTCAGGGATTTGGAAGGAAGATGAGCAATGGGTGGAATTCAGATATATATTCCGATTACTACCGTTCGCCATTGCTGTTGAATCTGAAACGCGTGAGATGGGTATAAAGACCCATTCATTATTGTTTTCGTGGAATTTTAGGATCAAGTAAATATTTGCTCCCTTGCCTACTTGCAGGGCTCACAAGAAGCTATGGGATTTGCAGGATAAAGTCGTTTGTTACCCAATGTTGAGCAGTTTCTGGAAGTTCCAGGTGGTTTCTTAGAGCACGGTTTTTCCTCTTGCTGCTGAGGGTTCTTCCTGGACCACAGGGCCTCCTCCTCTTGAGATTTCTTGTATAGATATTTGCTATTGCCGGTTACGCTGGGTCTCCTTCTCGTTCCATGTGTTACATGAATTAGTCATTTAAACGTTACTTCAGCTGATAGTATACAAGGGTGATACTAAGCCCGTCTATCCAGCATCATACTTATAAACACTAAGACACTGATTTTACAAACCAGAAATTGCAAACACCGTCAGCAGAAAAAAAGACGGTGGGAAAATGTGTATTCAAGGCTATCTGCTCAGTTTTGCTAAAGAATTCAAAGATATTTCGCGCCGCAACATCATAATAGAGAACCAGAAACAAAAAAGGGAGGGGGAAACCTACTGTGTCATACTTGGATCAGTATGCTCGTTTTAGTTGAATTATCTATTTAAAACTATTTGACTACCAAATCTAGAACAGCATCACTGGTAGTTGTATTTATGGCTAAAGCAAACCCCCCAGGTGAATAAAGCCTGGGACCTCCGGATTGAGAAGCCAGAATGCCGACTCATCGATCACAGGCGCAATTATTTTTGACTTTATTCCTGTATATTTTGTCTTGCAACAAACATTTTAACTTCCTTGAATCCTTCATATTAAAGAATTACTGTATCTACGTTTTAGACAAGTTACTCCTTCTTCTGAACGAATCCTGTTTACCTTTTTTTTGACATCTGATCGTCACAGTAAACACTACGACACACCTCAGCAAATATTTTGTTTGTGAAAAATACAGGGAGCTACACAAAATGTCATACAATTTGCTTTTCATAATTTCTTATGTTTATGGTTTAAAATGCACCTTTACACCTTTTCCATTGTTTTAATCTCTTTTGCCTCTACAACCCCAGTTTTGGCATCCTGCACAATCCTCCTCCACAAATCTTTTCTCTTTATATTCTCTTAATTCCAGTCCTCTAAATAGTGTGTAACTTCATCTAACCACTTTAATCGTTTACTTTCTTCTTTCTTCTACTAGGATACAGGCTTCCTTGCAAAATTCTTTTTGGATTCCTAACTTCTATCTTCGCCTTAGTATAAATTAGCCATTCTATTCTTTGTGACTTTAAAAACCCCACAAAGTCTTCTTTTAGTTAATTATGGAAATTAATCAACTAAAATAATAAGAGTTAAGTGACGAAGCCTGGGACTCAAGTACTTACGATTGCAAGTCGCCACATACGGTGTATCTCGGATGCGAGAGCCCCTAGTGGTATATCGGGGAAATATACGAGTCAAATGGAGAATTTAATATCGTGACGGCAAGTTTGATAGCTCAATGGGTTAGAGCGACTGGACGGAAACCAAAATATCCGTGGTACAAATCCCGGCGTGGCATTCAATTTTTCATGTTTACTTTATCTCACAATGTCTTGCTTATTTAATTAGTTCTTCTAACTCCAGATTGTGTGTTATTCTCAATTGCACTTTTCATTTATTGAACCCAAAGATTCTTCTTAATAATTTTCTTTCAATCTTCGCAGTGGTTGCTAATTGTGCATCGGAGTTCATTCCTCAAAATATGTTGTTGACTAATAGCACTGGGGATTAGTTGATTTGCATCATTTCCCCCCTAGCTTCCCAATATAAAGCCTGTAGGTTCGCACTTTTGAGACCATTACATTTGTCCAAATGGTGTTTGTTCATGATGACATCCTCTTTACAGATAGTACATTTGGGTGTAGGTGTGCAGTGTATTTTATAAAGGTGTTCTGCAAGATAATCATGGCCAATTTCCATTCTAAATAGGGCCACTGCAGTTTTTCTTGGTAGTTTTCGTATGTCAGTTTTGTCTCCAATGTTCTTATAATCCTTGTCTTTTAGTTTATCTTCTTCATCAAGTCTCTGCTGTCTTTTAAAATGTGGCTTAATGTTGTTCAATTGTTTATTAATTTCAGTTTGTCTTACGGGTTTTATATTTTGAATTGCACATTTTTTGCTAGTTGGTCAGCATGATCATTACCTAAAAGTACAACGTGGGCTGGAATCCATTGCAGGGTGACATGGTTTCTTGATTCGACAGCTTTAATTAAACTTCTTATTTCTTTGATGTTTCTTTCCTTTTGTTTTTATAGTTTACAATCCCATCTATGGCTGATTTGAATCTGTTAAGATAACTATGTTTTGCTTTATGTACGGTCTGTACAGGACATTCTGTGATGCTGCTTTTATGGCTGTTAGTTCTTCATCATAATGGTTTGAAGTTTCGTCTAGTGTTAGATACTGTGCAAAATGTTTACAGTATACTCCTGCACCAGCATCTTGTTTGTTAATAAAGGATCTATCTGTGTATATTCGGAGCCATTCTTTTTCTGGATATCTTTCATTTTCTGTGGCTATTGCTATTGCTCTCATTTCGTCTGGTAAATTGCTTTTTTATGTATTGTATACAACAGGTCATTCTTATAATGTATGTCAATATATTCTGTTGGGCTTGTTTCCTCTATTGTTGTTATATTTGTTATTATGTTCTTTTGTTTTGAGTTATTGGTGTATGTTCTGAAGCTGGAAGGCATGCCTGCGTTGTAGTCCATTTAGCGTTATCCAGGGAACACCACCTGGAGGCGGACTATGTTGTTCCCCTTCTTCAAAATATATTACCATTTATTTTATTAATATTTTAATGATTGATTATTTCGTCCCTCTACTAGTTAACCTACTGTTAATAGCTTTTACACACAAAGCTCCATTTACAATTTGTTTTCCTTCTTTATTGCACTTCTTTAAATTATTATTATTGTTCTATAGAGGTGCACCAAGTGCACCCATGATATCGTTTCAAATGTGTTTTCTCCAAACAGTAGATTTCTAACTAAATTTTATCTTTATTCACAGTTTTTTTCTTCGGATATTTACGTTTTTCTGACTTACTTGTACTCGATTTCTTTAGTGTTTTATCGAGCTCATTATAAATTTCATGTACTACTCTTTTATTTCTTGCCACTATAACTACATAATTTGCCTTCATAGGCAAATATACTACTAGATTTAAAGAATATAGTTCACATACGGAGTCATTTGTCTATTAATCTACATATAGCAACAAAATCTATTGCATACTGTTCATCACTTTGTCTTACCCCGAAATTATAATAAAAATCTGTATTTAGTAAGTGTCCCTCCTGTATAGGAGATACATAAAATTACTGGTAAAGCTTTTTGCGCAGTGGATCTGTCGACAGTCACACAGGTCTGGCAATACGAAACGTTGCCTAAATTGTTAGCCTACAGAAGTGCTGAATGCATTAACATTAAATGGTTTAAATAAAAAGTGTGGTTTTACAAGTCAGCGTTTTGTCCCACATACCTAGCTATATTGGACGTTTAGATGCACAACAAGATCCTCCCAACATGTCATTAACGCTCTTTCACAGACAGACAACAAAAAATTGACAGTTCCAATTTGACAGGTTGGTTGCTGTCTGGAATATTAAGAATATAAACCTTTTTCATTCCCTTGCGATTTGCGTTTTAAATGAAGGAGATAATCGTCCCAGGCTATCTCACGCAATGGGTAACAAGGCTGCAAATAAGTTATGCTATTTAATCGTCAGCAGCTCTTTTTGGGAATAAAGGCTCTGCTTACGTGATGTGATGATGGAAAAAGAGCTGAGTAGCATGAAAAGATTGGGAATGCTACATGGGTCATTCAAAAATTAGTGGCAACACTGCGTGTATTTATCAGCGTTAAATAATGTAAGCTGATAATGAACAATAAAAACATCTAGGCCCGGTTGCATAAAAATCGCCAATTCCAGTTCATTTATAATCGAAGATCAAAATTGAACCGAGTTTACGAACCCGTGTGGGTTGTAAAATACTGATCTCAGATCATATGAACGCCGTTCGGTACTGATCTGAGATCACAAAAACAAATGCGGCAACATCGATAAACATGTCGCAACTTCGTGTTATATCGAAAGGAGTCGAGAATTATCGGAACTATTCGACTCTGTTTAATTCAAGTGCACAGAGTAGTTAATTTAGACATAACAAAAACTAAATAAATCTTTTGCTTTATGGTTATTTGTCCTAGAAATAATGTTATCTTAAATAAACTGTGTAAGAATCTAGTCCATATTGAAACATTAACAAAAGTTAATCATTTCGCTTACTTTATTTCCATTATATGCCCAATGTACATCTTTCTCACGTTCGTCTGATTACAATACTGTGAGATGGAAAATATAAACAAAAATGGGAGATAAGTAAAGTTTCAAGTTACAAATTATTATATTTGTATATAAAAATGGGACTTCAAGGAAAAGAGAAGATGCGTTCCGCTAACTTTAAATCTCGCATAACCCTTCTTATTTCACCTTTTTCCATAGGCATCCTGATGAAATGAGGTGTTAAAGCTGCAATCTCCCTTGTAACTTTGTGTATTGTTCTAAACGCAATCCCTTTATTTATATTAAATATATCCCCAATCACCATTTGGAAGCTTTCAGTTGCATAGAACCGTAATGTGAGCAGGATCTAAATATTGGATTGAGTGCATAATTCCTCAGGGTTGTGTTCTTAACTGTACATGTAGTCCATGCTCCAGTTCTTCAGCTACATGCTATGATAGTCGAAATTTCATTTTGAATTTTCTGCCATTTAGTTCTGAAATGGGATTTCCTCTATATTAGAAAACACGAGGAGACCTTTCAAATTGAAAATTCTAATCATCAGAGATATCAGAGTAATCTGAATTCTAAAAATAATAAGAATGTGTAGGTTATGAACACAAACAATGCATCTTTAACATACATTTGTCAAATAAAGAGGCTAATTATTTATGCAAGTAACCACAAGAATGCTTTATTTATTATGTATTTAAAGCTGCACTACCTATTTCTTCTCAGGAACTATTGTGTAAATTCTGCAGTTCTGCTGATCTAAGTTCAATAAAGTTAACTGAAGAAAATTCAACTGTTAGATTTGACCTTAGATCAAGAGGTCATAAACTTAGATCCATGTTTATATAACCAAAATTTTAAGTTCAGCTTGACTGAAGATCATTTTCATATGCTTTAACTTAGATTATCTTTCATGCAATCGGGCCTCAATGTCATAGCCGGGATTTGAACCACGGATCTCCCACTTCCCGTGCAGTTGCTCTAACCAACTGAGCTACTATGGCCAACATGCCGACCTGACATTAAATTCTCCAACTGACTCGAATGTTTCCCGGTAGACCGCTAGGGGTTCTCATATTCTATGAGACACGCATCTTTTGTGGCGTCTTACTATGCTGTAAGTACTTATGTCCCAGGCTTCATAGTTAAACCACTGTGACATTCAGGTAAATTGATGAAAATAACAATTTCTTCTACACTAGCCGTGTGTATGCTAAGGTTTGAATGAGTAGAGCCAGACTGAAAAATTCAGTGCTATAGCCGGGATTTGGCCTACGCACGGCTTCTGTGGAAGAAACTGTTATTTCCATCAATTTACCTGAATAAAAATATTTGTTATCCAAGTAAATAAAACGTTATACAATATATGTATCATAAGATCAAATTACAAGACTCGATTTGTTATCAGACTCGACTTATGGTCTCATCTGACTGTATTCCAATATCCTACCGTAATTTGATAGTAACGATACTGATATGGTAAATAACTATTACACATTCTGGCGCTTTTCCAGATAATTCATTTCCTAGTTTTGTAACTGTTGAAACATGCAATATGTTGGTAATATATTTGTACAAGAGTAGACAGTTAAGTACACACATACGATATTTTAATCTTATTAACTTCATATTTTATGAAAATTGCACAACCTTTCAAAATTTAATTTGTAACTTAAAATTTATTTTTCTTGCACTATATACTGGTACAATTATCAATGCGTTTAGTGAAGGTTCGCCATTTCTGCTTTGTATTTTCCATACTTCATTAATTTATTTATCCTTTGTTTAGATTTTGTTACTGTTGTCTACGTATATATTCTTTCATGTTATATTCACATGACTATCTGTACTAACTATAGTGAGTAGCTATCGTTCTTATATATTTATCTGCTACAAACTGTTCCAGCTTTCCATTGTACCCACTTTATGTTAATCGAAGTAAATCTTTGAACCAATACTTGTTTTTTTGTAATGTTACGTGCTCCAACGTTAAGCCATATCGGACGGTAAATGGGGTGAAATGATGCTCAAATGTGTTCAGGGTTCATGGAGCTTAGAGATCCCTGAAATTCGTCTGTAAGGATAAGGGAAAACCCCGGAAAAACCTTATCCAGGTAACTCATTCTGACCGAGACTCGAACTCGGGACCTCTTGAACGTGAGGCAGACATGCTACCATCTACGCTACCGAGGCGCGCGAAGCAATACTTTATGGCATATTAAAGTTATTTCCAAGAAATCGTGGGAAGCAACTATAGCTGCATCACTTCAAAGTTGTTGTCCATCGTTATCTTAAGACTGGTCCATTATTCAAAGTGTCCTTAAATTTATCCCGGATGGGTAGATAAGCCTTCAGTGACTATATAAAAAAGAATTTAGACATTTTAGCTTTTTTATCAAGTTTGGTATTTAACCAACATTTCGTTTGAGTTATCCTATTCACATACAGCCAGATGCACACACATCATCACACGAAAAGTTTTCTAAACATATCTACTGCTTTGGATTTACGGTTTACCAAACATATATTTATAATGAAAATATATTACCTAAATATGTGGTATTTTAATCGATAGAATTAACTAATATTTTTTCATGCAAAAGATAGGATTTTCTAGAAATTCAAACCATGCATCACCTGGCCTCTGTGCCGATTATATTACCACAAAGCCACCTTGACGTGAGGCCTGAAAGTATCCTATTAAAAATTCTCATCTGGTTCAGCTATCCCTATAAACTTTCAAGGCACCATTAAATACTCAATCGAAGTTGTGAGGAATGATGTATTCTGAACTCAGTATTGCATTTGAAAATTCAGAACATTAGAGGAATATAAAATGTACAAGTAAAAATGTTGCGTGTGTTTCATGAATTCTGTGAATGTTTTCATAAAATTTGAATAATTTATAGCTTTGAGGTTACCATGCCCTCCAGCTACCAAATTCCCATACTCTGCTTTTGGAGTTTAATTCACCTTTCTGCGAATAAAAAAGCTTAGACCTTTCCACATTATGTTGCCGCTAAGCTAGCATGTTCGGAATAAAAGGTTCGGATTTATGCTTTGGAACTCTTCCTATCAAAGAGGTGTTTCCTGTTAACGGGTCTACATAACCTAGAGCGTCCAACAGTGGAAATTTCCAAACACAGGTATAAACGCCATTCCGAGCAGGAAATGCTGAGTCATAACACCATTTTTAGTTTACCAACCACAGTAAACAAGCTTCTCGAGAATGATTAAGTGTCGGTGCGTAACCAAAATCGTGGGAATGCTCATCTTGGAATACAGTTCATTATGGCAATTCTGCCTGAAAATCTTGGCAATTATTGTGGTTCAAGATTTATGAAGGTTATTTTCACCAAAGGCACTAAGCATACATTTATACTATAATGTAATATGAAGGTTGTTTTCCACCATTAGTTCTCCTAACATATCTCTGCTATGAAGTAGATTCCAGAGATATGAGAATAGGGAACTGATGACCAAGTAGAGACCCCTTATATAAATATCAGCAATAAGGAACACATTCAGGCTGTGATGAAGTTATAATTCAGTTGTAGTTATTACATAAGTGCCACTTGTCTCTTGATTATCGGTTTAGAATCGCCATTTAAGTTGATTTTCAGGTCATTTTGAAATTATCTGAAAGCAAATCAAGGTATATTTTTCATAGCTGAAATAAACAGGGTAGGTTGGATCAAGCTAAACGCCCAAGAAGTGCGAAGTGCTCAAAGGCATGTTTTTAAAAATATAGCTGAATGAACGGAAGAAATTTTAACCATAAATAAATTGTAAAACGTAATATGTATTGCTCACTTGAGAACTAAACGCCATTACAGGTAATGAACTGAAATTATGTTATAAATTTTTGTTTACGAAAGTCATTGCTGCAACATACAAACTGACCTTAGGACAATTTCGGACGGGGTCCTCAACCTATGAAATTTTTGGTGGTTGTGCTTCTGAAGGGCCGCCACCCAGAAGAAAGAAGCGAAGGGGGAGGACAGTAAAGTGTCCGGACATAAGGAGAGACGACAGCAGGGGGTGGGTCCATAACAGTTATAGATTGAAACTCTTCGTCGTCTCGTAAAGTCTGTTTAGTTAACTCGTGTGCACGTCGGCCGACTTCTCTGACGAACCCTTATAATCGTTTTACACCAGACCGTTCTGCAAGGTTGCCACCTGTCCCAATACGTCATGGGTATTGTACGAGGTTTCGTCTAAATAAATTATCTTATGTCCATTACTGCGAAACTTCCTTAGTTTTGACAAATATATATATCGCCAAGTTACAATTGTACTGGATCCCATAATGACCCTTAATTTATTCAAAGTGTGGTATTTGAAACCCAGCTCCTTTAGGAGGCCGCGCAAAGTGCAGTGCCCATAAATAAAATCACAATATTTTTGCAAATGTGCAACCAATTCGGCTAAGGTGGGCGCTCTCCCTTCTGCATAGTATCTATAAATTTCTCCACGAATTAAGTCTCACGTGAAATAATCTACTTTAGAGAAACGTTTCCTTTTGTTTTCACACTTGATCGGCGCCTTTGGTATTCCTTTCGTCACAATATTTCTTACTGTATTTCTGCGAATACCCAGAATTTATCATCAGATTCATTGCACGACCCTTTACCAAGATTATTTGTCAGCACATATTCATATGTGTTCAAAACAAGCACTTGAATTTGCTTAGAAAGAGTTCCCGTTATAACCTTCTTTTGTGAGGCTTCTCCAGTAATATAACTCGGCCCAGTTATTCACACTATTGTCATCACTTTGATTATTTTCACTGGACTGAAAGTTATCTACTACTTCATTTGCATTTACCACTGCATGTCCCTCCCACGGTCTCCACATTGTGACAAACAAGGAATTTCTGCACGTAATGAAACAGATCAACTGGAAGATGGAACTTTGGCAACTGAGACTCCACGTGGAGTAAACATGCAACTGTCACTTCGAGAAAATCAGGGTTGCTATTGGTCCTCAACAATAGTGTTCCATTTCTGAAGTATGGAGATAGATTTATGACAGTCATTTGTGTGGTGAGGGTCAGGTTCCTTTGAGTTCGAAGTGCACACCCGTTGACTAGACAGACTTTACAGCAAGTTCTCTTTTCTCTCTCTTGGAGGGCTCAAGACTCGAAGACCTCCTCCGATCCAGAGGACCAGAATTTACAGAGAGCAAATTCACCTGTTGTACAAGTCGAAACTTCCGCTAACCCATAGAGTCCTGAAACAGCTAACAGAATTAAAGGTGAAGTGAATTAGAAGTTAGATGAAATGAAGTGATAGGAAATTCAGAGTGTCTAATTAATAGATAATATCACGAGTGGTATTGAAATTAACGATAAATTCACGAGCGACGAAGTTGCCAGACTATTTCACGAAGAAAATAGTATGTTAAAAACAATAAAACAAGTTATCTGATTATTTAAGTTAATTGATAGAAATTAATCATTTCTTCACACTAGACATATATAGGTTAAGGTTTTTGATAGAGTCAACATGAAAAATTCAATGCCATGGCCGGGATCTGAACCACGGTTCTCCTCCACTCGCTCAAACCCATTGAGCTACCATGTCCAAATTGCGGTCACGGCACTAAATTCTCCAATTGGCTCATATATATTTCCCGGTAAAGTACTAGGAGCTGTCGTATTCGAGATACACCGTTTGTGGCGACTTACTATTGTAAGTTCTTAAATCCCAGGCTTCATCATTTAACTCTTATTATTTAAGTTAATTGATGGAAATCAATCATTTCTTCACACTAGCCATATAAAGACTAAGGTTTGTAACAGGATACCTATTCTGCTACACATGCGATGATTGAAGACGACGAACTATATAAGTTGTGCGGTGACTGGCATACCGCGAGGTTGTCTTTCCGCTGTGTACGGTAGTAAACGCCAGGCAGAGCGGGCTTTGTTTGTGCTGTCGTGTATACAGTTCAGCGCTCCGCGCGTAGTTTTGTTGAATTGGGTATATTTATACCTGTTCGGTTTTGAGTTTAAAAAGTAATCATGGCGATGTACAAACGTGTGAATACACTAAAAATCCAATTTGAAGCAACGCCAAGTAAACCTACTGCATTGGAAATCCACCAGTGGCTTGTAAACTTTATGGGATTACAAGTGGATCAAGTTGACACGCTCCAGCTGCACACAAGAGAACGTGCTATATATGTGAAGGTGATTTCGGCGGTATTATACGATAATCTCCTAGCCCGTTATCAAGATGAACAAACCTTTACCTACGCCTCTGGAGAAACGGCAAAGTTACGCATTACAGCGGGTGATCAGCAAACAGTGAATGTTAGAGTGTTCACTTTACCTTCGGAGGTTCCCCTCGCTGTGTTGTCGCAGCAGCTGAGCCAATACGGTACAGTGTATGACATACGCAGAGAGCAATGGAGCTCCCAGTATCTTCTTCCGACTAACAACGGAGTGATTGCTGTGAAGATGGGACTAAAACGTCACATACCTGCTAGCTTGGTTATCGATACCTATTTGATTGGAATCAGTTACATCGGTCAACCGCAAGCTTGTCATCTCTGTCATGCCACTACCCACCTGAAAGCTGAGTGCCCCCTTCGTGCTACGCGGTTACCCATCAACCCACGGAACCGTCCAGTTACCTTCAGTGTCGCAGTAGGTGCTAACTCATATGCTGCTGCTGTCGGTAGAGAGTACGCAGCAGGTTCGACGAGTACGTCCACAGAAGACCAGCCGCCGGAGCAACCTACACAACAGGCAGACAATGGTCCGGTAGTAGTGGAGCTGACGAGAGAGCCGGCGGAGTCCGAAAAGTCTGCAGTGGCCAACGATATCACGCCTATGTTTGAGACACAGGATGCCCCTGAAAGATCTGCTGTTACTGCTCCAGCTGAGGGTTCTCGGGATGGTGTTATGGAGGTTGTAAGTGATGAAGAAGTAGAGGTATCGGATACTGAAATAGCTCAGTTAAGGCAAAAGGTTGGCATTACATTGTCGGGTCGCGACCCTCGATTAAGAAGTCAGCACAGGATGATGGAAGTGCAAGGAATTCCACCACGACAGCAACCTCCGGATGTGCTACACCTGAAAGGTGGTCCCCCGGTTCCCATCCAAGGGAAAGAGATAGACTCAGGCAAGCGGCCGGCAGTGGATGACGGTGATGAATATGAAGAAGAACTACGTTCAGCTAAACTTACCAAAGAGGATTCGCGCCCAGGCATTGTTCAAGGAGGCTCAACTGATATTAAAGTGGTTCCTGGTTCTTCGAAATCCTGGCATCACTAAGGATGTGCTCCTAGCCCATTGAATGCCGATAGGTGCGCAAATCTGGGCTTCGCTTAATGTTAATGGTCTGCGACAGGTGGTCAAACAGCAACTTTTAAGGGACTTCTTGATAAATCATGACATAGATATCTGCTTTTTGCAGGAGGTGAATATTGATAATATGGACTTCTTATATGGCTACGAGTACGAGACGAATCTTGGGCCGGAAGGTACCGGTACGGCTATTGTGTATCGTCAAGGTTTACAACTACATAATTTCGTGCTCCATCCCTCTGGTAGAGCCATCTCAGCAGTGTATGAGGGCATTACCTTGGTGAACATTTACGCCCCTGCGGGCAGTAATAAACGAAAGCAGCGAGAAATTTTTTTTAGGCAAGACATCTTGACCCATATTCCATCAAGTGCACCGTTAGTCCTGGTTGGCGATTTTAATTGTACTTTAGCTGCTAAAGATCAACGGGGTGCCGTCAATGGGTGTAGTACTCTGCAACAGCTAGTAGAACAAATGCACCTGACAGATACCTGGGAACATAAGCACGGCTCAGCAGTACAATTTACATTCGTGAGAGGACCATCAGCTTCACGACTGGACCGCATGTATGTTACGGCTGAACTCTTACCCCGCCTTCAGCGCACAGAAATAATGCCGGTGGCATTTAGTGATCATAACGCTCTAATACATGCACTTGAAGGCAGGGCGGCGAGCTGCAATAGAGGCAGAGGTTACTGGAAACTTAACTGCTCCTTGCTTACGGATGAGGAAGTGATGACTGATTTCCAGGACTGCTGGTCACGATTGCGGGAATCCTTTGCGCGTGCACCAAACAAAGTCGACTGGAGGGTGTGTAAAGCCAAACCTACATTACGAAACTTCTTTCGGGCTGCTGCCGTTCGTCGAGCGCTGGCTAGAAGAGAAACCATGGAATATTACTTCCAAATTCTCCACGAGCTGCACGTACGCCAACAGCAGGGAGATAATGTTCTGCAACTAGTGCGGGAGATCAAAGAACACATAAAAGCTCGTAAAACACAACTTCAGGGATATTTGGCCAGAGTACACTCGGAGGAAGTGCTGCATGGGGAGTAGGCGAGTTTTTTTCATTTGGCAAAGGAACGTAATCATGGTCGCCGGAAGCTAATCACTCAACTTGAAATAGATGGACGGGAGGTTTCCACTATAGCCGAAATTATTCGTGAAGTGAACAATTTCTACGCACAACGATTCACCGACCCCGCAGATCTCGCACACAAAGTAGAGGCATATATGTCAAAATTCCTACCAGAGCTACCGGAAGAATTGTGGCAGGACACGCTGTCGCTGTCCAAATCAGAGTTACGTGAAATAATCCAAAAATCCAAATTGAGTGCCTCCCCAGGACCTGATGGCTTGCCATATGAATTTTACAAGCAATGTTGGTGTCACATCCAGAACGAACTGTTACAAGTCTTTCAGGAAATGTGGAATACAGAGCATTTACCACGCACATTTGCAGATGGAATAGTGGTACAACTTCCGAAGGTGGCTAGACCCAAGTCCTTACAGGATTATCGACCGATCACGCTGTTAAACTGTGATTACAAACTGTTCGCTAAAATAATTGTTGGTCGTATGCAAAAGATACTACCATATAGCATTAGCGAGTTCCAGGCCGCAGTAAAGAAGGGAGCGACCCTGCAAAATACGTTAGCCGCCTTGAGAGGATGTATACTGCATTGCGCACAGGAACACCAGTCTGCAGCGATTATTAATTTGGACCTCCAAAGGGCCTTTGACAGCGTTGTTCATGACGGTTTGTGGAGACGTATGATGGAATTAAAAGTGCCTAATAAATTCTGCAACCTGATTCGAGCCATGTATGCTGGTGCCTCGTCAAAAGTTCTCTGCAATGGCTATTTAACGTCTGCTATACCGATTAAACGCTCAGTCAGACAAGGATGTCCCATGTCCATTATGCTATTCTCCCTGTATGTTGACCCACTATTCCGACAGCTGCAATCTACACTTGATGGACTTGAGATATATGGGCAGAGAATGGTTGTGAGGGCCTACGCAGATGATATTACGGTAATAGTTACCACCCCCCAAGACAGTCCTCGCTTAAGAGATTGTTTACAAGAGTACGAGGGATCGACAGGGATGACATTTAATATGCAGAAGTCCGAGATTTTAGCCATTGGACCAGATCCGCCGGACACATCCATCTTAGGAATACCTATGGTGCGGCGTACGAAGATTTTGGGAGTTTACTTTAGTGATAGCGAGACGGACATGAGGGAATATAACTGGACGACCCGGATTAATGTGCTGCGTGGGATGATGTACAAGCAGAAACTCCGGATGTTGAATTTGGTACAACGTATACGATATTGTAACAGTTTCGCGCTCAGCAGGATTTGGTACCTTGCACACGTGCTACCACCAACAAAGCGGGATTCCCAGAGGATAGAACAGATATTGGGCTACTTCATCTGGACAGGGAAGCTCTACCGTGTTGCGCGGGCTCAACTACGTCTCCCGAAGGGGAAAGGTGGTTGGGGATTAATAGAGGTGGCTCTCCAGTCGTAAGCGTTGATGATCAAAATGCTTCTGCTTGCCCTAAATAATCAGAGTGATCCCTTGGACACCATGATACAATGCACGCACATGGATTTTTGGCGCCAAGGACAACGAGGCGAGGTACCCGAGATTTTACGGGACACGTATTACGCGTTGGAGCGGTTACCCCCGGAGCACTCAATAGATGGTGATAAGTGCACAGTAAAGAACATTTATGCTTATCTTCGTCAAGCAGTTAGAATCACCCCACAGGTACAGATAAAATATCCGCAGCTGCCCTGGCAGCGCATATGGAAATGTTTTGGCTGTCAGCAACTGAACACCACATGGTTAGCGGTGACGTATGAAATTGTCAATGAACTTCTTCCAACGGCAGACAAACTGTACCGCCACAGAATGGCTAACTGCCCGAGATGCCCTATTTGCTCGGAAGCAGATTCACTTCCGCATCGGGTGATGGTATGTTCCGGAAAAGCTGGTATATGGAACTGGGTGCTAGACAAATGTAATAGCTGGATACCTGCTGGATGGGATGCTACACATGAAGATATCTTACATTTGAATCTTCCTATGGTGAACCCTTCATTACAACGTGCACTGCTCTGGCTCATAATGGGTACATTTACCTGGATAAACACACTGGACACGCCGGGTGATTGTTCAATATCACGGCTCAGACGATTTTTACGCGAAGAGAGATGGACAATGATCCAGCTCAAGAAAATAACACCCTTCAAACCGTGGATACTGCACGTTTAAGAGATATAGGCAATATAATATCAATTTCCGACATCATTCCCCTACATGTAAAACAGTGAGGTACAATAAAATAAAGATAAAAATCGGTCCCCTCCCTTCCTCCCTCTCCTTGTCCCTCCCTTCCTCCCTCTTTCTCTTCAAAAATAAAAGCAAGTAGCTTAAGTTAACAAAAAAAAAAATAATAATAAAAAAAACCCTAGAGTAGAAACTAATGAAGCCCAACCACAAAATAAATAATAGAAAAAAAACTATAAGCCCTGTGTTGTGAAAATCATGTTGAAACAGAGGTTTTTGGTGCTGGAGGGATGGTGCGCTGTTGAAGATGCTATGCTCTCCACGCTGTGGCGACATATATAGTAAGATTCGTGCTGGTATCTAGTTTCCCGTCGTTGGTCTTACTTCGTCGATCTTACCTTCGTCCAAAATATTATGACTTGATGAAGATGGTGTTCCCCGAAGTTATCAGGAAAATTCTTAATTATGCCTCGGCTAGCTTTTAATATTCTTCTGTTATATTCTTACTTACGAGCAATGAAAACTCTAAGTTACAAGAGTGGTAACGAGTGAAGAAATAATTAAGATTTTTAATTTGAATTTCTATAAGAAATCAATCTTTTGTTTATTTCTTTTAACACCAAATCCATTACAATTCTTATCACAAAACTTTATACTGTGATCGGAATCAATCTAATACTTCAAACTGAACTAACACTTAAATATTTTCGAGCAATTTAAAAAGCGTCCGATCTCTTCGGCGTTTCAGAAAGATAGACGAGTTTTCTTTCGGTTTCTTCACCAAGATTATTTAATCCTTCGTTACTGTCGACACCCATATTACTTTTATATGATTTGCTGGTTTACTACTACGTAACTGGATTACGTAATACGATTGATACTACTGTCAATCACAAAATTACACATTTTTATACAGTTTTGTTTGTTTTTCTTTCACAAATTAATCATTTTTTTCAAAACCTTTTTAAATATAAATCAAAACAATTGTTACAGGATTTTGATAGATATAGTCAACATGAAAAATTCAATGCCATGGCCGGGATCTGAACCACGATTCTCCTGGTTTCCTTCCAGTCACTCTAACCCATTGAGCTACCGTGGCCAATTTGCCGTCATGACATTATATTCTCCAATTGACTCATATATATTTCCACGGTAAAGCACTAGGTGGCCTCGCATCAGAGATACACCGTTTTTGGCGATTTACTATCGTAAATACTTAAATCTCAGGCTGATACCCTAAATCACATAGGCCTACATTAGCACATGAATGAAACCTAACCTCACAAGTTACGACATACAAGATTACAGGCCGTGCACAAGTTGGCACTGGTTAAAGCAACTAAATAATCCCAACTTTAAATTTGCACATACCATCACCATATCATTCTGTGATACTTTTCTGGAGAGCAATTTGTGATTCAGTAATCTGTTTCGCCATTATTATTGTCTTACAATTTAAGAGACTCTCTTATGCGAAGTTTTTGTACAGTAACAAAAATACATTCGTGCACTACAATAAATGGTCCAGGAATGTCACAAAATAACATCATTATTAAACTATTATTTTTTGTTGTTACCAATAGTTAGAAAGCATAGGCATCGTTTATGGTTGCCCATTAAGATGATCCTAAAGGAAATATTGTGAAACATCAGCTCCAGTAAACTCCGAAGCTGCTCCAGTATTTATATTTTAGTTTACCATTTTCAATATCTTTTCCGTCATTAACAACGAAATAAATTTTTAATTTTGTCCTCAGTTTAATGTTGCAAGCTATAAACCGATATGTAATAATTCATTAGCTTATGTACAGCATAGCTTCACCTAAAACAAAGGTCAAGCTCATGCTGAAATCCTGCACAAATAGTATTTTATAATGCATGCGTACAAAAATCTATACTAACATTTTAAGTATCTATGAGATGTACCGTTCTCTAAATGAACTTCTTTTCGAATTCTAATCATCTTCCTAAAGGAGTTATTAAAATGTGATGACACAGAAAACCTAACTAATGGAGGCGCTAGTACTACTATGGTAATTTTGTTTATTGATACATGGCCAAAAAAGTATTAATTATAGGTGTCGAATATCAGAACCACAAAGTTTTGAAAGTTCATTTGTATAAGAAACCAGTTTCTAAAAGTGTGTCACAGTTGCCTAATAAAACATATGTTAAATTTTAGTTAAGATAAAAGTAATTACATTGTAGAATTGATTTTAATTACAAAATAGTTAAGATAAGCATAAGGTAGTGGGTATACAGTTTTTAACGACACGAGAAAATGACGCTCCCTTTGTGGTCGAAGTAACTGTCTATATTATTGTTCTTTAGACACCTTAAATGTTAAGCGACATACTCATAATTCAATATAAGAAATGTCATACATTGCTTGTTTAAAGAATGGAATATTTCTGTGCATGTGTGTTTGCGAATCTCAAAAGGAATAAATGTTAACAATTTGTCACCGTTCAAGAGCCCTGCATTTTCTGACATACATGACATATAAAACACCTAATTTCGATCAGTAAATTTATTAAATTACTAAAAGTGACTTTACAAAACTTATGTAGTGGAATACAAACCATTTGGAGTTGTTAAAGAACATACCTACCTGGCAAGAAGGTTTTGACATTTCGTTGAGATTGAGGAGAAAAGTATCTGTAACTCCACAGAATATTCATGCAAAGCAAGAAAAATGCTGCCAATTAATCAGTGCAGACAAGTGTATGTGGTCATGATTTACCAAGAGAATTGAATGTAGTTATTACATTCGATAAGCATTCCATACCAATGTCAAAGAATTTAATGATCCTTATCTAAGAGAAGTTATGCTTCATTTCCTTTATATTTACGTACATATACGTTTCTGTCAAGGATGATTAAATAATCGTATAAAGAGAAAAAATTGCTAACATTAGAAACAAGTGAACCGTTATTTTTAATTAGCAACGAAAATTATTTTTCTGAATGGTCGCATAATATATTAATTTCCAAAGAGGTTAACTTGGAGATTAAGAGGCAGAACCTTTATATTCACCAGCACCACTTCTGTATCATTGTATATGTTCAGTATTTCTGCGTTATGTCAGAAATAAATATTACTAAAGCTACTGACATAAAAGAACGTACAACGATTTAAAATATCGTTTACTATAATTGTCCACAAATTACTCAAACACACTAATAATGTGATGCCGTCAAAAGATTGTAAAGGATTTCCAATATTTGGAAGACCTCCGGAGGAGGTTAAGGAAATCAAAGCCCTTCGAAGATATTCGTTTCACTTCAATCTGAGAGGCTTCCTTATTATTAGGAATATCTGGGGTTGCCAAGCTCTAAAAGGTAAAGAGATTCATCATAAATTTTAAAATAATTTCATAAATAACTGATGAAATTAGTCAATCTGTCATTGAAGTTTAAAAAGGTAATATCTAATAACTATTTTATTTTTTATTACTCTGTTTAACGTTAGATGAGCTCACCTTACGATTTTCATTCCACACTGCACACCTAGGGCAAATTCAGATACATATAAACCTCAACTTCATGATTTTGTTTAATGATTTTAAAATTATTAGTTTGTAAACTAGGAAACTATATGTTAGTTCTGCACCAATATAAATGAAACCACGCGCCACAGTGTCATTTCTCACTAGCTGTAGGCTTAGTTATGCTCTTAAGGATACTCATATGTGAAAATTGGTCAAAAAGGGCAAAAAAATAAACTTTTTGCGTAATTAAACAGAGCAATCCGTGTACTTCAGTTTCCTATTATTCTTAATGCCATGCAACCCTTTAAAATTGTGGCATATGACTATTTAAATAGATCACTGTAAGTGGACACAGTGCTTTGTCATCTATTTTGGTGATTTTTCCGTGTTTTTAATTTTCAGCGCACTTCAGAATACAAATTGCTCCACATGATGTAGCTCTTAAACTAGAAGCTTGAAAAATGTTTGTGCTTGGATAAAAACAGTACCAAAGGAAATTGATGAGTTGGTTTCTTTTTTATAATGTCACCAGTGTTTGTGCAATTAAATAACAAACATACATTTCACAAGCAAATATTAAAAACTAATAAAAGGAGAACTGAATAACCTTTTAGCCTAAACCTAGGGTCATATTAAAATTTCATATCATAAATTTACTAATAATATATTTATGAGTATAACCGCAAAGTATTATTTTTCTGAAACTAAAATTGCGTCATGTGGAATAGTTAAACCAAAAGACAATAAAACACTAAAATATATTAATATCACAAGAAATATTTTGGATAAAGGTCTTAAGTATTGTTAATACTAACAAATTGTGTTAAAGTTTCAAGTCAATCCAAGCAAAATTATAAATTTTACGATTTTCGCAGTTGGGTATCATGCCAAAGAAGTTAGTTCCTCTAAAAAATGACACTTTTCTTATTGCTTAGCATTGAATAAGAAGATGTGATGAGAGGACTCGCTCGAATGTTTCAGCCATGGTACAGGGTGCTAGGGGTATTATTGCGAGACCTGTTCAATAAAGAATGATAATGATTTTTTACGATCATAATTTTTCGCACTAAAATTCAGCCATATTATATTCTGTTAGATTAATGTGAAACAAACATGCCGTAGTAGTTTCATTGTTGGTACTCCTGGTTCCCGCCTGTGAGAACTAGACAAGTTCAGACATGTTCAGTATCGCCTACCGCTGCAATGGAGGTAACATGCACTTAAAGTTGATGTTAGAGGAAGATCCGGACCTTCTTTCAAGCGTAAACTTGGCTACATCATTTTGATCCTGAGAGCAAACAGCAAAGCTCAGTATGAAAATCTCTTTCATCACCAACCCCCCAAAAAAGCAAAAGTGGTTGCCTCTGCTGCGAAAATTATGGTCATCTCATTCTTTGATAATCATGGAATGGTTTATCAGCACGTTGTACCTGCACACACATCAGCAACCTAACAATACTACAGGAATGTCATGAAAATGTTGCAACTCCGTATCAGGCGCAAAAGACATCTCCATGAAGCAGGCTGGATGCTGCACCACGATAATGGGCGGCTGCATTTGCCAATGTTATTGCTGAATATCTTGCAAACATCAACGTGAAGTGCATCCCTCACCCTACCTATAATCCGGATTTAGCTCCATGTGACTTTTCTATTCCGTAACTTGAAGAAACACCTTCGTGGGAGACATTATCCATCATCAGAAGCAGCGGTGAAGGCTCCGTTGTGGATTTTGAAGGATCTCTCAAAAAATGGTTTCCAGCATGTTTTTGAAGACTGGCAGACTGCATGCCAACTCACCTGCGAAATGAAAAGGGCATCTAATGCAGACTATCCATTTTGTTTCCACCTGTTCAAACTGAAATGAGTGACCTACTAGCCTAGGTTGTGCAAGGTCATTAACTTTGGAAAAAAGTATTCAAACTCAGATCCGATGCAATATTCTTTGTTGCTGGGCTTGCTTACCCATTCGGCGACATCTCTCTCGGGGGGAAAATACGAATGGCTCTGTGTGTGTCATGAAGTTAGTAACCAACATGAAAACATACTACCGATAGCGAGTAAAAGTGTAATTCCGAAAATGAAAAAAAATATTGTTGTAATATCTTTTATTAGACTGTCCTTAATTTCCAGTCCAATGTCGGTGCTTAAAAACCTACAGCGTGCATATCGTTATCCATATTACTATTTCAAAGTTATGTTAATTTTACAAAGTTATGTTGATCCACGAAATTCTTTTACGTAGGAATTCTCAGTTACATATAGAAGTAGGTGCCATTGTTATCTTTAACGGTCATATCGATCTTTTGTGATGCAAATAAAAAAGAAGACTCGTAAACATTCTACATGTACGTCAGATGACATACTTTGGGAACTGTAAATATATAAGATGGGATATTTTAAAAGCATTATATAAATTGTGCAAATCTCAGTTGGTATGAGGACTTCATACAAAATTCCTGTTTACAAGATATCTGACTATAGGAATCATCCATAAGAATAATTTAATATATTTAATCTTGAGAGGACAGTATATTATTATGGTACAAAAGTAATTTGTTTCTCAAATTGCTGAACATATATTATTTTTATGTTAATTTTAAGTATTTTACAGCAATTGCTTGGAATGTGGTTCATCGATCTGCTTGCATAGCTCAGCTTGTCTCAAATACTCTGAGTCCAGCCAAACTGCCGCAGTACTTTACATAAGAGGTTTGTCGTTAAAATTTGACCTAGTAAATCGTCCATGTTTTGTCCAGAAAAAATTATCAACGCTTTAAAAACGTCTCCTAAAAGTCATTTGATGAATTAAATGAGATTCTATATAGATTCTATCTTGCATGTAGAAACTATAACATGAAATATCATTAACAAAAACGAAAAGAATGACCATAAGTAAATTCCCCTTGAGATGTAAATTGGAGCTAGAGAGGAAAATAATGACAATAAGGTATCTGGGTGTTGAGTTAAATAGTTGGGGAGCACTGAAGAATGAAGTTACATATCAAGCGAATAAAGCAGCGAGAATTGCAGGCTGCATAAATGATATTATATGGAAAAAGAAATATTCAAATAAAGAAACCAAGACTAGAATCTATAAAGCGGTAATACGCCCAATATCCACCTATGCCTGTGAAGTAAGAGTGGACACTTAAAAAACGAAACAGATTCTAGAGACAAATGAAATGAACGTCTTAAGAAAAATTATAGGAAGAACAAGATGAGATAAAATAAGAAGTGAAAGCAGTTAAACATTCAAGCAATAGGTGATTGGAAGGATAGAAGACGAGGCGAATGGAATGACCATGTATCCCGTATGACATCGGACAGAATCGCACGTATAGCAAGAGACTACTTACCTGCAGACAGAAGAAGATCTCCTGGAAGACAAAAAAAAAAAAAAAAAAAAAAAAAATGGAAGGACTCCTAATTTCTGGAAGGAACAGGCCGTAGCCCTATATAATGAGAAGAAAAAGAAGAAGAAGAAATGAGATTCTGAATACAAATATTTTTCTTACTGCGGCAAACCCGCATACCAGTGTTGATTGGGTTCTAATTGGAGCTATGAGTTCTCTTATCCTCAGGTGTATGGTTGTAGCAAATGAATTTTGGTGGCTGTTGACTACTCAGTCGTATTAATAACACTTGCACTCGTTGCAAAATTATTTAGTTTAATTCTTACTAAGTTTTTTTGATCCTGATTGACTTGTATCGGTGACCACCTGTTAGTAAAATTCCTAACATAAATTCAATTTACTGGAAAACCTGGATTACTTGTTTAAACTTACTTCCGCGCGGTTTCTATTTCTTCTTTATACGGCGACTACTTTGATCCAATAAACTTCTAATGCTGCTTCCAATTTTGCTGGTTGCGCTATTCTTAACTTCCCTACATATCGGACTTATAATTCTTCGCTTCTCCTTCTTGACTCGCATTAACACGTCCTTTCTGTCGTAGTATAAACTTTTAAGGAAGTTTTTCTTACTTCGCGATTCAGTTCGAAACTTATTCTGATCCCCTCTCTAACTTTATCACATGGACAAGATAGCTCACCCTTCTTAAATCTTACATTATTATTGGTTTCTCATTTATTTCGAATTTTCGCATTGGTTTGCAACACTCATTTAACTCATTGACGTTCAGCCCACCCTGAGTTGGGGAACGCCTACCCTGGGCTCTCTGTAACGGTATACATCGTCATCAAATCAGCGAAGTAAATCCCTTTGGCGTTCATACTCCTCCGCATTTTGGAAACCCTTTTGTCCCAACAAATTCCTGGCTTGTGAATATTCTATAGTTCTCAGACATTGAACCTTTCCTTGCACAAAGAGTCACGGTCCTCCCTTCCTGTCTCTCCAAAGTGTGCAGATTTTTACAAGAATACTTTCTCTTCCTTGCCTGGATGCTAGTGTGTATGCTATATTAAATTATATTCTTCCTTCTTATTCTTTAAGTCAACCGCTATTTTAATCATTACTTTATTCTAACTTCATATTAATATAACAAGATTTTTATATTAGTTTAGAAAAACATTTTCATTAATTTATCTTCATTTTAATTATCTGATTTTAATTAATTCGCCACCTCCTAATCGATGCCTGATACTGCGGTTGCATTACTTTCATTGCTTATTATGAGCCACTTTAACAGCTAAAGGATACCTTGTAACATAGAAACAGTTAAAGTAAAATACAAAAAGTGCACCGCAGATTTAAGCCCAGTTACACTGATTTAGACCCATACGCCGAGTGCACTATAATGTTGGCCCCGATAATGGAATAGGCTGTTGTACGATATCAACTAGTTCATTATTTAATATGTTCATATATCTTAATATATTAGAACAAAGTTTTCGTAATGCCTACGATAAAATGTTACTTAACAGAGTATTACATGCTCACTTTCTTCTCGGGCAACATGCTAAGTGAAAAGATGATTAGTGAGTGTGCATCGCTCGTATCATCAGGATATTTATAAAATGTTATAATCACAAATGGAACGCTGGATATAACACAAACATAAACAAAGACAAAACGCTATCAAAATTCGCATTCTGGACAAAAGACTGTTTACAGTAAATTAAACGCCAGGTCAGGAGATGGCGTGAGTATAGAAAATTGCATCAAAGAAACGTAACTACCTAACTTGGTTATCGAGCTGTATTGATCTTTGCTTCATAAATCGACGGATTTCCATTTTTAAGGCCGGTTTCCAAGAGGAGCTGAACTGAAATCCAGCATCGCGATTAACTGTGCTCCTTTCAGAGGAAATCGCCAGTCTCCTTAATTCTACACTCCCAGTAACTGTTGCATTTTGCCAAGATGGTCGTCTCCCGAAAATTGGCTCTATGGTCGTTATCAAAACAACGCTCTGTCAGTCCAGACTTCTCAGGTTGTATTAAAAGAATGCTTCGTTCATGTTTGATTATTCTAGTAGAGATGGTACTTCCAGTTTGTTCTATATACGGTGCCCCACATACACAGGGAATGCGGCACACTCCCGAAACTTGAAAGTCCAGTTTGTCTTTCATTGGTCTAAACAGATGTTTAATCTTCGGAGGTGGCTTGTGGATGGTCCTGTTGTTGAATTCTGCTGATTCTGCCGGATAGATTGCCGGTAAACGGGATGCACTCTGTGACGGTAGGCTTATCTGACGCTTGCTGTATTACAGGTTTCCCTTTGCTAGCTTTAGTAATCGAGGCTTCAACGTCATATTCGGAGTAGCTATTTTGACGGAAAGTGACTCTCAGGTGCTGTAATTTTTGTTATAAGTGGCTGGGATCAGTATATTGAGAACTCCCAGTCGCTGAGACTTATGATGAAAAATATGAGCCTTCAGATAGAGATCGATGTGTGTAGGCTTGTGATATACAGCATGCCCCAGTGTTCCATTGCTGTTTTTGGAAACAAGAATGTCCAGGAATGGAAGAGTTCCAAACTTCTCCACTTCCATGGTAAACTGTATTTGAGGTCGAAGGCTGTTGAGATGCGCAAAAATGCTACATGTAAATTCTCATCACAAACAGGTGCATCTTTTTTATTTTGTAATTTACGTCCTTTAACTTTTAAAGTCATTTCGGACGAAGAACGAAATGGGTGAAATGATGCTCCTATGGGCCCAGTTTCCATGGAGCTTAGTCACCCGACATTGGTCTTTTAGGATAAGGGAAAAACCCGGAAAAAACTTATCCAGGTAACTCACGCTGACCGAGATTCGAACTCTGGACCTCTTGAACTTGAGGCAGACACGGTACTATCTATCTATGCCACCGAGGCGGGCAGGTGCAACTGTCAAGATAGTTTGATTGTGTTCCTCTTCATTGCATGGCCTTACATTGCAGAGATTTTTTGGTTATACATCATCATTCAAGTATATGCATTAGAAGTCAAGGGAAGTGAAAGGAATGGCAGCTAAAAAAGTGCATGTCGCGGGTCAAGGCTGTAAGAAACAAAATTTAGTGGCTTATATTGCGTAATAATTTATTTACACCCATAATATATTTCCGACACAAGGCCCACTGCATTGCATTACTCTAATAGAATTCTTTAGCACAACAGATACAAACTGCACCCTTTTTGTGGTACTGCACTTGTTTTTAATTTGTATCATTATGTCAAAATTATATTAACAAGAAACGCTAGAGCTTTGCTTTGGTGAGATGATATGATCAGCACTGTCTTTCCCTAAAGGAATGGCTTTCATGCTTTTCAAATGCACCATGATATAAGCTCTCAGCTTAGGTAGATAGTCAAAATGAAAAATTCAATGCCATGGTTGGGATTTGAACCACGGGTCTCCTGGTTTCCGTCTAGTCACTCCAACCAATTGAGCTACCATGGGTAGCTACCAGGACGGCACGTTGGTCATGGTAGCTCAATGGGCTAGAGCGACTGGGCGGAAACCAGGAAATCCGTGGTTCAAATCCCGGCCATGTCATTGAATTTTCCATGTTGACTCTATCTATATACGGCTAGTATGAAAAAATGATTAATTTCCATCAATTAACTAAACTTTCAACTTAGGTATTTGCACACAAGTTTGGGTTCTGCGTGCTGCAATAGAGTTCAAACTAGTAAGGTATAATAGCATAAGTGTGTGTGTGTGTGTGTGTGTGTGTGTGTGTGTGTGTGTGTGTGTGTGTGTGTGTCTAGCTACATGCACCCTATTCACTCTGTACACTAAAACCGAGAAGATTTATTCACTAAAGTAGAAGCCGTCAGAATGTTTTTGAATGGTCTGTAACTGTACTGACATGGGGTGTCATAAACTTGTCCAGGGAGAGTGTGGGAACCTTTGACAACCCACCTGCGTCTCATCCCCCGGAGACTTTCTTTCCTGTGGTATACTATATGAGTGCGTGTGAGGCGGACAGTCACATTGGCAGGCTCAGCTCACTTTGTAGTTATATGTGGGTGAAGTTTAGATAATTTCGCTATCATCGAGATAGACCTTTCATTATATTGATGTTCCCAGACGGGAGGGGATCCATCCCCTTCAGCTGCTGTGGTGCGAGCGCTGCGGACCCTTAGCACTCGTGGTACCTCTGACGTTACCTGCGGAACCTCTGGCCGAACTGCCGAGCCCCTCCATTGGGGAAGCTATTCGGATTGGATTGGACTCGAGAGGGCAGTGTGTTTCCGACAAACTGGGAAATCGGATATCTCTGATCAGGCTACGGCCACCCGGAGGGGGTAGAGTGTTGCCTCATAAGTCCCGGGTACTAGCCTGCAGAGCTAGTAGAAGGTGTGTTAGATAACCAGGCGGCACCTCCGGCCAGGCTACGGCCGCCCGAAAGGGGTAGAGGGTTGCCTCAGAAGTCTCGGGTACTAATCTGCAGAGCTAGTAGAAAGTGTGCTAGATCACCAGGCGGCACCTCTGGCCAGGCTACGGCCGCCCGGAGGGGGTAGAGGGTTGCCTCATAACTCCCGGGTACTAGCCTGTAGAGCTGGTGGAAGGTGTGCTAGATCACCAGGCGGCCCCACCGAGGTTTTTCGGTAGTCTTCCCTGCGGGGTTGACACGCGTAAGTGGCGTATCCACTTCCATCTCGTCTTGACGTTGTTGTCGATGGAGGGGGGGCTTTTTGAGAAGTCAGTTATTGCCCTATGGAAGGAGCCCCAGAGTTAGTAGGAATTATGCTACAGCTGCTATTTGCTTATGCTTTATTAAATATTTTACCATGTTTGCAAAATTTCTCCACGCTTAAGCTTAAATAAAGTAAAATAGGATTAATAGCCACTAGGAAAGGCCAGATCTATAAAGGACTTAGGAACATGAATAAAATGAGATACAGAAATTTATGTCTTTGCTATTTTTATTGCACTTTCTGTTACGTTGTAATCAAAATATGCAATTATTCACAATAGTTTACATGTTTTAATCATATTTAAAAATACCTCATTCAAAATATTTATCCATGATTTATTTATTTGCATATTTTATTAACAATGCAGTAAAATCTTTCTTATAAGTGAAGTTGAGTTGTCAAAGCCACTTAAGTATATCTTTATGATATTCACAAGAAAAGTCAGCATTCACACCAATACATTCACAATGTATTTGTCTTTGCTTGTCACAACACTGTTATAGATTCCTATATTTTTGCTTAAGACAAATAAGTGCAAAAGACTCAATGTTGATAAAGCCAGGAACTGATTTGTGTCAAGCATAAACAGTGGGGGGAAAAGAAAAACACATTCTAAACATTTTACGACATAAATCTGAAATGCGTATATCATGCATTTTTTCATAAAATGTTTTAGGTAATATAACACAGCTTTATGTGAGATATACCTAAACAACTTCATGAATAGCTTTCAGGATAACATAGACTTTTAACATGTTTATATTATTTATTTATGATTGTACTTTCGTATAACACATTTCAACTTTATTTTTAGTAAGACGCCAAATGATAAACTGATTTACTTTCAACAGAAAATAAGCTTAAAATTGAGGCATAAAAATAATACTTTATAGAAAAGAAGAATCCTGAGTATAAAAATACCCTAATGCTAAAATTAGTAGAAATTGAAAGTGTTAAGTGTGATTATTTGAAGAAACAAAACAGTGCTTTAACATATTTTGTAGGTCAGATCATCTATAATTTGTAAAAGTAGGATAATATTGATGGAATGATACTCAATGGGAACTTCAGTGTAAAAACCTTATATCTAGTTGTTAAGCCAAAAGCAGACGCATCACTGTTTTTCAACTATTTGGTTCTTTTATGTAGTGTAGGAACAGTTCTCAAACTATGGGTACGATTAGCTGAAGAGCTCAAAGTTTAACCATTTTTATGACGTGTCTGAATTGGGAGTTACTAAAAACGTTGTGTGGCAAAGATTCGTTTTTATTATAAGTTACTAAACAGTGCCTGTGGTGGCATACAATTTAAAGTTACTCTGTTTTGTTTATATACACGTATGATATGTTGCCTATCCCTTAATAAGAGAGCTGTTCAATAAAGAAAGATCACAATTTTTTTGACAACGTACCGTTACTCATCTTCATAATTTTGATGGTCCTTCTCAAAATACTCTCAGCTGAATAATATGCACTTCTTCCAGCGTTTCTACCAGTCTTCAAACACATGCTGGAAACCATTTTTGAGTGATCCTTCAAAATCGCCTCAGCAGCCTTCACCACTGCTTCTGATGATGGATAATGCCTCCCACGAAGGCATTTCTTCCAGTTAGGGAATAGAAAATAGTCACATGGGACTAAATCCGGACTATAGGGTGGGTGAGGGATGCACTTAACGTTGATTTTTTCAAGATACTCAGCAACAACATTGGCAATATGCTGCTGAGCATTATCGTGGTGAGCATCAAGGCCTGCTTTACTGAAATGTGGTCTTTTGCGCCTGATATGGACTTGCAATGTTTCAGGACATCACTGTAGTATTGTTCAGCAGTAACTGATGTGTGTGCAGAAACAACATGCTGAAAAACCATTCCATGAATATCATGGAATGAGATGACCATAGCTTTCCCAGCAGAAGCAACCACTTGCATTTTGGGGGGTTGGTGATGAAGGAGAGTTCCACACTGAGCTCTGCTTTTTGCTCTCAGGATCAAAATGATATAGCCAAATTTCATCAGCAGTGATTACGTTTGAAATAAACTCCGGATCTTCCTCTAACATCAACTTTAACTGCATGCAGACCTGCATGCGAATGCCCTTTCGTTCTGGAATCAACAGTCTTGGAACCCATCGCGCACAAACACGTCTCATGTGTAATGTTTCTGTCACCAACGTGTGGGTGGCACCCAATGAAATGTTCAGTATTTCAGAAAGTGATCATAATTTGTCGATTCGTTGATCCTCTCTCACAATGGCAGCAGAAGTGTTGATGTGTTTTTCGTAAGAGCAGTGTCTTGAGCATGGGGTCCACCTTCCTTTGAAATAGATTGTCTCCCCTCTTTAAACATTTTAAACCACCTTCGATCTGCGCTGTAGGGAAGAAGGGATTCTCCATTGGCCTCCTGTAATACTGTATAGGCTTCAACTGAAGATTTGTTGAGACGAAGGCAGAACTTCAAAGCCGCATATTGTTCCTCGCGTGTTACCCCCATTGCAGCGTTAGGTGGTACTGAATATGTATGAACTTGCCTGGTTCTCACAGGCGGGAACCGGGAGTACCACAATGAAACTATTACGGCGTATTTGTTAAGCTAACAGAATATAACAAGGTTGAATTTTAGTGCGAAAAATTATGAAGGTAATAAAATTATGATCATCCTTTATTGAACAACCCTCGAATGTTTATAAATATGAAACATTCCTTTTATATTCATAAGGAGCTTTCCAACCGTATTTGTGACATTTTAAATAATACTTCTGGAATCCAGGTTATTTGTGCAGCCACATCCATTCAATCTGTGTCAGAATACGAGAGTTGCTTACCAAGTAATGGGAACATATTTATCGCTAAGTTTAAATCGTGGAAGACATTATTATAACCAATTTTACAGAACTTGGAAGTATCTGGAACCTATATATGCCAACAGGGGGCACATATGAGTTTGGTAGGAGAGGGGTGAATGAAACATAAATGGAATTTAGCAGCATCCATTACTTACGCATATTTGATCTGGTGATACTCAAGAAGGAATTTTCTTTTTATAGCAAGAACCATTGAGCAGAATATATATTAACGGAAAGGCACAATTCAGCTGGTTGGTGTTCGGACTGTTTTTATTTACTTCAGTAGTATTTCACACCAGGACTTTTATGTTCGGCATCACAGGCGCTAAATACTGATCTTGCATGAAATGAAATATCAGTTGGACTTTATATGAGCTATTATCCATAAAAATGTTAACTCAATTTAGGATTTAATCCGGAAAAAATAATAGTTTGTGTCTTAACGCCCTGGCTTTGTTGGTATTGTAATAAAAATGTGTTTATTATTGTTGTTACTAAGACTGGAGAACAAAGTTCCACTGCAGTTCGAATTCTGTGATTTTAGCTATCCCCCTTTCCTGAAACCTGTGTTAAGCTTTCTTCTTGGAATCAAATGGTAAAGTATATTTTACTGTTCTACGAGGGGATGTCCTAAAGTTTTAATTATCACCCGGTAGAGTGATGAAGATTTGTCAATGTCATTAATGATACCTCGGGACATAATGTTGATAGTTTCAGTGATTTGAGTCCTTTTGTTTATTTACAGTGAGTGCCAGAAGTGACTGAGGTGTAAGATGGAGAAAGTTGATGCTCGTAGTGTGATCAAGTTCCTGTATTTGAAGGGCAAAACTGCCCGGAAATCCATTATGAGATAATGGCTGTTTATGGAAATGATTTTCCATCGTATGGCACTATTGTGAGGTGGAAAAGGAATTTTCAAACTGGTCACATGTCCCTGACAGATGAGGCAAGAGCTGGTAGACCGTCAGTGATAGAAGATGCTGTTACAGGGAAGACAGTGGAGTGTGATACTGGAAGACAGACGAGCAACTATCCACATAATCATGAATGAGACATCTTAATTATGGTAGTGTGTGTAAAATTATTCATGACGAACAGAACATGTCCAAGGCGTCTGCAAGGTGGGTTCCACGTTTGCTAACCCCTTTCCAAAAGGAAACACGGCATTGCCTTTCAAGACAGATGTTGATGCTGTTGGAAAGGATGAAGATGATTTTTCTGATCATCTGGTAACCATGCATGAATCCTGGATCTATCAGTATGAAGCAGAGACTAAAATAATGAGCATGGAATGGAAACATGCCGATTCCCTCCACCCCCAAAAAGGCAAAGGTGCAAAAGTCGGCTGGGAAGGCCATTCTTTCAGATTCATGGGACTGTCGTGGAGTCATCCTTACAGATTATCTTGCCAAGGGTCAAACCGTCACTGGCAGATACTACTGCAATCTTCTGGACAAGTTACGGGCATATCTGATTAAGAAACGACGCAGTATGCTCTCCAAAGATGTTCGTCTTCTGGCTGACAATGCACCAGCTCATTCATTTCAAGTTGCAGTTCACAAAACAAGCGAATGTGGCTTTGAGAGCTTACAGCATCCACGTTATTTGCCCGATCTCGCACCAAGTGACTTTTTTCTTTTTCCCGGAAATGAATCCGTTGCGTGGTCGCCGATTTGACATCACAAATGACGTCATTAAGTAAGTGGAAGAGTGGTTTAAAGCGAATTCTGCAGACTTCTACAATCAAGGTGTAAATCTGGATTGCGACTTCGTAGAGAAGAACTAATAAGCACATAGCAACACAAAATCTCTACCATATGTTTAAAAGGTGATAATTAAAGATTTGACACCCCATCGTAAGTACAGTTTGATTATTCTGTTAAAAACAGCTAGTTATCATGACATAACTCTTCTGTATTAGGTATGTACAGCAGTTATAAATCAATCATAGCCTTTTTAACTGGTGTCAAGTAAGGAATCCTTTGAGAGCTCTATTTAATTTGAAGTTATCGTGTCTCCTATCTATTGTGAACCTTCTGTAATAATACAGTAGAATAATTTCTATAAAACCATGGTAAAATAATTTTTCTTGTTTAATGTTAGAGCACTTTTCCATATATTCTCAATAAGCCTTCCATTAGAAAATAGCACTTGTGTTAGTAAATTGAAAGTAGACATCTTACACCATCACTTTCACATCGCATTCACGCAGTTGATAATTACAAACAACATAGCTTAAATACAACAACCAGAATAAACCTCTAAATATATTAACAGAAAAAATATCAATACATCACTTTCTTTGTTGGTTTCTAAAGCCTCGCCGTGTTGTCTTTTCCTCCTATGGAGGAAACGTTTATCATAGTGTTCAATATAAGGATATATAAGTACATTTGAAGAATAAACTCGAATCTACCTAGGATGGAAATTACAGAACTAAAATCTTGACAGACGTTAATCTCAAAAGAAAATCTGGAATTATAATTACCTCTAATTTTCCACAGCCTTAACAGGAGCCACCTCTTTAAAAATATTATCTGATTTATCTTTCAAGATGTAAAATTGACATTCCAACAGGTACTAATAAAATGAAGTGAGATTATAATTTCCATAGTTAAATCCTATTTTTAGACAAAATATCACAGAAAACATTATATTTTGGGCTTACTCTAGTTTCGCAGTGGCTAATTTACAGTAATTAAAACCTAATATATGTATATAACCTAGACCCGCTTGATATTTACAATTATTTCTTATATAAAGTGCACATAAACAATATCTGACATTGTATTCTTAAAGCAATGATCAGTGAGGTCTGAGCATTACATATATTTGCGATATATTATTTTGCTTAGAAAAATCAACAAATTTCACTTTCTGGTAAATTAATTCTCATACACTCAAAATACAACCTTGTATCTTACCTTTGTGCTCGGTAGTTCTCCATAAGTAACTCTTTCTGGCTGGAAATGACGAACGTTAAGTGAGAGATTTTAAGATAATATGAATGTTAGGACAACCTTCTTACTATTTTTCTCATTTACATATAAAAAGTGTTGTCAGCTGCTTGCAGTGCATATACATTCATGAATGTCTGCGATTTTCAGTATAAATGTTCTGAAATATGTATTCATAAAGAGTTACAACAGATTCCTTTCTCCAAAAGTGCACTAGGATTTTGAGGAATCTGTATTTTGTATTCTGATCAATTTTCTTGTAGTCTTTTATTATTTTTCATGCAGTCTTATCTTAATTTTCGAGAAATTAAGCTATCTAAAATCCAAAGCACTTGGGTTCTTGTATGGTTCTCTTATTTCAAATTCAGGAAGAAAATTTATATATTAAAAATCGAAAAAAATGGTTTTAAACGCGTTTCAAAAATATTAGAGGTGTTTTAGAAATGTAATTTTTTATTTTTTTTATTTGGATTTAAAAATTTTCTTTTAAAGGTTTTGTTAAGTAAATATAAAGTTGAACGTCTTCAAGCTGGAATTTATTTACTTTTTATACTTTATTTGCATCATTACTTTTACTTTTAGGAGTAATGTAGTTTTCTTGCATGAAAAGGAATATGCGAGTCAAAAATCATGTGTTGGCTGAATTTAAAAGAGGTATATTATTTTGTAACTTGTTTGTACCCTTATAGATAAGTATTTATAAATGCAGTATATGGAAGCGAATAATTAAAATAGGTCTGACAAGAGCTCAAAATATCGGTCTTAAATTTTCTTTAAGATTTTTGGCCCTTTAACTTTGGAATTGTATATTGAAGTCTGTGAACTATAGGATCAAATACACTTAATTCAAATCGAGGTTTTTCGAATTTACGCACTGGAAAAGTGAATCACAGCTTCACCGTGTGTGTTAGATGCAACAAATCGAGGTATGGTTTTGCAAAATATTATTTATAGATTATTGTCTAATAAAAAGAATAAACTCTCTGAGAGATAAGAGTTCACCAAGTTATGATGATCATAAAATTACTTTTGTCACTGTTTAAGAAGGAAGATAAGTGATTTGCTAAGTGGAATTCGAAATGTATGGTATATAAATCATTGGATATGAGCATGTAATGTACGGTTGCATTTCGGAAACATTCCATCACCAAACTTATATCAGTATAGTCATGTTTTCCCAAAATTGAAGAGGTCTATTTCAGAGTTATCACTTTTACAGTGCATAATAAGCTGTGATTCGACATATCCAGAGTTAAGAATTAAGCTGTATACCACCCCTAACCCTACAAATAAACATATCGTCACTGATATGTCATAGGTTATCGGAAAAGGGATCTCAGAATTGCATTGGAGGCATGTTCTATTATTATCTTATATATTCTAATCTATAATTCACAACTAAATGTTAACCCGTCTCGGTAGCCTAGGTAGTATTGTGTCTGACTCACGTTCAAGAGGTCCCGAGCTCCAATCTCGGTCAGAGTGAGTTACATGGTTAAGTTTTTTTTCGGCGTTTTCCCTTATCTTGAAAGACAAATGTCAAGTAACTCTAAGCTCTAGGACTCTGAGCTCATTTGAGAATCAGTTCACCCATCCATTCATCGTCCAATATGACTCAACATTGGAGTTAAATTACACAGAAAAAATTAATAAACGTTGCAATTCCTTTAACACAGAGTAGCAGTTTTATGTAATTTTGAGCTGGTGGTCTTATAAAATCATATAAAATCAAGAAATAAATGAAAAGAAGCAAAGAACCCATACTTTTACTATATGGACCTAGGTAAAATATGCAGTGACCGTGTGCTGGGGTCTGACTCAAGCAATATTCTGTTTTGGAATACATTATTCTTTTTCTTCATAGAAGCTTTTCTCGAAAATGTGCAAAAGACTTAGATAATTCAAATGCCCGACATTGTCAGTGACAACCTTACACAACTTTTTACCTGAGTCACCTATTTTTGTTATGCATGAATACGCGTAGAGAGTCTCGAGTGTTATACCTGAGCCAGTAAAGATATATAACATACACACACAACAAATAATAAACGCCAGTGTTTTACATGCCTTCACATGGTACATAGTTCTATTATCACATCAATAGTTCTGCAGTTTCTTCCATGATGACAGCAATATATCACAGATGCTCACACAAGTTGCACATCCATTCCATTTCTGGATATCACAGAGCTTCCACAGGAAGATTCATCTGAATGGGGAGGAGTTATAACTGAGGCTGAAGCGGATCTAGGGGAAGACACTGCTACTTCGGATCCTACTGTAGATGATGTTCCCGGAGATACCACCGGAGAGCTACCGTTCAGTTTCAGGGATGGATTAGTTGCGAGGGTGTTTTCGGCTACGGAATGTTCAGGAGACGAATTCTGCGGTGGACCTGTACTAGTGCACTTCTTGTAATGCGTTCTCATGTTGCTGGACTGAGAGAAACGCAGACCGCACTTAGAGCAGGAGTAAGGCTTGGTCCCGGTGTGATAGTTGAGGTGGGTCTTGAGGTGATGCTTCTTGGTGAAGGCCTTGGAGCATAACGAACAAGAGTAAGGTTTCACTCCCGAGTGTAGGCGCATGTGCAAAGTCATGTTGCTCCTGTCAGCAAATGCCTTCCCACAGACGGAACATGCAAAGGGTTTCTCGCCGGTGTGGATGCGTAGATGCTGTTTGAGCAGCATTTTCCTGGAGAAGGATTTGCTGCAGTGTGGGCAGGAATGAGGTCGTTCACCTGCACAGAGATTAAATCAGCGAATTAGTTATATGAATACATCAGAGGAACGAGATGGACATTGTACACACATTAGGCTGCTATTCATCAACACCCACTATCAGTGAAATGAATTCAAAGCTATTTTTACAATTGAGACGCTGAGAACCATAAAGGCACAAAGCACAGGCATGTAGTTTTGAAAAAAAATAGTTGTTTGTTAAAATCAAAATTACCATTAAGAAGTACTGCTTGTGAACATGATGTAAAAGTAAATTATGTTAGCAACAATAGATAAAAATTGAAAAGCGCAGAGCAAACAGTGGTACTTTATGCTTTGGCCCCTTTTGTAACTGAATATAAGGAAAAACTGGCGAGATAGCTTCTTACAAATGTTTCGTTAAATCAAAGAGGGCCTTAAGTACAGCTCCAGCTGGCTGACCACAAGGTGGGCAAATGTCAAAAGCATGATACGTGCTAAAAGCTCAAAATCCACGATGTTGTGCTTTAGGCCTTTATGGTTCTAAACGCTTCAGTTATTTTGTTAAGTTAAAAAGAAGTTTAACCATTTTTAAGATTTAGATCAACGATTCTAATTACAAGTCAAATAATTTTCACAAGATTTCAATGACTCTAACCTGTGGCAAAGCGTTATTGTGAATGCTGTGCCGCTTGCAACATTCTACTCCAACTTTTGAGACAAATAACTGTTTTAGCTGATTTAACTTCTATACCTTAAAGTATAATTGATGTATTTAATGCGCATGAATAAATTAAGTAATTATAATTACTGAGCATTGAAATAGAGATCACTCTACAGAAATCTCTCTCAAATAGACGTTTCCTCGTGTGAGAATTCTGCTTCTGAAAAGCGTCACTGGTATTCACTTGCTCAGACGGCATCTGATAACTGACAACTTCTGATCTGATAATTTGATAAACACATTTTGATAATCTACACCATAGCGGTGCTCAAAATGCAATTGCAAATGCTCCCTTGACCGGTCAGGCATCTCTATGATCGACCATCTCCATGGGAAAAGGTGCACGTGTATCACCCACTGACCACATATTTGTTATGAATTTGGTGGTGTTAATGGTACAAGTGTTAACGTACTTTCAACTTTTAAAATTATGTATTAATATCATTAAGGATGACTTTCAATTTAATTTAATATGATCAGCAGAACTTTCTATTTTGTTCTATTTTTTTAAAAACAAGTCACTATCAAAATAAATCTTTGAGTAATAAATTATGAATAGCAATTAAATTATGAAACACTTTTAAGATGCGAGTTTTGGAGAGAATGAGAATTCAATGCTAAGTTTGAGGATTGATGTTTCAAGAAATGAAGTCGCCAACTTTAATTTTGGAGAACTGAGAATCGAGAAGGAGCTTAATGAAAAAATCTGAAGATTACTAACTCGTAAAATCAAACTTCTTGATGAGCAGGTCCATTTAAGAAAATCATGACTCTCTATGTAAAGTAAAACGAACTGATCAGTTAATCAAATTTTCGTTTTTAAATATCTCTATACACGAAACAGTTGTGTAATGATTTTAAGTTCTAATAACTCTTAGAAAGAACAAATGAAGAGCCTTTCTGTTTATATATCACATTCAGTTTTATTTTTATCAAAATCAGAAGATAGTGAAGGTTTATTAATCAATTTAAAAGACGATCACGTGACTCAGTTGAATATTATTTCTGAATGAGCAGAGCCAGACTGAAAAATTCAATGCCATAGCCGCGATTTGAACCACAGGTCTTCCACTCTCCATGCGGTTACTCTAAACCTCTGAGCCACTATGGCCAACATGCCAACATGGCATTAAGTTGTCCAATTGAGTCATATGTTTTCCGGTAGACCACTAGGGGTTCTCATGTGCTGTGAGACACGCACCTTCTGTGGCGACTTACCATGCTGTAAGTACTTAGGTGCCAGGCTTCATAGTTAAACCTCTATGTTATTCAGGTAAATTGGCCAGTTGGAGAATTTAATGTCATGTCGGCACGTTGGTCATAGTAGCTCATTTGGTTAGAGCAACCGCACGGAGAGCGGGAGATTCGTGTTTAAAATCCCGGCTATCACATTGAATTTTTCAATCTGGCTCTACTCATTTAAACCTTAGCCTACACTCGGCTAATGTGGAAGAAATGATTATTTCCATTATATCTGAAGTTTGAATTCAACATTAAAGATTAATTGGTCAACATTATAGTGCTTAGGAGTATTTGGAATTGTGGGCAGGACTGACAAAAACGGCATTTAAAATTAAATGAGTTATAAGTGTTGTGCCATGGACATTGAAAGCTTTAAGCATTGCAGAAGTTAGTAGTAAAGGTCTGCAAAAGAAAGTTTAGCGTAACCGATATCGAAAATGTTTTAGCTTTTTCTTCATAGGTGCATTACTATAACTTTACTAGAAGCTTATGAAGTTGGTTATAGTTCTTTACTTCTCAATTGTGTTACTACCATAGTCTATGTACGTGGTCTATAAATACACTCCTGGAAATGGAAAGAAGAACACATTGACGCCGGTGTGTCAGACCCACCATACTTGCTCCGGACACTACGAGAGGGCTGTGCAAGCAATGATCACACGCACGGCACAGCGGACACACCAGGAACCGCGGTGTTGGCCGTCGAATGGCGGTAGCTGCGCAGCGTTTGGGCACCACCGCCGTCAGTGTCAGCCAGCTTTATCGTGGCATACGGAGCTCCATCGCAGTCTTTAACACTGGTAGCATGTCACGACAGCGTGGACGTGAACCGTATGTGCAGCTGACGAACTTTGAGCGAGGGCGTATAGTGGGCATGCGGGAGGCCGGGTGGACGAACCGCCGAATTGCTCAACACGTGGGGCGTGAGGTCTCCACAGTACATCGATGTTGTCGCCAGTGGTCGGCAGAAGGTGCACGTGCCCGTCGACCTGGGACCAGACCGCAGCGACGCACGGATGCTCGCCAAGACCGCCGGATCCTACGCAGTGCCGTAGGGGACCGCACCGCCACTTCCCAGCAAATTAGGAACACTGTTGCTCCTGGGGTATCGGCGAGGACCATTCCCAACCGTCTCCATGAAGCTGGGCTACGGTCCCGCGCACCGTTAGGCCGTCTTCCGATTACGCCCCAACATCGTGCAGCCCACCTCCAGTGGTGTCGCGACAGACGTGAATGGAGGGACGAATGGAGCCGTGTCGTCTTCAGCGATGAGAGTCGCTTCTGCCTTGGTGCCAATGATGGTCGTATGCGTGTTTGGTGCCGTGCAGGTGAGCGCCACAATCAGGACTGCATACGACCGAGGCACACAGGGCCAACACCCGGCATCATGGTGTGGGGAGCGATCTCCTACACTGGCCGTACACCTCTGGTGATCGTCGAGGGAACACTGAATAGTGCACGGTACATCCAAACCTTCATCGAACCCATCGTTCTACCATTCCTAGACCCGCAAGGGAACTTGCTGTTCCAACAGGACAATGCACGTCCGCATGTATCCCGTGTCACCCAACGTGCTCTAGAATGTGTAAGTCAACTACCCTGGCCAGCAAGATCTCCGGATCTGTCCCCCATTGAGCATATTTGGGACTGGATGAAACGTCGTCTCACGCGGTCTGCACGTCCAGCACGAACGCTGGTCCAACTGAGGCGCCAGCTGGAAATGGCATGGCAAGCCGTTCCACAGGACTACATCCAGCATCTCTACAATCGTCTCCATGGGAGAATAGCAGCCTGCATTGCTGCGAAAGGTGTATATACATGGTACTAGTGCCGACATAATGCATGCTCTGTTGCCTGTGTCTATGTGCCTATGGTTCTGTCAGTGTGATCATGTGATGTATCTGACTCCAGGAATGTGTCAATAAAGTATCCCCTTCCTGGGACAACGAATTCACGGTGTTCTTATTTCAATTTCCAGGAGTGTATGAATGCTGAACCCGTTAGCATGGAGCAATCCCGATGTTTAAAGGACCAACATGGACTAAAAACCGGATGAACAGGCTGAGATCGTATCCTTCATGTTACTTGCTGTACCGGACCGGTAATATCAAAGACGGAGATAGAAAAAACGATACAACATTTTACTCATCTGTGTCTAAACGTGGCAGCGGGAAAATAAATTATATAATATACACAAGGAGTAAGAAATAAAAACTAAAAAGTAGAAACTGCAGCAGGTTGAAAGGTGGAGGGGCCGGTCACAAATCACAAAGCAGGTGCTACAGCAAGGATGGAGTTCAGCAATTTAGCTTAAAGAAACACTGTAGGTAGTCGTAGAATGCAATATTTCTCATGTGAACCTTCCTGTTCCTATAAGCGTTCCGGGTGCTAAGAAAATTCATCATGGCAAAATATGTGTTCTGTGTCACTCGCTGCTCACATTATTTCAAATAAATAATACATATTGATATTTTTCGGTAAAATAACTTAGGTGTTGCGTTTACATGAATTTTTCTACACACTAGTCTACAAACCAGCTTATAAAAATTTGGTATGATTATTACTATTTTCTGACATTTTCGTAATATTAGATATAAACAAATTGATAAATAGGATCATTTTTGGTCATTTAACCATGAAATAGATCCCGAAGTTAAACTATTAAAACAATTAAATGTTCCCATAGATTATATAATTTGGGAAAAAGTATTTATTTAAGAAAACAAAAATCGTGTAATGAATTTTGACATACAGGCAACTGATTCTATTTTTAGGTTTGTTTCGTCTTCATATGTTGGTAATACGTAAATACATGGTATCCTACAACGAAGTGTGTTTGACTGAAGATGTGGGCAAATGCCCACGAAATTCATTTCAATTAGAGAAGATAGAAGTACTGTCATCAACTTCTTAAGATAAGTGGAAAATAATCACTAAATATTTTACTTGTGTAATAGCTTATAAAAGCTTATCTTTGTAGGTACTTCCTAGTAATCCGGATAAATATTTATTACGCTTTTATTTACCTTGTAGGCCTAAGAAGGATGATTGTTGCCCCGAGACAGTTTAGAAATTCAATTGTTATGCATGACGACAAGAAAAACGTTAATAGCTACTTTCTACGTAAGAAAAGTAACAATATGAAAATTTAAACCAGTAACAAAGAACGTATCGTAAATTGTAATATCAGAAAATACACAAACGTCGTGTACTTAAACAAGATTTACATTTTGGTGCAATAAAGTTTTGCCTATTTCTTACACTTAAACAATTTGTAGAAAAGTTGTCCCAGTGAAGAGGTGGCTTAGGCGGTTTTGTCTGCGGCAGGCGTTCGGGAGGCCCGGGTTCGATTCCCGTGGACGACCTACTTGACTCATGGTTTTTTTCGAGGGTTTCCCGGGTCACTAAGCTAATACTACGTAGGTTAATTACATCCTCCGAATTTCCTGTCCCTCCATTTCATCTCCATTATCATTTCATATCGTCTCTCATCTGGTGGTCTCTTTCAGGGTAGAAGTGTTGGTGGCTGTCTCGGCGGTGCATGGCAGGATGATATGCTCTGAGGAAAACTACTTCCTCCTCCGGTAGGCTGGTTGCTGGTATCCGCTCCTCTGCTGGGACCGTTTCGGGACCACCAGCCAGGGACCTTTGGGGCTCGGCTGCTGGGCACGCTGCCGTCCCACTGTAGGGGAGAGAGTTGTCCTGGCCTGTCGGGGGGAAGTCTCCATCCAAGTAAACTGTAGGGACCCTGCCCTCTGTACCGTCGTGGCTCCTTGGGTCGGCCGCCCTCTATCTCCTTCGCCACATCCTTCCTCCCGGGGGTGCGCCACTTCGGGGCATAGGAACAATGGGCCCAGCATGGTGGGCTACGTACCAAATCTCCTCCGTAATGAAATTCCAATTCCAATCCCAATTCCCAAGGAAGAGGGCTTTTTCAAGGTATTCGTCGAAAATTAGATACGTATTTTATTGGCTATATCCTAAACATATGGCGGTTTAATCAAAATTATTAGATATCTTTAAAGAAATAAAAATATAACAATTGTTCAATGTAAAAGGCAATTTTATCAGGGAATCTTATACATGGCCAGTTTGTTATTTAATCATATTCTGTTTTCTTGATTATGCTGTCCATACACCATGAATCATAAACCATTATTCATTAACACCTAAATGGAATATAAAGTTATTAGATATATAAACACAGTTGTCGTTATTTTTTCTATAAGAAACGTGCCTAGTATTTTATGGTCAATGCATAATTTTATTAAATTTAGTTAAAATTGAAGTTTAGTATTTGGGTACATAATAAGCACTGAACATTATTACAAGAGTTATTTCACCGCAACAGTCACAAAGGTTTGAAAAATAACAACACGAAAGATACATCACCATGATATATAATACAATGGCTGTACGTAGGCGAAACACTGCTTCTCTCCAAGAAGAACAAAAGACATATTACAAATAGAAGCCATGCCCATTCTCAGAGATATAGCCGGTTTCTAACAGCTCACAAAGGGAAAGGAATGAAACAACTACTAAAAGAGTTTATCAGGGAAACTCCCGCAAAGTATTTTATGATTAAAAATATTATTCATTATAAAATGGGAGATTTTATAATTGAATACTCCGAGGCAACTTCCAATCGTAATTTTTCTCTATATTTTCCTCCATCTGATCTTGTAAGCTTAAATTAATCATATGCATAACATAAATAAGGGCTTACAGTAGAGAAAACAACATTAAATGACCTTCAATTTTAAACAGTGAACCACTAAAGCGTTTCTTTTCCACTGAGAAGTATTCTTCCGCGCTCCCTTTCCTTCCTGTTTCTTCTGTAATGTGCACCTGTGAATGGCGGTCCAGAATAAATAGGCCCTTGGCAATGCAATCGAGGTAGTGATCGCCTCGAAAGTCATAACGAAACTATCTTAAGAACATTAATATGAACACAGTCAGTGCTGGTTGCAGATAAACTGTTGGGATTCCGTGAAAAGTCCCACTATAACCTGAAAATTGAAGCGTAGTGAGCTTTTTGTGTGTGTAACTTACATCCTCCAACGTAAAGTCATATCGGACGCTGAGTGTATTGGGTGAAATGGTACTCAAATGAGCCCAGCATCCATGGAACTTACAGTTACTTGACATTCGTCTTGAAGGGTAAGGGAAACCCCCTGAAAAAACCTTATCCAGGTAACTCACCCTGACCGAGATTCGAACTCGAGACCTCTTGAACGTGAGGCAGACACGCTATCATCTACGCTACCGAGGCGGGCTAAGCGTAGTGAATGATAAAAGCTAATAGCCTGCTTCGGTAACGTAGATGGTAGCCTGTCTGCCTCACGTTCAAGAGGTCCCAAGTTCGAATCTCGGTCATGGTGAGTTACCTGGGTAAGTCTTTTTCCGGGGTTTTCCCCAACCCTTAAAGACGAATATCGGATAACTCTATATCGGATAACTCTAAGCTCCATGGATGCTGGGCCTCATTTGAACATCATTTCACCCATTCCATTCATGGTCCGATATGACTTAAAAAGTTAAAGAGTTTAAATTACAAAAAAGGCCAATAGATTAATAGGACCCATTTTGAAACTATCAGAAATGAATGAAATGTGTATTGTTTAACGTCCGCTTTTACTACATGCGGCACTGCAGGTGGTGTCATACAGGAGATGAGCAGGATGGTGCATCGGTGGCATCAGATGGAGATAAGCCACCCCAGTGGAATGTGTCAACCACAGTTCTCACTTTTCGATCACCTGGGATCGAACCCGGGCTACCTTGGTGACAGTCCAGCGTTCTAACCACTCAGCCACGGCGCGTCAGAGATATGTTGCCTGTTTGTGACGCAGAATTTTAGTGCCTTTTCCGGTTTCATTCTCTTGCACAATGGAGAAAGCACGTAAATGGGTTACCATACATTTTAAGGACCCTACACAATAACTCCTTTATTTATACACAATCGAAAATAACAGAAAAATCTGGTATAAAAGACAATATCAAGGTTTTAGAAACATAAACATCCTGAGCAGCATGAAGGATATGGCTTTAACATTTAGGCAAGTATATTCCATTTTTACCTCATACAAACTTCTCAAAATTGGTGACACTGTGCAAAGCTGATGCCGCTGATATGATTGCAATGCCTATAGATGACTATTAAAAATATGTTTATAAACTTAGATTAATCAAACTGAAAGATTTCGTAGCCATTAACTTACAGGGCGTTAATTTCCGATCTTTCTAGTCCAAAGAGATTCATTCATTTTAAAATGGTGCATCGTTTCGACATTGCTAGAAAGGTTGAATTCAACGTTATGTTATTCGACCTTACTCTGCTTCTCTTCAATCGTCACTTAAGACTGCAAAGAAATTACTGCCGTTACTGTGAGTATAGAAATGAAAGCCCTGTATAAAACCACACAGGAAACCGTTCTGCTGTGGAAATTTAGCAAGCTAAAAGCAACACAGGCTGCTAATTTAATCAAGGTACTTATGACCAGACACTTTAAATTTACACGGTATCATCTAGAATCACGGAGCTTCAGAAAAACCATTAAGGCTATGCCATAAAATTACAGACTCTCTTCCAAATAGCGGTCACTGTGTAGTGCTTCAGTGATTTTCCCTTCATTGAGGAATGCCAGGAGATGAACTGCTTAGAGTGACTGGTTGGGTGGAGCTCTGGTGTGACCCACTCATGCCATCTGCTACCAAAAGAGTATTAAAGAGGTACCATTATAGGCAACATTACGCAGGAACTTTGCCAAAGGGATTATAGAAATCAGTGAAGGACAGAAAGAAGTACGCATTCCAGCAAAGCTGCCTGGAGGTCATTGTTTAAGAAGCAGATTCTTCACCTTGTGATTGAGATGACCGACATCGGAGCTCTGCCTTCAGAATTTACAGGAAGAAGTCCATGCTGCCAAACTTAAAATAACATAAAAGCTGTTTCATACGTTTTAAAAGCTAATGTAAAACTTTTTACTGTCAAGTAAAAGTGTACGAATTAATAAAGAACCTTCCTTCATTCTTAAATTTTCAATATAAACTCTCATCATATTAACTTCACTTTGGCACATATTAATTGGAAGAAATTTACTTATGGTAAGCCGATGACCTTATAATTTACTTCTGTAGCATCTATGCATTTCTATTGATGCAATACTCGAAGTTTCTTCTGTAATATTTCTATAATATTTATATTTTTAACCCATTTGGCAGTTAAAGATAATGGAATCCAAATAAAACATGTGATAGGAATAATTATGACACGCCCAAGTCTCGCTACTTGGAACTGAGGTTTCATAACTAATTTCACCCAAACGTGGAAACGTGGTCATTCTTCTCAAGTTATTTTTATTAATTATATTGTATAAGGCAAGTTGTTGCAGCTCCACTTGCTTTTCAGAATGCTTCACTTAATTCACGGTTACCTAGATCTATGCCTGATTTCACCAACAGATGTTAAGACTTAACACGAGTTTAGCAATAGTTTAAACAAAAATTGCATTTCACCAACAAGTGTTGGCGTAACACTCGTGTTAAATCTTTTGTTAAACTAACAAGCCAAATTTCTTATGTTAAGTCCTTAACATATGTAAATAGTCAAGATGGCGAGCATGAAATCAGCTGTTGATGTCGATTTGCTATATTTAATACCGTCTAAATGGCATTCGTAGTAGAGTACGGCCTATGAGGAGAAATGATTTTGAGGAACTATCAGAAGAAAAAATTTTACGGAGGTATAGACTGTCGAAACATGTTGCTTTGAAGGCTACTGCGGAAGTACAAGAGAGGTTAGAACATGCATAGAAAGGAATATGGCGATTTTATAATTCATTGAATTATGTGGATAATACACTGTCCACCTCCTGTCTTGAAACGTTCAAGACACTTGTCTTTCTTCGCACCTCGTTTTAAATTTACGTAATAATTAGAACATGCATCGAAAGCAATATGCCGATCTCGTCTTTGCTTCAAGTATTAATAACTTTGCGATTTTATAATTCACTAAATTATGTGGATAATACATTGTCCACCTCCCGTCTTGATACGTTTTAGTCACTTCTCCTTCGCACTTTGTTTTAAATTTACGTAATACTTACAAGTTGTTTGGTGCTTGTAGTAGTGACACGTGCACTTGAATTAAATTTGTTTCCAATATTTTCCCCGTGACATCTTTCTCTTTTAAATTCACCGCATCCGTCCTCTTATTTTCAACTATATCCTTACACTTCGTCACCATTTCAATTAACAATTCTTTCTCCGTCGATGAGAAATTTGTCTCACGGCTTTATTTATGATTTTTTTCATCCGCCATTTTTTAGCTTGTGCAGACAAAAATGAAAACAAAAGCGCATCGCTGTACGTTCAGAAAAAATAGGACTCATCCATAGCCTTCTATAGTTGTAATATTTACAAGTTTCTTGGAATTACCACAGGTTTGTGAAATGCAAGAAATTTAACATTAGTGTTAGCGTTGTGATAATTGTTACGTTACATTTGTTAACGTTGATTTTAACATCTGTTGGTGAAATCGGGCATTAGTGTGTAAAATTGTACCTCAACTTTGGTCGATAATCTATTAAATTTCTGCACTTATATAAATATTTTAATACTTTCCTCTTTATCTCTACAATTTTTTACATATTAGGTATACAGCTGTGAAGAGGACGCTTTCAGTTTTTTATTGTTATTACGAAAATTAATGCCCTATGGCAACTAACTAAACTTTCCAATGGGTAAAGTTTCCAATTATAGGAATATTTTAAAGTTTGCGTTAAATAAAAAGCAAAATAAATAAAATTCTTCAAACATCTCTTCTAAATTGGAGAAAAAAATTCAAAATTAACTTGCCACTCAGATTGACTGTTAACACGGAAAGTTGACTTTCCGTTACATTAGACTCCATACGCTACTCCTTGACGTCAAACTCTAAAATCTAAAATTTTATTTTGTATACCGCATATACTGCACATTTGTATTTATATCACTGAAGAACGAGGCCTTTTCATCATGGCTGTCTTGGAAGAATCCTATAGATCCTGTAATGCAGGCCCTTTTATGTTGTGATCAACAACACGCGCGCCTTGTAAATAGCTTTTGACTGTACAAAATGACATTTTGATTGTGTCTTGCGGTTTTAGATATCTCGAAGCTGATGACTTCGACTTTTTCGGCATTGCCAGTCGGCACGCCAGCATTGCTATGATGCTCCAACAATATTTTAGTCAAGGAATGCTCTTTAGTGAGGAATCTGGTCCAAGTATTTATGACCTCTCTTAACGCTTCCAAATATTTTAACACAAAGCAAATGTTAGCATTTTAAATTCTATCATGTACAACAATGGCGTGCTCTTCTGGTAATTTATTCTGGATTTTTTTTTTTTTTTTTTTTTTTTTGTCCTCCGGGTTCAAAAATAACGTTTCTTGTTTTGCAAAGTCCAATGCATGTCGGAATGTAGCATCCTCAATTAAAATTGGAAATAAATGTGACTTTTAAGTATTTTACTAAAAATAGTCTTTAACATTAGCAGAATATGTGCATTCATTATCATTCCATGATTGTACAAAACAGCACGCATTGCTGACCTTGTAATTCTTCAGTCAACAAACAAGGAAGGCGACTATTCAATCACTGAAAGGTTGGTGAAAGTGACTGAGTAAACATAGATGTGTCATAAAGGTTCTGTGATTGCAACACACATTTAATTCATAGAGTCTGTCAGAATTTTGCTGCATTCAGCTCCAATATACTTAAATTAAGGCATGATTTTAGACTGTTCAGTGTTGATTGTGCAACTGATTAAGCTCAGATATTCTGTCCTGTGGTATGTCACTATGTTCTTAAAACAAGCAAGTTTTTTGCCTACAGAAACTAACGCCTGCGAAACAAATGTATGACTTAGGACACCTAGCAACGCTGATATGAAACAAGTTGTTATAACGTATTTAAATAAGGATATTATTTCAGCATTAGTATTTCCGCGCCAAATGGAATAAGATAACTGAAAAACGAAATATTCAGCACACGCTAAACTTGGTATTACGTTCAGCAGCTTTCAATAATGCAACAGGAAGGTTTTTAAGAAAATGACTTGAACCGCAGCTATCCTTTTTATGGAAAGCTACGATGTTTATTATTTTATTAAATAAATGCCTCTAAAAATCTTGATTAAGGAATCAAACTTTTCAGATATTCACATGTTACATAAAAATGTAACGTCTCATTCAATCAGAAATGACTTAATGCATTTAAGAGACAGAAAGAAAAATCTTGGTTTTAATATAGCCAGTTTTAAGTGTGCATCAGTAGCCATTTTCGTGAGATATTATTATTACTTCTAGTTTGTTTTAATACTTTTGTAAGCTTTCACACTGCTGTAGCTGTTTGATTGTTTCTTGGAGCATAATGGGCAGAGAATGAAGCTCCTAGGACAGCAGTAGGTCTATAAAGTGACCTACATAGAATAAATTAAGAAAGTAACTCACGAAAGCAAAATACCTGTGTTGAAATGAAAGCTACAAGACTACTGGAGCTTTAAGATATACAGTATTGAGTAAGAGTTGAAAAAATTATTCATTTAGCGGTAAATTCGTAACGATACCGTCCCTCGCATCATTCCAGATCATAAGTAGACTGAACGATACGGCCCGCCTCGGTAGCATGGTGGTAGCGTATCTGCCTCACGTTCAAGAGGTCCCGAGTTCGAATCTTGGTCAGGGTGAGTTACCTGGATAAGGTTTTTACCGGGGTTTTCCCTTATCCTAAAAGACGAATTTCTGGTAACTATAAGCTCTATGGACCCTGGGCTCATTTGAGCTTCATTTCACCCATTCCATTCGTCGTCCGATATGACTTAACGTTGGAGGACGTAAATTACAAAAATAAATAAATGAACGATACGAATCTGTGATCCGTGGTCACTTCCATCTCAATTGCAAAGCAAAAAGTACCCTAATGAAAAAAATTCTGGACCACCGCACTTAATGAACCTGTTCTCTGAGTTGAAAATGCATGTCAAGTGATGTACTTCCTTGTACAAAATAAATCTGAAGAACCGTTACAATTTTTTAGGAAAATATATACAGCATTTGAATATTAAGTTAAGCTGTATTGAAACTTATAGCACTTTGTTTATAGCCCCAACGAATATTCTGAAACAATGAAGTGAAGTACGTTGTACTGCACCTTGACTGTCATATATTGTAATAATGTTTCGACAAACAAATAATTCAAATTTAACACACGCACCATTTGAATGCCGAGCAGCTTCTTAGAATTTATGAAAATAAATAGAAGTTTGCAAGACGTATGGGAAGGAGAGACGCTAATGATACCAAAACTGGCATACAGTCACGCATTAGTAAATTCAAACATATAAATGAATACTGCTGACAGTAGGTCATATTTGATGTAGTCGGTTACTGTAAAGCGTGTCCAACAGTGCAGTTGTACTTTAGTTATCCTAATTACCGCGCAGTGAGTGTGGCGAAACTGCAAAACGGGATCTTTCTCTTAATAGCAGACTCTCAAGTGCTCAAGGTTGAGGTCAGTAATAAAACAGTCTTTACACACATAAACCTTATGAATTTCTGAGAACAAATGAATTTATGACGACAGAGACGCGTACTTGAATAGCCCTAAGGGACGTTTACTGACATGAGCTGTGATATTTACTGGGAGCCTGAGTAAATACTAGCGCTTTCACGTACAGGCGATTGTATCGGCTAACAATAGCGCATTCATCACGCAAAATGATGCCCCTATTCATCTGGACATGCAAAAAGGTATTGTGTTATTAAAGCTGTAAAACACAGCCGAAGGAAGAAATAGGGCGTTGGAGAAAGGCACTGGTCTGTTCAGAAAGCTTCTGCATTCCATAGCTGTGTTACATGTCTTCCGTATTTTAATTAGTTTGAAAATAAAAGAAGGAATTTTCGTCTATTTGTCATTGCATAATTCTCCAAAAGTGCTATTCATATATTTAATTCAGTAATAAATGAGGTATTACGAAAGAAAGTATAGCCTTAGTAGGGATACATTTTTACATAATTATACAAATTATTAACGAAGTTGAAAGAGCCTATGGAGATATACAAAATTGGATTTGTAAATTCAGAAACAATGACAAGATGAGAAAAAAAGCTGTTCCCCACAGTAAAAGAAATCTTGATAGAAGCAGGAACGATAATATAAGAAAGAAATGCAAAATGAGGAATTTCGAGGAATCGACAGAAGAAGGAGTAGAAGAATGGAATGTTTAATTTTGTCGCGGCGACTTGCACAAAATTCGGCGGGGGAGATAACGGACGGATAGTGTTTCACGGAGATAAAGAGCCTGCAAAATCAGATAAAGGTCTGCCGAAACAAACAAGTTAGATGAAAAATTCTAGTGGCATCCTGATTGATTGCGAACATTCGGGTTCTTATTTGTTTTAGAACAGTCTAGAATTACCGATGCAGGTATATATAAGAGGTGGAGTTGTAAAGACAGTAGTAAACAGAGGAGTAAACCGAGACGTAAACGGAGTTGTAACGAGAGTTGTAAACAGAGTGTAACTGTCAACGTTGTTTCTTTATGTTCGACGACCTTGGAAGATTGTAATTGTGTATGTGACGTATTTCTGCTACTATAAAGCTTGAGTGTATTTCTACGCAAATAAAGAACTTTTTTTAATTCCTGCAACTTGGACTTTTAATTCTACGAACCCACAAAGTCACAATATTTTAAGAATGGCATCTGGTACAACTACAAAGATATCTACAGATATACGAATAATGGAAGAAACACAGGAAGACTAAAAAGAGATGGATTTACTTAAATTCTAAAACAAACAAGTTGTTTTTGTATTTAAGAAAAGAAGAAGAATAACGTAATAAAGAGGGCAAGTTGCAATAAAAGCAGATATTCTCGCAACTCTTGCTAAATAAATGAAGCACAAGTAAAATCTCGAATAAATAAAACAGTAACTGAAAACTTTTGAAAACTTTTGACCCTACCGACTCAGAGAGAAAAAACGGAACTATCCAGACATCGACCTGTCTCTTTCTCTTTCCTATGGGAGGGGATCCGTCTCCTTCAGCTACTGTGTTGCGAGCGCTGCGCACCCTAGCATTAGTGTTACCTCTGACGTTACTAGAGGAACCTCGGACCGAACTGCCAAGCCCCTCCCGTTGGGTAGTTGTTTGGATTAGATTGGACTCGAGGGGGCTGTTGTTCCCGATATCCGTAGGAGATCGGGTACACCTCCGGACGGGGTCGAGGGAAGCCATATATTCCCGCGTACTAGGCTGCTTAGCTAGTAGGGTGCTAGATCACCAGGCGGCTCCACCGAGGTTGATCGGTAGCCTTCCCCTTTGGGGTTGGCGCGCGTAAGTGGTGTATCCACTTCCATCCTGTCTTGAGTTTTCGGACCAGATGGGGGGCTTGCCCTATGGAAAGCCCCACGGAGGCGCCGGGCGCCCTTCGGGGACAGCTCGGTAACTCCCTGGTTGTCAGAGGAGGTTCTGTATTCACTTTGTGTGGAGTACCCTAGTAGATATGTTTGTTTTATATATATTGTTGCTTTCTCTCTCGGCAAGCATTCAGCGCTCGCGCCACTATCTGTCTCTTTCTTTTGTGCCTACGCGTGACCAGCACTGGCTTGTCGCAACTCCAAGTAAAAATTGCGATCGGTGATGCTATCCACTGCTTATATAAACCAAAGCTCAAGTTAAGTCGTAGCTCGTCTTCTATTTTTATATTTATACATTGTAATAATAAAACTATATGAAAGTTACGGTGACCTAGTACATAAATTTTCACAATCACAAGTTTTTTCTAGTCTTTCTGGGTTCCCTGTGATGTTGCTATTGCTCCCAGAGCTGAACTAAGTATTTCGGACGTCTGAGAATTTATCCTGTCCTGTTCTGGTCGAGCTCCAATTTAGGTATGTTAAAAGAAAAAAATTACAAACTGGAATTTGTATTAATTAAACAAAGAATGTGGAGAGCATTATATAGCGTTCTGATCTCTAGAAAGCCCGTTCCATGTCATTAGACCGCCGCTGTGACCTCTTTTCACACACCGCCTTTTTCCAGGGTAAAAATGTGACTTAAGGACCGTGAACCTAAAGTCTCTTATATATGCTCGATGCAGTATCTGAGACTATTTTCCTTCTCTTATAAGAGACGTCCTTAAACACAATAGGCGAAGAGGTTTGCGGTTTCTTTTGATCAAAATTACACACACACACACACACACACACACACACACACACACACACACACACACACACACACACACACACACATACACATTCACACACAAACACACACTATATTAATGATTTTGAACCAGTTTCAAGTTTGATTACTTCCCTTAGTTAACACTTTGGTAATTATAACTTTATTTTATTTTTATGTGTAAAATAAATTGTAAAAATAATGAGTTCATGGATGTATATTATGGACGGTCAATAGTTATAAATCCTTTGTACAACATTTGAACCGTGTATTTTACTTTATATGTTCGTATGTATAATATGATAGAGTCAATGAAACTCCTGGTGTAACTAAAGAAGTTTTTGGAAACCACAGAGGCATAAAACAAATTACTCACAAATCAGCAGTTATTCGTTGCAGCTGCAGAAATTTACCAATGAATTGCGACAAACTTAACTACCTCCAATTGTGATTGAATGAGATGTCCATATCAGAATATCTCTTAATTAAAAGTGTGTAATGTTTAATCTTTGCTAATCTTTAATCTTTGTAATCTTTGCTAATGAAGCCACAACAGTATAAGTACTTCATGATGTTTATAAACTCAGTGTTTAAAGTCTGAAATAGTTTAAATTAATATGCATCAGATTATAACATATTTTCTTCCTTCTAGCATTTAAAATGTTTTTTGTTAAAATTGTGTATTTTTATGTATCAACTCTAACACTAATATACCACTTTCATGATGTTTATAAACTCAGTGTTTAAACGTCTGAAATAGTTTAAATTAGTATGCATCAGATTATAACATATTTTCTTCCTTCTAGTATTTAAAATGTTTTTTGTTAAAATTGTGTATTTTTATGTATCAACTCTAACACTAATATACCACTTTCATGATGTTTATAAACTCAGTGTTTAAACGTCTGAAATAGTTTAAATTAGTATGCATCAGATTATAACATATTTTATTCCTTCTAGTATTTAAAATGTTTTTTGTTAAAATTGTGTATTTTTATGTATCAACTCTAACACTAATATACCACTTTCATGATGTTTATAAACTCAGTGTTTAAACGTCTGAAATAGTTTAAATTAATATGCATCAGATTATAACATATTTTCTTCCTTCTAGCATTTAAAATGTTTTTTGTTAAAATTGTGTATTTTTATGTATCAACTCTAACACTAATATACCACTTTCATGATGTTTATAAACTCAGTGTTTAAACGTCTGAAATAGTTTAAATTAGTATGCATCAGATTATAACATATTTTCTTCCTTCTAGTATTTAAAATATTTTTGTTAAAATTGTGTATTTTTATGTATCAACTATAACCCTAATATACCACTGTGTAAAATAGGGTTCTTAAATCTGGATAAATAAAAAAATGTTTAAACTCAGAGTGAGCAAATGCTATAAAGGTTACCTGTATGTATTCTGACGTGCATGTTATAGGCCACTCGTTGATTGAAGCTTTTTCCACAGTACTGACAACCGTACTCTTTGCGGTTGCGATGTATCTTCATGTGAGAACTGAGATATCCTCTATCGTTGAAGTATTTGCCACATTCGGGACAAGTAGCGGCGAATTCTCGGGTTCCTTCGTGCACCGAGCGATGATACTTGTAATTTCTTAGCTGTGAGAACTGCTTGCCACATTCGGTGCACTGAAAGGGTTTCTCTCCCGTGTGAGTTCTTAGATGGACCTAGAGAATAGAATACCTTCTGATTAGTGCAGTCTATTATAAATTATTGTTCCTAAGTATACAAGTGTAATAAAATTTCACGTATCTTTATATAAATATAATGCTTAGAAGGAATGCTTAGTTTATAGTTTTTAAGTGTTTTTTATACTGGTAAAGTGAGAGTTCCTCGTTAACATTTACTCCCTTAGCAAAAGGGCGCTTAGAGGCGCGCAAAAGTCACCAAATAATAATTCACTGTTGGAAAACACGTCATATCTGTTTATTAACAGAAAAATAAATTCAACAGAGTGCAATGAGAACGTCGTGAATCTCTTCTGCCCACCTGTACTTCAGGAAGTATAAGTAATGCTGGTTACACGAAGTTTTAACGAGTTGAATTCTAGTTTGAAGTCCTATTAGAGTCAGAAATAACCAGTAACGTAGAAAGAATAATGTTTGTTGTCTATTGAAACACAAAATCATTTGCTTCAAGGCATTTTAAAGCCCTCGTTCGTTATTCGTGCTTTTGACTGCACCAATTTCGTACTTAGATTTTTTTTTCTTTTCCACCAATTTCAAGAAAATGAATGTTTTCTTTCTCAAATACGGATGTTTCATTTGAAAGCTTTTAACTCTGAGCAGTTAAACTGGGCAGTATCTTCTAAATTTATGAAATACACTAATTTTGGAGCAGTGTGTTGGTATTTGGAAAATAACAGTGTTTAAGGTTATGTATATCAATGTACAAAGTACGTCCAGAAAGTAAGCTCTGTTTGGTAATAAAATTAAATTGTGTACAGATACAGAAAAATTATTTATTGCACAAAATTCTACAACTCTTAAACTACTTTTCCACATAACTGCCGAAAGTTTGCAGGTATTTGTCATAGCGAGGCACAAGTTTTTGTATACCTTCTTCATAGATGTTTGCCGCCTGTGTTTTCAACATTTTCTTTCAGCTCTTCGTCATTATTGAAGTGTTGACTGCCAAGGAAAGATTTGAGATGCAAAAACAGATGAAAGTCGCTGACAGCGAGGTCAATACTGTAGGGGGGGGGGGTGGTCAAACACGTCCCAGCCAAATCCCTGCAGGATGTTTTTCGTCGCATTTGCAGTGTGTGATCCTGCGTTGTCGTGAAGACACACAACACCTTTTGACATCGCATATTTGCCGATAAATTTAAGTTGGTTTCACTTTCCTAGCTTTCAGAAAACGAATCACAGATCAGATTTCACAAGCGGCGGGATTTTCAATCAACACCGACATTGTAATCAAGCACAACAAAGCGTACGTGGCTTACAGCGATCTCACAATGGCTGACGTTTCTTCTCCTTGAGACAGAGCGTCTACTGCGTATGTGCGGAACTGCGATCGCAGCGCTGCAGCGGAGATAAATTGAAACAGAACTTACTTTCTGGACGCCCCTTTTATTTTAAGCTTTTTCATATCAAAACTATAAATGTCTTATTTACAAAAAAGGTGACTTAAGTGTATTTGTGTTAGATAGATAGAGTGAAAATGAAAAATTCAATGCCACGGCAGGGATTCGAACCACGGATCTCCTGGTTTCTGTCCAGTCGCTCTTACCTATGGAGCTACCATGGCCAATTTTCCGTCATGACATTAAATTCTCCGTTTGAATCATGTATTTCCCCGGTAAGCCACTAGGGATTTTCGCATTCGAGATACACCGTTTTGTGGCGACTTACTATCGTAAGTACTTGACTCCCTGGCTTCATCATTTAGCTCTTATTATTTTAGTTAATTGATGGAAATTAATCATTTCTTCATATCAGCCGTATATAGGCTAATGTTTTTGATATTCAACATGAGAAAGTCAATGCCACGGCCGGGATTTGAACCACGGATCTCCTGGTTTCCTTCCAGTCGCTCTTATCCTTTGAGCTGCCATAGCCTTGACTCATATATTTCCCCGGTAAAGCACTAGGGGCTCTCGCATTCGAGATGTACCGTTTGTGGCGACTTACTATTGAAATACTTAAGTCCCAGGCTTCATCATTTAACTCTTATTATTTTAGTTAATTGATGTAAATTAATCATTTCATTATAGTAGCCGTATAATGGCTAAGGTTTTTGATAGAGTCAACATGAAAAATTCAATGCCACGGCCGGGGTTTGAACCACAGATCTCCTGGCTTTCGTCTAGTCGCTCTTACCCATTGAGCTACCATGGCCAATTCGCCGTCATGACATTAAATTCTCCGTTTGACTACTATATTTCCCCGGTAGACCACTAGGGGCTCTCGCATTCGAGATACACCGTTTGTGGCTACTTGCTATCGTAAGTAGTTGAGTCCCAGGCTTCATCGTTTAACTCTTATTATTTTAGTTAATTGATGGAGACTTACCCACACAGTTTTAATACAATTGACTGGATGGATTAGTGAAGCATGTCAATAAAAATTTTGATTTTAAAGTCTTTACTTGATAAAAAACATTTCAATCCTTCAAAAGTAGTGAAAATTTATAATTCAAATGCTGTAGTTGGTACTCACAAAGCAGCAATTGGTTCATACTGACACTGGGAGAAATTACTCAAACAACCAACATCGAAACCAGAGAAAATAAAGGTAAGATATCGTACAGGTGCAAGATATTCCTATGTAATTACTGAGTAAACAAGTAGTGCATTTATAAAAAATGAGGTTACTGGTAGGAAATCCCACAGAAAGCATTTTGTTCAGCGATGCGTAACTTGATAAATGATCAATTAAAGTTAAGCGTGTGTCACATTGCCCTTGATAATGCCTAGTGCGGTAGAATATGTTGTTAATGGCTCAAGATCAACGCAGAGTGAAAGTAAACCTACGACTCTGTGCAGAACGGAGGTCAGGGTCAGCTGACCCTGAGTTTATCGGACGCTGGTGTGATTGAATGACTGTCGCGGAACTTATGCGGTAATCGCCAAAACGAGATGAATCCCAGAGATTAAAGGATAGAGGTAGCGCAACATCCACCTACATGCAACTCCTGCCCTGACTTGAATATTAGATAGGCAAATGTTTTCTCTTGAAGTTTACAAGTGTACATTTATAACAGCAGACAACGTACTAGGCGTAACACAAGTAAAATACCATTAATTTTAAAATAATACACATGTTTAAGGGATTTGAATTTTCAAGCTTCAAAATGTACATGTTTCGTATTTTGTTTTATTAGATTAAAACAAATGCCTACATAGAGCTGGAGCTATGTTTTAAAGCATCTTTATCAAACAAACATGTTCTTGTGCCTCATGCATTTTTCAAATCTACTTTTATAATACATTCCATGATTTTTCAGAAACCTAGGCTTAGTATACATCTTCTTTCGAAATTTTAATATTAAATGTTATGTGATATTTCGTTCAGAATATTGTTTAAAAATAATACTTCCGATATATCATCTTATCTATTTATGTGTACGTCTTGATAGAGGTTGCTAATTCAGATGTTGATTTTATAACACGAATTCTAAGATACTGAAATGGTAGGAATGAATTCAAGAAACACGTTTAGAAGAGGGACGTGTGTGCTTTTATGAAAATGTTCCGTCTCACAGAATATTTTGTAAAAACAACTTTTACTACGGAAAAAAATTAAGGCTTATGTAGCATTAATGGTTTCCCAAAAATTTCTTATTGTACACTACTTATAAGTTTCCCAGGCTATAGTTTCAGTTTAATGCTAGTTTTAGTGTGAGTGGATTACTAACAAATCACCTTGTGATACTAATATATATATATATATATATATATATATATATATATATATATATATATATATATATATATATATCAGTAGTACATGAACCGAGTTGTCTTGCGCCGTGGCGCAGTGGGCTAAAGCGTCATGCCTTGGCTCCCTGCCACGGAAAGCAGCCCGAGATCGATTCCATTCTTGGGATGCGGATTTTAAGTCCCGGGTATAGGACCGCTGCCCACTCAGCAACGTGAGGAAATTGAGGAGCTTACGCTAGGTCACGAAAACTAACATTCCGACTGTGGTATGTCGAGATGCTGACCATATCTCCTCTCCATATCGGTTGGATGATCGCCCACCTCTTCCTTGCGTATGTTGGCGTGAGGCCGGCAGTCGGGTTGGCAGGTCCGGCCCTATATGGGCCCTGGGTTAGTCGCACAGAGTTGACCACTCGACCAAGCCAGTCGTTCTCCCCATGACGGCCAACACCTCTCTAACTGGATTTAGTATTAGGCTACAGTTCCTTATAGTCACCCAATAGATCGGGTATATACGTAATTCGCGTGTACTGTAGGAACCTCCCTATTTCCGCTAGCGTACCAGTGGTGAATGACCCCCTCAAGCCTATATTTTGTATGTAGCGTTTGTATGCATTATATTAAATTATATTATACGTATTAATGTAGTGAAAAGTTTTGCCAAAAATTAATTGCGAACAAAGAATGTTTATGTAAGATACATAACTATTCATGTATTTCAGAAAAAACTTTCCTAATATTCCAGTTCCAGGCATGAAAACAATTATAAGTCCGTTTAATAAGTTTAGTACAATGGGATCTCTAATCGCCAAATTAGAAGCGAAAAAGAGACGTTCTAAAAGAGAAAAAAAAAATTAACGATTTGTTTCATTCCAACTCTCTCAAATAATGCTAAGACATATTGGGCAGCAAGTAGGTATTGCAAAAAAGTTAATAGAGCTGCTAAACTTATAAAATTGAAACCATATTGTTTATGAACTAGAAAGAAATGCGAAAACATCATTGTGTCTTCGAATTTTTTTTGGGAGAAGAGAAATAGTATGTTATCATACGGATTCTCTCCTCTGCTCAAAAAAGAGAGGGGTCTATAGCTAAAATTTGAGAGGTGACGAGTGTCACTTTCTCCTAACAATATCCAGCCTGATTTTATTTGTGAGTTAGTCATGATCTATCAGAGTATAAGAAACAGATCCTCACATTTGGGAATAACTCAACGATAACACACAAAATTACGTTACCCGGTTCACTGTGTGTATAGCTGAAGGATGACAAGTCAATTTAGAACTGTGATCTAAGAATTGATAAGTGGTTTTAGTAGAGTACAGCCTTGACCGTCTGCGGTATGTCAGCTGCCGACACGGAAAACCTAAGAACATATTCTGGAAGGCATGTAGTTACGTTTCTAAATCTTGCATTAATACAAGTATACATTGCCTGAGCCATTTTTTTTAATGTACAACGACATGAAAAGTGGATATTAGTCATTTTTGGAACTGGAATAGGAATGTACCTATAAATAGCTATAAATGTATAGATATGCAACGGATATTTAACATCTACAACTGCTTAGAAATATCTAAATTCCCAATATTACATTACCTTCTTACAACAATTTCTTGTAAATTGAAATAATACTTTAAATATAGCTGAGTAGTTCAGGACTTTGAGCTAATCCTTTGGTTGGCAAAAAGTTCTAGATATGTTTGCTGCATTTCTTGTGGTAGTGTAGTCTCTAAACTGCCAACCATTTGACCTATTTTCCCAACAAAAGAATGCTATTGTGTTTTCTTGCAAGCACAAATGAAGGCCTATAACTGCATTTTATTACGTATAATAAACATGTTGTGTGATCCAAAGGCACTTTCTTTTGCAATTTTACTGTAATTTCAGTAAATTAACTTCTTTATTGAAATATAAAACACAAAATATCCTTACCTGCATTGTAACCTTACTTCTTGTGCTATGTGAGGCACGTTAACTTCGATGCGAATTTATTTGTTGTACTTTAATGGAGCTCTTGGAGGAATTTTATCACCGTAACGTGAGATATAGCCTCTGAAGCTAATAGACCAATGGAAATATTACAGAGTCAGCAGTAAAATAAGATGCAATACAATACAATAAATTTTAAATATGGTAGTGAGAGAGATATTATAAAATGTATTTAAAAAGAGTTTGGAGGAGTTGCAAGTATAGCATTTAGATAAAACTGAGAAGTGAAATAATAGAGAAGAATTCAAAATACGGAATATGGTTGAAGAAATCAGAAAATTCCAAACACATTAACAGATTGGATTTCGAGGAAACCATATAACCATGGATACATGCCAGCAAAAGAGTAGAATGGATCATTTCTGAAAGCGCTTATTTATAAAATCTTGGAAGAAGCAGCAGAAGAAGGAGTAGTTTAACATGCATGGTTAAGGGATTCTGGAAAGACGGAATATTTCGCATAGCTATCTAATATGATCGTCCGACTCTGCCGCCTGTGCATACAAATATTGTAAATAACAGTGGACATGAGTTCTGACCAATGGCTCCCCTGTATTATGTTTGGTTTCATTTAAAATGTCCACCAATCAAATCCCGCCAGGGTCGTCCTTTCTTACCAAGGTCTTTTCAAGGGGTTTTCCAGGCTAAACAAAAAATGCCAGAGAGCTAGAATGTTTTCTTCCCTCCTGAATATGATTTCATTGCGGGTAACATTAATATCCAATGTCATATAGACGGCCGTTCCCCTTTGGAACATATGAAAGTGTTAACTCGTTATCTTTGGTTTTTAATCATTAGATCACGCACACATTCACACTCTCATTCATACTTTCAGACTCTGGGAAAGATGAGGATTTATCTTGGTCGGAGAAAAATCCCCACCCCCACTGCCGGGAATCGAACCCGGGACCCCTAGCACGGCAGGCAGGTGCTCTCTAGCAACTGAGCTACGGGGCCAGCTCCAATGTCTCTTGTGGCACCACATATAGTGAGAACGGGTGCTAAACACTACCAAAAAGAAAAAAAAGGGGAAAAACAAGCAAAAATTCCGCCACAGAAGGTAAACAGACGTCAAGACAGAAGGTACTGGTTGATAAGCGCTGAGATCACTGCTAAAGATATAAAGTTCAACTTCATTTCTTTTCTTTATCTTTGATGCTTAGAAATTTATATGTTTGAGTGGCAATAAGCAAATTATGCAGGACTTTCAAAACCATTTTTATATGCTCACTGGTTCAAATTGCCTTCCGCAGCAAGTTCCCTTTATTTAGAATACTCAAAGCATTCCAAAACAGAATTGACCCAGGAAGGCTCCACTGTAGCAACTTGGCTTCTAAGACACTGTCTTATATTTTGAGACCCTACATTTTCTGGAAAATGTTCTGCCTTCCACCTTGTTTATTTTCACATATATTAAAGATATCATTCGAATTACATTCTTCAGGAAGTTAAGAGCTCGTACAATCCAATTCAGAGGGTTCCGGTAAAATGTGAGGCTCATATTCCCGACGGTCCAATTGGGGCCCGCCACTCTCGGGACTTAGTTCTTGTGTTTTGCTCAAAGATGGAGTAGTTACTCTACCACAAAAAAAAGTCCTGTCCATTTCCCGACTCCACCACTTCCTCTCATCTATTTTACCTCATTCGTTTCGAGGCTGTAACACCAGGCAGTGGCATTGTTCTGTTCCAATTTCTCCCTGGTCCCTGACGGGAATGCTGAAGCTCCTTTTCCTCCTAGGAGCGTCTTGTTCACAACAATCATCCTCAGGTTGCTGGTGGCTAAAGCAGGTTTGAGATCAAAGTGAAATCTTCAGGGATTACAAGCGCACACCCTTTCCAGATATGGTCAATCTTCGAGTCTCTCTCCATCCCTTCCCTTCCTCCAAGAGGTCATATCGTAAGTACAAAAATCCCTCCAAGGGCCTACGTGTGGTGTTTTACTAGAGACCTCCCTAAAGCTCCTAAAAGTACACAACCATTTCAAAATGCAGATAATACAACACAGAGATAAGTTACCTTGAGAGAAGCTCGTGTGACGAAGGCCTTTCCGCAGCTGGGGCAGGCATGTTCGGGTCGCCGACTTGGTTCATGCAACTTTTGGTGAGTGCTCCAATGACCACGTTGAGTGAACTGACGGCCACAGTCGGCACACGAATACGGTCGTTCTCCTGTATGGATACGACGGTGCTGGACCAGCAACTGTCTGCGTGAGAAACTCTTCCCACAGTCTTCACAACCGTGGTTCTTCGTCACTGTCCCTGAAAACATTACAGTAGCATGATTTATGTAGGTGTTTGTTTTATGAATATCAATTCTGCCGAACAAGAGAAATTAGATAGAACTTTAGCTAGATTTTGGCAAATATTAAAGTATAACATGAATAAATAATTAACATACCATATTTGAAAAGTATCGTATGTTGCATTTTCATGACAAGTTCCTTAAGATTTTACTTTTAAAACAATACTTAAGCCGAACTTTTTCATTAAATATTCTTTATTAATATCCTCTTGGTCCAAATATTCCGTCTTTTGGAGAGATTGTGAGTAAAATTGACAAATATTGTTTTACATTATTATCATTCATTAAAATGTAGATGAAGCATTGTTAATGATTATCTTCAACAATTTCTTTCAGGTAAGATATTATTGAAAAAAAAAATACGAACTATGATGTTTTGAAAATATATGTGATTATTAGGTATCACTGAGTAGTTTTGAATCCTTTATAGCACTTTTTCTATATCAGGGATTGCCAAACTTTTCAGAGTAGGAACCACATTAACCATTGAATTACAGCTGAAGGCACGGAAGTTTATTATAGAACAAAAACTTGCGAGTCACACATATCAGATAGTTTTTAAGCAGTGTTTTATTGAATTACTCTACACTTATATACTAAATTATTTGTCCTTCATTCATAATTTTATGACAGTATAAATCATGGGCATAACATTTATTTTTACGTTAGTAGCTGTTCATCTTCTAGGAGAAGAATAAATTATCTTTGTGTTGTAATCATGGACATTCGTGGTTTTAGTTTGCTGCTGCCTATCATCAAATCGGGTTCTAGAATTCTCTAATACTATAGTCAAGAGAACTTTATTTAGTTTGACATTTCACTTTTTTAAAGAAGTATGCGTTGATGTGACAGTAACCCCCGTGCAAAGTCTTTCATACGAGTTAATGTCACTTGGCAGACATTTATATAAATTAATCAACTTAACTTCTTGTTTTAGTTAATTGATGGAAATTATTCATTTCTTCATACTAACCATGTATAGGCTAAGATCTTTGATACATAGAGTCAACATTAAAAATTCAATGTCATGGCCGGATTTTGAACCAGGGATCTCCTGGTTTCCGTCCAGTCGCTCTAACCTATTGACCTACCATGGCCAACGTGTCGTCCTGACATTAAATTCTCCAATTGACTCATATATTTCCTCGGTAAACCAATCAATCATTGAGGCAGTATGAATTAAAATATGGGCGTTTAATTTGATATGCATTTTCAAAATTTGTTGATAAATTAATACAATGCTGGAGTACTATTTTAATTTATCCAAAAGGAAGAGGACGGTAAGTCAAAGCAGCTCATGGACGGGTTCAGTTCTCGGGCATTCGTATGGCAGTAGTATGATTTAGGAGATAGCAGAAAGTGATATAAGTACAACAAGCAAGCAATTTAAGCACATATGAAAATAATTATAAAGGATTAAGGCAAACTATAGAATATGCATCTGCAAAATATGACTGGAATTATTAACTTCTTAAAACCTCAAGGACGTTTAAATTCTGTTTCTTGGTTCAAAGAAATCAAAACAATGAACATAGAATGACATATACTTCAGACAAGTACGTTATGAAATAAATAAGCATTTTCAAATGTTTGTATATATTTTATGTTATCTTCATTGCTTAAAGTTAATAGATAATTTTTGGATAGTAAGACAATTACATTATTCTACCGGACGGATATATTCCTAATAGCCTACTTTAATTGGGTTTAATGTTAAAATACTTTTTAGTAATTTCAGCACGCGCTTTAAAGACACTGACTCCCAGCGTATTTCAACAAACTGGAGCCTGCATACTGGATTCAGATGTTCCAAAAGACCACGAATCCGGTCAAAATCATATGTAGCAAATGGCATGTATCAATTCTGATCCTCCACCTGTGCTAAAACAACGCATGTTTATTATGCAAAGAGAGCATGCGTGAAAATATCATAGACTGGTTGGAAAATGTTCTGAATAAAACTAATTTGCATATGAAAAATGATTTTAAAGTATTATTTATCTGAAATAAGACCTGAAGCTTTCCTGGCGAGGAATATTTCACGATTATAAATCGACGTTTTGGGAGTGTACATCGCTCCCATCATCAGGATATTCATTAAATGTACTTAAATACTTAAAACTACTTAAGAAGCAAAGATCAATACAGCTTGATAATCAAGTTAAGTAGTTACGTTTCTGTGACCCAATTAATTTTCTATACTCACGCCATCTCTTGACCTGGCATTTAATTTACTGAAAACAGTCTTTTGTTCAGTAATGCGAATTTTGATAGTGTTTTTTTAAATTCACATCCTCCAACGTTAAGTCATATCGGATGGTGAATGAATTTAATGAAATAATGCTCAAATGAGTCCAGAATCCACGGTGCTTACAGTTACCTGACATTCGTCTAGATCCTTGTGGAGGAATCAATCCGCTTCCGTTGTCTACCCTTTACCCTTCAGTTATCCGACTTAACATACTATATTCTTCATAATCTCGGGCTTCAGCTAGATAGTAAGTTTGTAACCACGAAGCTTCAGTTTATAATTTAAAATACATTATATCTGATAGAAAGAAGTTGAAGGAATACTACAGAAAACCAGTGTGTTGGGCTTCAACGTTGCCGCCATTCTGGCTCGCCAGTTCACTCGATGGATGTTCAAAGCGTCAGCCTCATGTTAAATGACTGTCGGTATCGCGATCATAGAGAAATAAGATTGCAAAGAATTCTTAGTTTCCAACCACGAATGCAACACTTTATACTTACTTCATGTTATTATTGCCACACTAGTAACATCAAATGGTTGTAGAATGCTTAGAAAATTATTACAGAAATTTCCTGGAACATTTAACGCAGGTGGACTTGTTATTCAAAGTATCTATATGGCCGCGGTAACTGTTTTAATTCCCACACATTAAAATTCCGCAGTTACATGGAAACGTCAGTTCTCATAAATCAGATGCATTCCCATTGCTTTGCACAAGTTTTTACCCACCGTGGAGTTATTTGCGACTCCTGCTAGTTGGAAATTCTGAATATTTTTATCTCACTCCTATTGGCTGCTTTTAAAATGTTTGCTCATTGGCGCTTTTTTCTACCAAATGTCTAATTTCTCTCAAAATCTATTAACGGCATTCAAGGCGTCTTTGGGTCCTAGATTATAGAAATATTTCAGCCTTAAAGATTAGTGAGTAAGGGGAGAAATGCTGTCCCCTGCAAATTCCTCAAGGATTCTTGTCTTTCGTTTTATTTCAGTCAGCAGACCTTCCGTTACAGAGTACCTTGAATGTTGCTTCAATTATAATATGAAAGAGTAAATGCAAAAGAGCATCAAATCAGGGAATAAACATCACAAGAAAAGCATACAAAATTATGGTCGATCAAGGGAATCCAAGATGGTTCCATCTATAAAAAAGTTTACATATAAATGACGTGTACGTATAAAAGTCACAGAGGTCCTGGTATCTCATTGTGTAATGCTAAAGCATTATTACCTGTACAGCACGCATTGATAAAAAGTTTATAGCAGTCTTCAAAGGAGATGCGAACAATTACCATAAAAAATACCATCAGCGTTAGAAGTTGAAGATGACTTACCGTTATTGTTGTTGTCATTCTTGGTGTATGCTGTCGGGGCTACGGCGGAAGCACTAAGGATTTGGACCTCATCATCCTCAGCTTCCCTCTTGTTGCCTGCCACCTCTGTGACCCCATTTGTCAACTTGCCGCTGTTGTTGCTTGCGTCCTCATCATTATTCTCCTCGTCGTTCATGGAATTCGGCTCCGTCTTCAAGCTACCGACATCGTCAGCGGTGACTTTCCTCGTATCGCTACCTTCATCTTCCTCTTCTTTCTTTACTGCTAATAGCTTGTCCCGATGATCCGGGAGACGCGGAGAAGATAGTTCCGCGATGTGTTTTAGCTTCTGCTGGAAGGAATCTGGAGGAATGGCAGGCATCTTTTGTGTTGCCGCCGGCAAAGCTGTGCTTGCCGTTGTGGACAAATCTCTGGCTTTCTCGGTGTTTTGTTCACGGTAAAATTCCTGCAGTCTCCGTTCCTTTAATCTACAAAGAAGTGTCTCGGTAGTGGCCAGGCTTCGTTTCCGCATGTCTGGTTCGTTGGCTTCGTGGCGTCTCAGTTTTGTGAGCCCCTCTGCAGGATCCGTGTTTTCCGCAGGATTCTAAAATAATATAACATAGGATCATTAAGAACAGTAGCGTATTCTCCATAAGTGGAATACTTGCACTGTAGAATAATGCAATAAATGCATTGTAGAATAATGAAATGACCTTAACATGCATCTACAATTAAAATAGTAACAGTTAAATGATACAGGTAACAACAATAACCCACGAACTAAGATAGCACAGTCTGAGTTACAGAGGTTAATAGTTTAGGAGAGTTGCTGATGTATCCCCACCATACGGCCAATCATGACATAACGACAACCTGTGAAATATGGAGAAATTCATGCATCACGTTGCATTGTGAACAGTGTTTCTTGAGAACGTTTTAGTGAATTTTGCCCACCAATCTTCAAACTAAGGATGATTCTAAAAGTGACGCTGCTTAAACCGTGTTTAGTAGTAAACGCTTTTCAGTTGCTTTCATGCTTTGATAAGTTCAAAAACTGAGGGGGCTAAGAAAGGTATTTTGCGAAGTTAAAAAGAAAAAAAGACGGTTTAAAAGGCAAAATCAATGACTCATAAGAACTTTGAGGGTAAGTCTAAAATTCACAGAAAAAGAGATTAATTTTGCTGCTCTGAAACTTTCTGAAGTCTTTTCTGCTATCCATGTTTGTTGCTCGGATAGGTTAAAATTTCCTTAACTCCACGAATCTCCCACTCTCCGTGGGCTTGCTCTAACCCACTGAGCTACTACGGCCAACATGCCGACATGACATTAAATTCTCCAACTGACTCGTATGTTTCCCGGTAGACCACTAGGGGCTCTCATATGACACGCACCTTTTGTGGGGACTTACTATGCTATAAGTACTTAAGCCCCAGGCTTCATAGTTAAACCTCTATGTTATTAAGGTAGATTGATAGAAATAATCATTTCTTTCACACTAGCCGTGTGTAGGCTATGGTTTGAATGAGTAGAGCCAGACAGACAAATTCAATGCCATAGCCGGGATTTGAACTCTGTCATATGGCGCCAATTTGTTAGTGCATCTCAAATGTATGCTGTGATTGATACAGAGGGCTTACGGTGAATCGACTATCAAAACACGTGCCTATGTGTAGTACGGTAAATTCTAAAGTGATTGAGAAGTAGTGGTAAATTTGCCTCTCTCTGGTCGGCCAACAACTGAACTGAACATCGCTAAATTTAAGGAAATTACCATTTAGATTCTGTGTCTCATGAATTGATTCGTATCATTTTAAGCCATTTTTTGGCATGTCACGTGTTGTCGCTCGACTAGTCCTCAAAGATTTGAACTTTTCTGCAAAAATACAATCGCTTAAGGATCGCTGAGTACATGCTAGAACAAGCCAACTCCGACCCCACATTCATGAAACGCATTGTAACTGGTGATGGCACGTGAGTTTACGAGTTTGACACGCAAACCAGTCTACAAGCTTCCGAGTGGCGCCTTCCAACTGAACTAAAACCCAAAAGGGCGCGTCGAACTCAATCAAAATTGAAAGTCATGTAGACAGTTTTTATCGGTTATGGTGGTGTCGTGCATTCTAAGCTTGTCAGAAGGTCAAAGAGTAAACAACGACGACGAGGTACTGACAGGCTGTTCACAGCCCGAAGGTTTCTGCTGCGCGCCCAACCGCTTTTTAGGTTCACCACAAGTAGAAGTGTTTGGTGTATGCAGGATGGGATGGGATTATTCGAATAAAGGTAGGATTATGAGGTAATTTGCTTACTCTAATTTTGAACAGGATGCAAAACCAAGTGTTTGACATCCTCATGTTTGTAGAGTTTAAACCTTATAGGGACAATTTTGAATCCAAACAGCTCATTGGAAGTTTAAAAATGGAGTTGGGCTTTTGCTGCTGCTCGGATTAACTCCGGTATGACAGTAAATAAACACCATTATCTGACCGTTATGCAGCATTTGAGAGAACAAATACGGCGAAAAAAAAAAAACAGATTTGTGGCAAGAGAAACGATGGATTCTGCACGACGATAACATCCCAGCTCATAAGGCTGTCATTGTGAACGAATTTTTGGTTAAAAAAAAACTCAACAAATCTCACGGAACAGCCAGCGTATTCACCTGATCTATCTCCGGCCAGCTTCTTTCTCTTTCCAAAACTCAAGTTACCACCGATGTCTGTCGATAGAAGACATAAAGAGAGTTCGCGGCGTCAATTGACAAAATTCCAAAAAATGCCTATAAACTGATTTGATAATTGGATTATTGTTGGCATAAATGTATAATTTCGGAGAGGGCCTACTCTGAAGGCGATGAAATAAAGTTGGATGAATAATACATATTTTATGTTTCATTGACCAATTTCCGAAACTTTCTATACAGAATAGTATACTTATCTAATAGCCCTGCGATAAAAAGCAAACAAGCTTCTAAATGTCATATCCATTTAAGATTCACGCAATGTACAGAAGCACTGTTATAGCGAAACGTCTTTTGAGGAATACATCCGTGAAATTGAAAATACTTCGCAAACCGTGCTTCCAAAGGCCTGTCACGCATTACATTGTCACACGAAAACACCGTTTTGTCAAGACGGTGTCACAACAGGCATTCACGACTCTGGACGACCGTAGTTGAGCAACTGTCTTCATAAACACATATCCATCACATTGGAATGTGTCAAAGCAGAGACTCTTAAACATACAATGTCTTTATTATTTCGTTACTCTTGTCATTTGTAACCTCTCGTGATGCACGAATGGTTGCGAAGGAGAAACGTTGGACAATGCCTTTGATCACAATTGTCTTCTCGCTTTACAATCGTTACTCCAAGAAGAGCAAGATCGTGACAAATGCGACATCTTGAATACTTTAATTTCAGAGACCTTGGCTTAGAGTTCGGTTTCTAAAGAATCTCTTAGATTTGGTGGAGCGTAAAGTACCAAATAGATGTTTCATTTCTCCGTAATCCACTGCATCATGTGACATAAGATTAGTTCTACTTTTTGAACAGCGTCACGGCTCCTAAGTGTAACTAATTTGTAGAATAAGATTAGGGATGTGGAGTAGCACAAGATGGAGCTTCTGAGCTAATGATGTTCGACTAATCAATTCCTTAGTGTAAAGAACAGTTGTTATAGCAAGCAATAATCTCCTTCTAAAATAAAATAATACCTTTTGACAACTGAATCGCTTGGTGCAAAAACCCCCCAACTATTTATATAGACGCATCTATTAGCGTCTAAATCCCTCATATCCACGTTAAAATGTCCATTCAGCAACTGGTTGAAATATTTGTTTGGCGCAGAAACCTCACATGTCCTGGTCATGGGGGATTTTTATTCAAATTACTAGATTGGCCACGTGGCTAGCGGATTTAAGTGATTATTTTTGTTACCGTTTAGCATAATATTATTAGTTAGGCATCAGTTAGTCGTAAGTTATCTTTGAATAACAAAAGAAAAGTGTATAATTATTATTTGCAACATGAAAGTACAAAAAAAGTAGACAGAAGAACCAAGCATATGTAAACAACAAAATGTCCGCGATTGTCGGAAGACAACGTTTTCTTATTGGAAACAGACTCCTGGAGTTGCCAAAGCTCGAAATTTCAAAGATGGGATGCAGGAATACACTTTCAGCCTTGCAGAACAAAAACCAATTCCAGACTTTCCAACAACAGGAGCTTTCTCCTCTGAAGTGGCAATGATTGGTGATAGGAAAATGGCTGATTTAAAAGGATTCAAACTCTACCTTCCCACACGATCAAGAAATTCAATCCTTTTATGGACATTTATATACCAAACCCATTTATATGTCTGAAGAAAATTGATGTAAGTTGTATTGGACAAAACTACACTAATGTAATTGTTTTTATATTTAATGTACTCTCTTACAGAATTTATATCAGTTTCGAGCAGAAACTCCTCATGTCGAACATGCTTAATTAATCATATCTTGGAACTGAATATGAAAGGAAGTTTGCAAACATACAGAAACGATGTGTTTTCCATCCAATTTAGATACGTGAATGTAGATTCTCAGTTGGGTGTATGCAGAGTAGTTAAGTGTTTTGCTTTCCTAAAAAATCACACCAATTGGACATGTGGGGTTACTGCACCAGGCAATTCAACTATGAAATTAGGACAACTCAAACCAACTAATATACAGAAAAAGTCATAACTTACCATCAGTTGGAAAATTGACGGTTTAGAGATAAAAGTGTGCCATTTACTTCCCAACAAGAGCCTATTCCTGTAATTACTATAACTTTGCTCAATTGGGGTTGTTGGTTTACTAGTTGAAGCCTGGGCTACGATCTCAAAATCTTTTGTAACATTTTGCACAACATGTAAGTTAATAAATTAAATTAATAAAGCAATAACTCTTTGTGTATCTATATTGCTAAATGGTTGCCAGTGACATTGGAAAACCATTTGCATGTTTGTAAACTGATTTTTTATATATACTGTGACTTCGTAGGTTGGTAGAATCAAAAGTCTTGTTTGTAGAAATTTAAAATGTCCTTTATTGCAGTAAACAGGAGCTTTGTACAACCCTTGCAGCAGCAAAAAAGACGTGACATTGACAAACAGCAGTCTTCAAGGTTGACTCGATGCTCTGCTGCATGTAAACTAACGAAATAAATCACTGCGGTACGTTTAAATGTCCATTGTCGCAGAAACCATCACACAACTCAACTCCACTACACAACAACTGCACAACTCCTGCTTCTCACACTTTGCCGCTATATTATACCTCCCAGTCATTGTTTTGGAATGCAGTAGACCATTCGATAACAATCACGATGGAATCAGAAAAGCGGAAAATTTCAGACTTGTCTCTGTCTCTTTCTCGACAAGCGTCAGTTCTGCGCGCCACTATCTGTCTCTTTATTCCCTGCCCACGCGCACAGCTTTGGATTTACGGCGGCTCCAACACAACAATGCCAACGGTTGATGTAGTTAAGGTCCATTAATATATATATATATATATATATATATATATATATATATATATATTTGCAGCTTGGCTAACAGTTATTTTTATTGTTTAACAATCCAATTTATATCTCTTATTGTTTGTATTCTTTGTTTATGGCCATCTTCAATTGCGGAAGCTGAATTTAGGAATAAATTCTGTATGTGTGATGTAAATTTATGATATGCTACAAAATTCACATATATTTATGCTTGAGCAAAATTGAACAATTCCATGGTTTGGCAGATGCTTTAGCACGATGGGTAACATTATGCAAATTCAAACGGCTTATATCTTCGGATCCTCTTTATGCTATTTATGTGAGAGTTAAAGATATTTAAGATTTCGATTCCTATCTCATTTCCAATAAAATGCTACACATCGTGAAATGTCCTATTGGTTTATTAAGCATTGTAAAGCTATCGCATAGTCCCTTCGTTTACTATTGACAAATCATCATCACTTTCCAAATACAAATAATTAGTATTTTCGTTGTTGCGAAGCAATTTAGATGCAAAGAAAGCATCAGTTCAGTCCAGTCAGGTGCTCGAAGCCCATATGAGGTTAAATGTACTTACATACATGAAATGGGGTTTAACCACTTGTTAGATTGGATGAGGAATGTGAAATTGGGATTGGGGATTGGAGAGAAAGCAGTTGGCAAAATTGCTCCTCGATAGCTGCTAATCAGGATGCAACGACACTTCTGCACACTGTTGTTTATCTATTCCTATATTAATGTTGAAATGGTATAGAAACATAGGTTTATCTGCTGCAGGAGTTGTTACCATGTGACGAATGGTGCCTGCATGGCATTGAGGGAACTCACTTTCTCAAGCGAATGATCAGAAATCCACTAGAGAACATAATCAATGGATATAGGAACAGCAATGCATTTCAGTTGCTCTTATGGACGCTCTAACGAAATCCAGAAAGAATTAATGAATTAATTAATGCATTCAAATTAAAAACTTATTTACTGACATTGGATGGAACATAATGACATAGGACTCGACTAGTTTCGTAAATAATTAACTTACATATTAACATAAGACGTTTACCATTCATATGGAAATATTGCCAGTTTTATCTGTTGCAAATGAAATTCCGTTTTCTGTACTAGCATACAGATTAGAGTGATTTTGTCAAATCTGTTTGCTCTTTAACAGAGTTAACGTCATCGGAGAGATTGAGAAACCGCCATTTACCGAGAAAACGTGATATTAGGCAACAAGGAGAGTGAAGGATTGATTGTGTTTTCCTTAGTGTTTCCATTGTAAGTATTTTGGCTGGTCATCAAGTGTATGTTCTTACCTGGACACGAGCGACTATCTTTCTTCGAATCTTGAATACTAACAGCAGTATGGTTTAATTTCCAGTCAGAACACTCATAAATAGCTTCATTATTCTGCCTGTTTTCCAGAAATACTGCTCCAGTCGGTACCAAAAGATTTCACATACTTTTAACGTAGATTGAAAATTTGTTTCTTCTTTGATAAACCATAGAACTACAGGTAAGTAATTTTACCTGTTGTTTACAGTATAAGAATGTTTGTAACGTCGAACATTCAAATCAAAATTTAAGCAACAATCTTCAACGTTGTTGTGTTATAGCACCTCAATATGGTACTTACTTGTGCAATGCACTGGATTCTTATTTAATGAGCCATAACCTGCAGTTTTCCGTTTATCTGCTTCACTATTTTGTGCTAATGTGCCGCCGTATTATAGGGAAATATATTTTTAAACTATTTTTATGTCGCCATCTTGACTACTAATTTGCATGCTAGTTCTTTCTGAGCATTTTAATCATGTTTTGTTTACAACGTATCCTTTTGACACTGATTCATTACGAGTTTGTATTAATAGGAAATATTTTAGGGGAAACATTAATTTAAAATTAAAGATGAAAGAAGATCATAAATACTATAAAACTAAATTGGAAGGTTTTGACCCAATGTGCTACATACGTAATGTCTGTGGCGCCCGCCTCGGTAGCGTAGATGATGGCATGTCTACCTCACGTTCAAGAGGTCCCAAGTTCGAATCTTGGTCAGAGTGAGTTACCTGGATAAGGTTTTTCCGGGTTTTCCCTTATCCTTCAAGACGAATGTCAGGTACTCTAAGCTCCATTGGACCCTGAACTCATTTGGGCATAATTTCACCCAATTCATTCACCGTCCGATATGACTTAACGTTGGAGGACGTAAATTAATAAAAAATTTCTGTGATTAACGTCAGGAGCGTATTCCACTAAAAACCTGGGTTGTTATTTCCAAATTATCACGAATAAGTCGGCTTTTCGTTTTTATTTTTCACTCTCCACACTTAATAGAATTCTAAATGGAATGGTTTTAGTCGTAATTTGCTCAGTAATTTGTTTTGGAACTGATGATAATGTTTAACAAAGTTATCTTTGAGTTGCTACGACCTAATTGCCTCCGCTCTCCACTACTCCACTCATTTTTAGAATTACTTGTCAGGAGGAGAATGTATCGACGATTACTTTATTGACGAAATGTTATGCGTTGAACTAATTTTGGCAGATATTCTCCTCTTCACAAAAATAAATGTAGTGAAAAGACTTGACAGGTCCACTCATGCTGCGCATTAACAGAAAATGTGTTGAATTTTCTACCGTTATATTGTGTCCATTTAGCTCATATTTAAGACAATTTCAACAAAATTTCTCGAAAGTTGCCTCGCACAGTGTGATAGTCTTATGAGAGAACATGAAGTTCACATCAAAATCGGTAACATTGGGCGACAATGAAAATGTTTTGGGCTCAGAAATAGTGAATTTACATGTATTTCCATCTGTCGAATTCAAAAATCACCATAAAATGATAGATTAGTTCTTGTTTTGAAGATAAAGTAACTTTTTATCTTTTAGAGTGAAGATTTTAAATTTGGGGGAATTTTATTTGGGAGTTGGCACAGCTGTCAAATAACAAAATACAATCAGAGAGACATTTTGGAAATTAAGTGATGCAAAAGTTAAGGAAGGCATATTTGTCGGACCACAAATATGAGAACTTGTAAAGGATCCTGCATTTGACCAAATATTGGAGGGGAAAGAAAAGGAAGTTTGGGAAGCCTTCAAGGGTGTGGTTCATGGATTTTTAGGCAACAAAAGAGATAACAACTACAAGCATTTGATGACAGTGTTCCTGCAAAAATACCGTAACCTTGGATGCAACATGTCCCTTATGATCCATTTTCTCCACTCCCATCTAGACTTTTTCCCTCCTGGTTGTGGAGATGTTAGTGATGAACATGGGGAGAGAGATTCCATCAGGACATTTCTGTTATGGCACAAGGATATCAGGGCCGTTGGAATGAAGTAATGCTTGCGGATTACTGTTGGTCGTGTATAGGGATTCTGTGGAACTCCATCACAAGAGGCAATTTAAAAGACGACGAAGTCAATAGGCCACCACATGATTCTCTTCAGACATGACTATCTGCGAAGTATTTTTACAGCAATTTAGTACTGTTAGCATGTAATTACCAGTTAAAAAAATCAAATGCACTTTCATTGTTGTTAGCATGTATGTAATTAAAATGTATTCTTTTCTCTCAATCCGTTAATATGTAATACTTCCACCTTGTGTATATCATAGAAACTAGAGCTAATAAAAGTTTTCATTGTCATATTTGTTTTTCTCAACCCAAAATTAATAGGAATTGTCTCATGAACTGCTCGAAATATCCAACTTTTTTTTTTTTTTTTTTTTTTTTTTTTTTTTTTTTGCCCATTGTAATTTATGTGCGAAGCAGTACAGAATAGAGATCATAATAACGGCGAAACTCAGAAGAAAAGTAGTATATCATTTAGATCTGGGTGTAATGTTAAAAATCTCAGTGTGCACACGCCCCAAGCTGTATATGCTGGTAGACCTTCAACACCTTATCTATTGCATGGCCTAAATAATGAAACTGAGTTTTGCCACGCACATGTTAATCTGTAAACACAATTTTATGATCATAATTATAACGAGGTTATCGTTCCACCGATAACAGCTCTGTCAACAAGGTAGGTGGGCTACAACCTTACAGTTTAATAGTTTCGGAAAATTCCTTCAATTTGTTTTTACCATACGTGCTTGACCTTAGTTTGCTTTATAAATAGCACGTACATTTAAAAACATAATCGAAGTTTACTTTCCTGACAGAAAAGGCATTTATGGACAAACCTATGAAAATTTACTGTGGTTAGTAAAGTTCTGATACTTCAACTTATTGGCTATTTAATGAAAACTTTATAGTGCAACTGAATTGAGAAATTTCAGTTCTAAGAAATTACTCGTTCTGTTTTCATTCACTTGGTAACCGTAATGTTTGAACTGTTACTGTAGGCAAAGTTTGTAGCTCTAATCTAGCCACATTTGTGCCTATATTGTTTATGTTATTTTATTATCCATTAGGTTCAATCTTTCAGAAGCTTCATGTCTCTAACGGTGTCTGCGTCGAAGCCAGTGTTCGACTCATTCATTAGAAGCTGTATATTTATGGCATTTTAGATCAACAAATTAGTATGTGGCCTATAAATTAACTTAAGATGTACATCTATTTTGTACCAATTTTCATAAGTTTAATTGCTTCAAAATTAAAGTCAAAATATAAGGATGTCCGTTTATAGGTATATAAACATCGGTTAACCTCTTCATTGTCATTATATTATTATAGAACTCAGTTACATTAATATGTATGAACGTAATGCTACAGAATCATCATCAGCATAATCGTCGTCGTCATCATCATCATCATCATCATCATCATCATCATCATCATCATCATCATCATCATCATCATCATCATCATCATCATCATCATCATCATCATCATCATCATCATCATCATCATCATCATCATCATCATCATCATCATCATCATCATCATCATAATCATCATCATCATCATCATCATCGGTTTGATGGTGGAGGTGTTGATGGTATAGAAAATGATAAATTATATCAATAACTGATGTTTGAGTATCTTGTACAAAATAATTTTACAATTTTACATAGAAAAACCTATTATAACTTGTATTTTAATCGGTATATATTTTCAAGTAAATTCTGAATTAAAATTACTAAAAGACTATTTTAAATAACATTAAAAATCGGCATTTAATTTTATTTAATGAATTTAGACCAAGTTAGTTCGTTGGACCAAGAACTCATAAATAAAGCAAATTATAAGATTATTTACGATTTGTTAATCTTAAATTCATCAACTAGAAATCTCTTTACCAGAAAACAGGATGATATATCATTTCCCAATAAAATGTGACTCAACTGTTAGCAGTAAGATTTTGTATAAGTTCAATGTTCATTCAAAATACCTGTTTACAAATTCACGTCTTGAAACTTTTACACTATCTAAAACGAAATTGATATAATTTGATCTAATTGTGCAGCATTTAGGATGAGTTGTGTACGAATTACCGAAAATTGAGTATTTTAAACCTTTTAGCTTCCTCAGATTTATATAATTTCTGAATGAATTAAAGTATTTTGATAATCTTCATTTTAATTTGAAGTTCAAATATGTGCTTACGTCTCCAACATTTATATTAAAATTCCTGGAAAACTGCAGTTTTGTTGCGTTATTTAATAATTTTTAAATAAATATGAAGTAATTTAACTTTTCAAATAATACGTTTAAGTCATTTTTTGTAGAAAACCATTTAACAGAACATCTTGTGAATTATTTTAACATCGTTTTAATGATTTTTTAAAATTACACTTATGCTAGAGTATTTAAAATGTGCTTGAAGTGTAAATGTTAAAAGAACAAATATTGAATTTTGTAAAATAAAACTTGAAATTACGTTAAGTAGATAAAGTATGGCCTATTAATACAGTAGATATACTCTGAGCAAGGTGGGCTTAAGTGTAATGAATAATCGAAAACCCCCAAGACTTGTGTTGACATTTCAAAATGTTGTGAAACAGGCAATTACAAACGCGCATAATGATGCATAAATCTGGAACTTAGTACTTCGAATTACGGGTATGCACACATTTTAGCATAAAACCTATTAAAGTCATTTTATGATCTGTAGAGCATCAAGACACAATAGCTTATAGTGCCATTCAGCAGAACCATTATTGTTGCTTCCTGCTTGAGTATGCAACTCGTTTGCTTTTTGCATAATGAAAGCTTTCTGGGCATGACAATTTTAAAGAGATCATCTTTATCGAAACACAAGGACCGCAAGACCTCCAGACACGCACAGTGGTATTCCACAAGCTTCCCTTCTGATTGACACTTGGTGAGCAACTCCTTTCGTGTACGTGCACATTGTCTCAAGTGAGAAAATTACCATCGTGGGAAACTCAAACAGGAGGGCCTGTCAAGGAGCTGAGAAATGACCGCAGCAGTGGCTAGATATTAGGTAATAGCAAATGCATTAAATGCTAAGCTCGTTCAGTGAGCTTCTGGAATGGTAAATATATGCTGATATTCGATCCGACTTAAATATATTCTACTTTCCTAAAAGTACACTTTCTGTAAAAGAACAAATACGTTTGGTTTAAAATTCAATGAGGTGAGAAACTGATGTCATTATTATTCCCTCTGTAACATCCAAATGAAGTTTCATAATACATAACATGCACGTGTGTCACAGAGATGATGAATTAACAAAACAATAAACATCTATGCCGAGAATTATAAATAATAAATTGACAGCCAAGGGGAAGAATACCAAGCAGTTCAAAGGCGGGTTCTGCAAAATAAGTATCTAACACATTTATAAATCATTGAAAGAGTATTTAGAAAATGTTGGAGGACATAACTGAAGAGCGGAAATGATTAACTTGTAATTGCTATCTTTGCCAAAACATGTTTTTGTAGCTGTGTTTCTCTGTTAAGTCACAAATTACGACTTCTTTGTAATGGCAAGTGAAGGAGAATGAAACTATTTGCTTTAATTTTTTGCGTCTTTCAATTTGGAGAAGAACAATTCAGATTTGTTAATATCCTAACAATGTGTTACAAAATTCGGGTATGTTTGCGTTGTATTTTCCATCTCTTAAGAGAACATTAAAATTCATAGCAATTAAGAAATAGATAGGTGTGAATAAAGCTGGTGGTGGGTCCTTATTAAAATTATTTTCTCTACTAACTACTAGAATGTGAAGGCAATTTATTTCCACTAGATGTCCAATTTGCAGATTTCATCATAAACACCGTTTTGAGATATAAGGGAAAAAAGTATGTTTATAAAAGCACAACATTTCCCCACGAATTTTTACATGGACAAATTATACTGGAAAAAAAAAAATCAATGTTTCGAGCACTTCACGAGGCAATTCCTACTAATTTTAGGTTGAGGAAAACAAATATGACAATGAAAAAAATTTATTAGCTCTATTTTCTATGATACAAACAAGGTGGAAGTGTTACATACATGTAATGTGCATTTGATTTTTTAACTGGTAATTATATTCTAAGAATTCTAAATTTCTGGAAAAATACTTCGCAGATAGTCGTGTGGGAAGAGAATCGTGTGGTGGCCTATTGACTTCGTTGTCTTTTAGCTTGCCTCTTGTGATGGAGTTCCGCAGAACCACTATACAAAGACCAATAGTAATCCGCATTCATTACTTCATTCCAACGGCCCTGACATCTTTGTTATATAACAGAAATGTCCTGATGGAATCTTTCCCCATGTTCATCACTAACAGCTCCACAACTAGGAGGGAAAAAGTCTAAGTGAGAGTGGAGAAAATGAATCTTAAGCGACAGACTGCATCCAAGGTTACGTATTTTTGCAGAAGCAGTCACCAAATGCTTGTGGTTGTCATCTCTTTTGTTGCCTAAAAATCCATGAACAACACCCTTGAAGGATTCCCAAGCTTCCTTTTCTTTCCCCTCCAAAATTTGGTCAAATGCATGATATTTTACAAGTTCTCTTATTTGTAGTCCGACAAAAATGCTTCCCTTAACTTTTGCATCACTTATTTTCCAAAATTTCTCTCTGATTGTGTTTTTTTATTTGATAGGTTTACCAACTCCACAAAAAATGCCCCCGAATTTAAAATCACTCTAAAAAAACGAAATGTCACTTTATCTTCCAATGAAGAGCTAATCTATCATTTTATGGTGATTTTTTAATTCAGCAGATGTAAATACATGTAAATTCACTATTTTTAAGCCCGAAACATTTTAATTATTGCCCAGTGTTGTTAGTACCTTTTGTTCCATCATCGTCATCATGATCATAATCATTGTCATCAACAACATCTTCGTCATCTTTTCTTCTGGATCAGAACATATGGATCAGAAAATACTATACCCACCTCATCTTCTTATCGGAAAACTTCATTTCAAGGGTTCTGTCGGACAGGAAATTTCATTGAATCATTTTTATTTTTATGATAAGAAAGTTTCCTAAATACTTAGATTGTTTACGTTAACTTGACAGAAATTACTTACTCGTACATAAGTACTCACGTATTTATAAATATTCGTGAAACAGTTCTCACGAAGCTGTTGTTTTTTATATGGAGGATGACATTTATCATTATTTTCTACTGTGTGGTTACGCTTTTTATGGGTGTTGTTATTGTTTTCACATTTATGCATTATTTCTTGGCAGATGGCAGGCAGGTCTTGATTTTCAATTTTTTCTGGTAATCATTGCTTTTTCTGTTATGTCGCTTGGTTACTTTTTGTAATTTTCCATAAGTTTCCGCACGGAAACACTTATTCATGTGTTAACGGTATTATAATACGCTACGAAAAATTGTTCTTCATTGCCTAGAAATAATATAAATGCACAGTGAAGAATTTAGGTTATGTTTTTACAAGTCACGCAGAAGCGAACAGTGAGAACGAATGAATCAGGTGTGGCGAGTACATCTGTTCTTGAACTTCTGTAGTTTTTTGTGTTTCGAGTAGAGCAGAAGGATATTATAACATCGTTATGGTCTTAAGTACAATTTTCGAATCCTGATGAATAGGAATTTGCAATATATATGACACAATAAAATAAAGGTATCGACGTTTCTTGTGCAATCATTCACACCTGTATGTATACATGAATTCATAATATATTTTTGAAGGAAAAGATTGGAAATAATCATAAAACAATTTATTACACGGAAGTTTATATCTCAGAATACCAGTTTCTGATCACAAGATAGACCAAATAAACATTTGACATTAGAATGCTTCAGGGGAACAGTTCTTTGACCACATAATAGTTTCACGCCTTAAGTTGACATTGTCTTCTACTTAATTGCTATGTAATAGCGTAAACATCGTAACATTTACACGTTTTATAGCTAGGGATACCATACGTCCTGGTTTTACCAGGACAGTCCCGGATTTTAGCCTTTATTGTTCAACTGTCCCGGTGCCACGAAAAGTTTTACCCGGGACGCTAAATGTCCCAGCTTTTTTAGAGGTTTATCAGTACTGGATATTTTTGTATCTTAAATACCCGAAATATTTCTAATTTTATTGCACTTGCAGTCCTTTACATTGAGAAATATGTTTTTCACATAATCAGGTAAATATCAAAAGGGGAATATTTCGCTATTTGATTGTTATGTTGGTACTGAAGCGAATGTTTACTATCGGCGGAATTTGAATACTTATTTCGACAGACGTCGCGGATTGGCTTGAATCTCATTCTATGTGCTCGCTTCCAAGGTGAACACGTGGATACTAAACTTATTATTCAGTTTAATTTGTTTCTACTGTAATTGTGAAGTGAATTAAGGTGTCTAAGCGAAAGAGCAATTTCCATTTTTATAGAGAGTAGTGTTGATAGTGCTAGATCTGGATCAGAAGTGGAGTGTACATAGTTTCTTCCACAGTATGTTTAGCCATGCAGGGAAATCTGATATCATGGAACATGTTCAGTAAATAATGTTCAGTTAATGCTACTATGCTAATATCTGTATTAGTGCATTATTTACCCTATTTGTATATGTAACAGCTCTTTCGGTTTTCCGAAAACATCAACTCAAAGTTTCCCATTTTTTCATTTCAGAATCTGGGATCCCTTATTTAAGGGTATGAGGATAAGAATCTGCAAATATATTCTAGAAATGACAACCAAGTGGTTAGAAAGAATGTATGGAGCACTAGTTGAGTCCAAAATGTCGTATGCAGTGGAGATCTGGGGGGGGGGGGGGTACAGAGGTAAACAAAACGGTGGACCAAAAGTACAGAAGGTTTTGTAAAGAGCTACTAGGCTTAACAAGATTATCACTTAGGGAAGTGGCTTTAGTAGAATTAGGAAAGTCAAGAAGAAATGGAATAATAATGGAAAGAATAATGACATTTTGGTATAGGTGTATGGCCAAATGTACTAATCATCAAAAGCCCGCGTCGGTAGCGTGGTGGTAGAGCGTCTACCTCACGTTCAAGAGGTCCCAAGTTCGAATCTCGGTCAGGGTGAGTTACCTGGAATAAGGTTTTTTCCGGGGTCTTCCCTTATCCTTCAAGACGAATGCCGGGTAACTCTAAGCTCTATGGACCCTGGGCTCATTTGAGCATCATTTCAGCCATTCCCTTCATCGTCCGATATGACTTAACGTTGGAGGACGTAAATTACACAATAAATCATGAAAACAAATATTTCTTACTTAACATTAGGATTCTGGAAACAGTTGCAGATGCATAACTAGGAAGTATTATCATGAGCAACAGTATTGAGCTGTAAAATATATTCTCCATTATCTTTACTGCTGCCATAGCGACCACAGAATTTCTACCTTAACTTTTCTTTTTGCAGTTCGAAATGATATAGCCTTCTTCCATAATGTCAACGAAGTTATATTCCCGCATATAATTCTTGGAATAGATGAAAGTTTGGGGATAGTGTTGCAATATTTGTGCTCTTGAAAGATTCCTTTACTAAATCTCAAATTCTTAACGAGAAAATGTGCCATCATATTTTAAATATTTAAAAATTTACCATACGTTTCCTTAAGAGATTTCTCCTTAAAAATCGGATAAGTTTTGACCAGAGATATATTACTATTGATGTAAGAAGATAGAGGATACTGTGTTTGTAGTAAAAGCATAAGCATTGCTCACAAATAAACTGTTCAATGCAGAATTAATTTGACTAATAAGGATACTTGAGATCCACCTAGGCGTATGCTGCACTTAACTGCAATAGTATAAACTAAATAAGTCGTATATTGTGATAAAAAACACAGATTGTGGGTCAGGTTGAATACAGTGTATTGAGCTCTGGTTTAATGTAAAACATAGAAAGGAGCTATTAAAATTTGAAATGTTGATTGATTACAAATATCACAAACTATTCATCCGCATCCGAGAATCTAGGATAAGGTTCCCAAACAAATAAAACAGACGGATCTATAATCATTGTGTACACAGCATTAATCAACAAAGAAAAGCTTGTAGGAGCAAGACAAGTAATGTGCACAAAAAGTAAAATACAAGTCAAATTTCTGATCGTCTGTTCCTCACCAATAACCTCATGGCGCGACAGCCCATATAGGGCCAAGGCCTGTCAACCCGACTGCCGGCCTCACGCCCACGTACCCAAGGTAGAGGTGGGCGAGCATCCAACCCATACGCGGAGGAGATGTGGTCAGCATCTCGGCAACCCCAGCCGGAACGTTGGCTTTCTTGACCAGGGCCGCTTACCTATCGTAAGGTCCTCAATTTCCTCACGTTGCGTTCCTCACCACTATCTATATTTAATTAGCCGATGAGTTCGTGAAACTAGAGTGGTGATGTTTATTTGTCCAATACCAGCACAGCACTTACAAGTTGACAGCAGCAGCCAACAAAATGAAGTAATTGCGTCATGAAGTACACAGAAACAAGAACTGTAGTGTGGCGCTGCTAATGGTCAAGATTGTGCCTAAATGAAACAGATTAACGGATAAAAATAAATGTTATATCATTGAGTCTACAACAGACACTAACGCTATGAAGAATTCGAAAGCGTATGTAATACAGTAAATATGTTAATCTGCCCACCGAGATTCAGAAACTTCTTGAGTATTTAACTAAGCGATTGGTCATCAAGAGTTTACAGAGGTAATTATTTTCGCTTTTTGTCCATATTTAGCCTAGGAGACATTTGGCTAATGGAACGTCTGTACTGTTCCAATCATATTTGGAAGCAGACGGTCGGCGCTGGTCCATCATTGGTCCCGTTAGTTGAGAATAAGCAAGTAGCATAGCTATTCCATGACTTATCACATCTTTAACTGGAAAATACCTTTTAGTGAGGGTGTTAGTGGAAAGTTATAAGCCTTGTAATCATTTCCATCTGCTCTACGGCTTTCATGCATGGACTACTTTGCAATGACGATGTAGCGTTCAGACTGTCATATTTCCTCGGCAAAAATTCATCCGTGTAACCTCTAACAATTGTTTTAAAGCTTTTATAAACATGAGACATTAAGAAATATTATCTTCTGATACAATATCCTTTGTATTTTTCAGTTTGGTGCTTCTTTACATTTGATTCATAGCAGTTTATTACGAAAAATTTATATTTTTCTGTAGCAGCAGCTTCTCTCGTACATATTAAAAGCCTCTTAATACGAGGGCCGTTCAGAAAGTAACCTCCGGTTGATTGAAAACAATTCACCAAGTTAAATAAAAATACTTTAATATACACATCTTACAACTACATTTTTGCACTATTTTTCTACATAGTCTCCATAACGATTTAGGCACTTATCGTATCTGTTCACAAGCTTTGAAATTCCTTCTGCATAAAAATCACCCGCTTGTGCCTGGAGCCAGCCTGTGACCGCATCTTTGAGCTCTTCGTCGTCATCAAACCGCTGGGACCCAAGCCATGTCTTCATATGCATGAAGAGGTGATAATCGCTTGGCGCCAGATCTGGGCTGTAAGGTGGATGGTTGACAACGTCCCACTTGAAGGACTCAAGAAGGACTGTTGTTCTGCGAGCAGAGTGAGGACGGGCGTTATCGTGCAAAAAAACGATACCGGAAGTCACGATGAATAGCTGCTGCAGAATATCCTTTGGCTGTAAAAAACCTTATAACAGCACGCACTTCACATTTGGCGGGGTTTTCTATTGCAGCACACATTTCAAACGGCCACAGACACTAAACTAGCGCAGATACAACGTTCACTCGACCACGGCTTGATGCCGACTGACCTGCTGAGTGCGTAAATGCACAGATGGCGTCGCTACTCCCCCCACTACCCGCACTGTGACCGATCGGAGGTTACTTTCTGAACGGCCCTCGTACTTTGCTTAGCTTGTGCCTGGGGTAACACTCACTCCAGACACAACACATACACCTTAATCGTTGAAGTTGGTCCTCATAATTGAAAACATTTTGTTCACAGAAAATAAAGAGAATTTTCTAATTTTCTATCAACATTTATTACCTAATGATTATTCGTGCCACAATTCTTTGCATGGCTCGCTTTAGCATAAAGCGATAAAAATATTAGAAAAGTTTCAGAAAGGAAGCCATTCCTCCAAAACAAATAAAAGGCTACTTCTACCTCTTATTTAAATAAAAATAAAAACATTATGTTAAAAAAACTTTTCTTATGATATGTTATGAAAACAATTGATACCTTTCCCTTTCATGACTTGATCACTTGTAGTTACCCTTTACGAACTACTCTTTATTAGAAACGTTTAACCGAGATGAGCATTTTCACATATTCTTTTAGTATATGATTCACTTGTAAGTACAGTGGAGTAGGTAAGCAACAGTTTTAGATTTAGTAGTGCACATTCAGATTGGGTCTCAGTATAACGGCTTTACAATTTCGTTCTTTTTGCAGCATTAAGAGAAGAGAAAAACCAGTATCTACTATACGTTTGAGAATATTACTTTATTTATCCTACAATGCAGTGTAAATTCTATATCTTATTTTATAAGCAACGTGTGTAATTGTACTATAGCTATATATCGAAGCCTAAAGAACCAAAGCTATCAGCCAAAAATATCCACATGCGAGACAGAAACGGCTATTTATGTTTATTAAAAGTCATCGTTCTTGCCATAGGAGACACGTTCTTTACACAAAATTCCCTATACATGGAAAATTTTAGGTAGTCAACCTTAAAATTTGCACATTTGAGTGTATTTTATCCTAGATTGTATCCCCATGTTGATGAGTGATAACTTAGTATAATGGTGTAAAATGTCTTTATTTTAATTAATTTATATAAAAATAAGAGAACTTTGCTTACCATGTGAATCGCTGTAGCTGCGCAATGAAATGTGGGATCACCAAATGCTTGTTGCAGTGCGTGTCCAGAAGGAGCCGTGTTAGCGATACGGTGACCAGGGCTACCTCCGGTGGCACCTCCGCTGTGCTGTAAGGAATTGGTGTATGCTCTGGGAGCTGCACATGGAGGTCGATGGTGTTGCACCCAAGGAGAAGGCGGCACGATAGGTGATAACCTCGGTATCTGTCCTGGAAGGCGCTGATGTAGCCATCTAGGGTCACCAGGTAACTGTGGAGGTGGTGGAGGTGGTAGTAGGGCTTCTTCCTTGCTATAATCTCCCCCTAGATTAGGTCTCGTCACATATCCGTTGAGCGGGCGTTCTCCTCCGGGAAAAAGAGCAGGTGACGGTGGCATGTTGGGAAATTTCCCATTGAAATTATAATTGTTATTAGCGAGGGGCATTAGAGAAGGCATTGGTTTAGCCCATTGAGCCAAATGCTGCAGGGAATACTGCTCTGAATGCTGAAACTCCGCATAAAGGTTCCTAGAATGATTTAGAGTGTCATCCCTGTGCTGCTTCTGTTGACATTTGTCATTTACAAAAGGCCGTACTGCACACTGTGGCAGCATTCCACTGTAGGCATTAACTTGTGGGTTAATATTGGAGCTTTTCGCCTCTGGATTTCTTTCATTCCGTTGTGCTGTTGGGTCTGTAAAGTCGAGAGCATTTCTAGGACAACATGGCACTGAGTTATTTTGTTGCGGTGACATTAGTTTTATAGGTACAGTCTGGGGATTAATATCAGTTCTAGTATCACAACAGTCCTTTTGTCTACCAGCGCAGTATGTTGAGTTAAAGCATATAGCACTATCTGGTGGCTTACTTGCGATGTCCAGAGGCTTCATGCTCTCGCACTTTTGAAGCAAACCTGATGATTCGACAGCACTACTACGTTTTACTGGTTCATCGGAATCACACAGCGATCTGGTCCGTCGTTCTTCCTTTTTTGTATCTATTTTGTGAGTATTTGATTCAATATGTTGTCCTGAAATGTGGTCTTTAGTTTCTAATTTATTGTCAAAAACATCTGCAAGCAGTTGGGAACGTATATTTTCCGAAGTGTAAGTCCGTTTGTCTTTTGAGAGTTTGAAGTCGTCACGCTTAAGATCGACGCAGCAGATCACGCTGTCGGCATCACATTTGTCTTGAGATTGTATGTCAGCGAGCATCTTGACCCCGAGAGAATCGGCAGCTTGCAGGAAGGAACCCAGTCTACTGCGCGGTACAGCTACTGTGCCGGTATATATGAAGTGGAGCAGCCAGTGCATGTCCTCGGGATCCACATCAGGCAGGATGATGGTCACATGGTCTGAAGTTCCGTGTTCCAGTAATAGTTTCTGAAAATAGAGAAAATACAGGAATAAATATAAAAACAATGCTCAAATTGCGAAGTTTTATACAAGCCAAACATGCACCAAAGGATGGGAAACAGTAGTAATAATAAGTCGTTCATTTTAACCAATTTATCATCAATTTTACACGGACCAGCTTTTAAATTATCTGAAAATTTTATTGTTTTGTGTTTTTCTGACTGCGGGAGTTACAAAGTGTACACAATTATTTTATAAAAATTACGTTAAAGCCTGAGCTTATAAAGACAAATGTGTCTGTCAAAGCTAAATATTCATGAGATGTAGTTCAGAGTATAAGTAAAATAAACAATAAAGCAGGAGCACAGGTATAAAGTGCAAATAACTTAGTAATAAACTGAGATAAGTCAATGTGTTTAAATCCAGAGAGAACTGATGATAGAGAATCTTCCGAAATAAATAAGACTTTTGAAGTAATTAATGCAGTTTGAGCTACCAGACGACAACCTTTTCAGGGTAAGAAATTCTTATAAGAAGCTCTGCTAAGGTGGAGTTTAAAATTGGATTGAAATGGAGCCCCTTCAATAACAAGAAATGCAGTGTTTTTGAAACATAAAAAGCTAAAGTTCCTAGATATTGATTTTAAAAATCAAGCTTGTAATTGCCAGGTTTTATAGCATTTAGACCAGAAGTGCCCAAACGCGCTTATATGAGCTAATGACGTCACGCTATCGTTTCACCCCAACACCTAAGTTCTGTGTTTGTGCCTTACAAGACCCATTTCCCCTCCACTCAGTCAGTAGTGGTTCTTGCAATGACACCCAAACGTCCAGCATTCCACAACGAATGGGAGGAAGAATATATTTCTGTTGAAGAGGAAAACATGGTGAGATGTCTGATTTGTAAACATCACTTATCGTGGGGTAGCCAATTTAACATAAAGCTAGACTGATAAATATCATCATTATGATTATGGTAAACACGTTCTGTCAGGTAGGCAATTTTTGATGCATAATTTCACGTTATGATTTCAATTCATATTAGCTAAATTGTGCAATGATTGTGTAAGTAATACTTTTCATTTGCAGGTGCTGCATGACTGCAAATACTACAAAATATGAATGCGGTGATTCCTGAAGGACCTCATTCTAAAAGAAGTTATAGTTTCTTACAGAATTGCTGAACTTATTGCAAAGAGTATGAAGGCTTTAAATTAAGGGGATTTCATAAAAGATTGTTTAATTATTGCCAATATAATAGATACTTTTAAATCAGTGAGCCTATCTCGAAATACCATGAAAAGATGTGTGGAAGAATTGGGGAGTGATATTGAGCGACATTTGCAGGAAAAAGTAAAATGATTAACTTTTATTTCAATAGCATTGGATGAAAGCACAAACATTTAGAGGCTGGTTAAAAATAAACTGCACCAAAAGAGGCAGTAACATAAACGGCGTTCCGAGATATTGATATTATTGTCACACACACGCACACACGCACACGCGCACACGCGCACACGCGCACACACGCACACACGCACACACACAAAAACAACAGTAGAAGTAACTGAGCTGTTAAGAGCAACGTAAGCGAAGTCTGTGACTGCCATCGAACTGTAGGTGGAGGTAAAACACCTTCCCCTTACGCGGTTAGCCCTGGGTACCTCTGATTTAGACTTTCAAAACTTTTGGCTTCATATTATCTATTTATTTGTTGGTATTAATGTATTTCACTATGCATTTCATCGTTGTCATAGCTGTCCATAACTGGTTAAAGTTAAGGAATTCGATAATACAAAAATACTCAACTGCAATGTACGCTGCAATGATGACTGTAGCTCAAACTGGTCTTTTTATATACTTTTTATTGATAAAATATTTAATAATACACAAAACTAATGTCTGGAGTGAAATGTGTGTGATTAAAATCAATAATACAATTTCATTAAAATAAAGTCTGAAAATAAGAGAGAAAAACAATTAATTCTGGTACTTTCTTTTACAACTTTTCACATTTTTGCTGACCCTGGGAGATTGGAATATAAACCTACTTAACACGTACTATTTCCTTCGCTTTGACGCCTTTAGTCTATCTTAGTCGAAGTTCATTTATTCCAAGGTTTATTCTACATAGGCGGCTAACAAGAGGCCTAATATTTCATCCATCGTTCCCTTAAACTACTGCACCACAATTACTGTTCCTTCAAAGGAAAGTTAGCAAGTTATTGTAGTTATTTATGATTTGCTTCCCTTTAGCCAAAAAAGAAGAAGCTGGAGTGAACTGATTCTGTGATACAATTCTACCAAGCAACATAAATAAGCGTTTATTTCTAAATCTTCCACAAGGATCAAAATATATTACAACCCCAAGAATAGGAGGAGCAGTCACGCACCGCTAACAGAGAGGAATTAAATGCGTCGATTGGTTTGGAGATCTCACAATTTCCTGTGAGAGGAGGACGACCGAAGGGAAGCATGTAGATGAAAAACGTTCCAATTGTCTAAAGCACATAAGTAAAGTCATTTACTGCCTTTTTAGGTTGCTAATTAAAGAGCTAATGGTCTAGAGCTAGAAGCTGTGAATTTCAGAGTGTAGCTCTGGAGGCTATTGGAGCAAATTGCCACAATCATTTCATGTTTTGCAGAGCCAAGTAGAATTACTATCGTTGGAGCAAATATTCCGTTTAGACTTCTAGTTACTAGTGTCCTAAATACCATGCAGATGCTGCCAATGGCTCAGCAGAAACCTTTTATTGCTCTTTAACTGCCAGGGTGATTATAGTTTGCCTTTCTTTCAAGAGCTCATCCATTATATTAGACAGCCAAACCATCATGAAAGACACCTCCTCCTAGCTAGACAAAGATAAAGAATGTCTGTAAATTCTGTTGATATTTCTTATTATTTTCTAATGTATAAATTTTACCATCAAATATTCCTTATTGAATATTTAGTGAAGACAGCCAGTTCGGTCACTCTGTAATTAGAGATGTTTTTAAACAACTAAAAGCAAGGGTTAAATAAGGTATAATTCCTTAAATGTTGATGTTCACATGAGAAAGAATTATGGGGGTTGTTTTTATATTTTCTGTCATTCCTTTCTTTGTGTATCATTAATTAAATAATAATGACCTAATGTTTTAGGTCACTACCACATCGATACAAGGGATATGACTGCAGAAACACAGAAAGAACTAAGTACACAACTTGTGATTGGTTTAGATCATAATAAATTCAATTATTTTAGCCAGGATAACTTTTACTAACTCGCCACGAACTTTCATTTTAGAAGCTCAAAGTTCGCTTCATTAATGTCCTTAATTCCTAAACGCAGGATTTCACATGAAACAAAAAAGTAAAATATGCATATCTAATTGATCGGTTTCTGACATCTATACCAGGCCTTATTATGCAAACTTCATTTTTAACTTTATTAATTTTTAAATCATATTACACAAAATAAAAGAAAATATTTATATTAATACCCTGCTGTTTGCGGATGACCAAATCAACTGCAAAAATAAATGCATATTCTAAATAATATAGGACAAAAGTATAATTTAAAAATATCAGAAGTAAAAATAAGTTATAGCTTTTAAAGTAAATTATAATGTAAGATCAAAAATTGTTTCAGGAAATAAGATTTTAGAACAAATATAGAGTTTTAAATATTTAGGATGTAACATAAGTTTTAGAGACAATGTTGATATAGAAGAAAAAGTAAACAAATTCCGAGCAATATGTTGGACAATCCAAATAACTTTTAAAAACAGAGTGAGAAAGAATACAAAAATGAAAATGTAGAAGGTAATGGTTATTCCAACTTTACTATATGGAAGCGAAACCTGGCTGCCAACACAAAAGGATTTAAATAAAATACAGACTGCAGAAATGAAATTTTTAAGAAGTGTTAAAGCTTGTACAATATTGAACAAAATATGAAATGAGGATATTAGAAAGGAATTAGAAATCGAACCAATCGATGACAAAATATCAGAACGAAGGCAACACTGGCATGGACATATATTAAAAATGGAGGATGGAAGATATACAAATGCAGTATTAAACTATAATCCAAAAGGAAGAAGAGACAGAGGATGACCCAGGAAACGCTAGACAGATCTATGAAGCCGGAACGGGCGATATGCCCAAACCATGGAGTGAAGAAGAAGACACATAAAAATTTACAAATTTTACAGATATAATCTACTTCTTATCTTAACGAACTAACTAAACCTACAGATTACAGGATTTCAGTAACCTTACAAATCTATTCATCTAAAACAGTTATCTAAAACAGTTTTTCTTCTACTTTACTTCTATATCAACAATATAAATCAAATCTACATTTCTAGTACAGCTTTAATTCTTATAACAAGCTACAAAATACTGTTTCCCACGATTTTAAAATTTCCTCTTCTGCATCTGGTATCCAAAGCTTCCTCCTACTGGTATCCATCTCCTAAAGGGACTAGCATCAGTAGATGGAGCTGGTTCGTCAGTTCCAGACATCCGGGTAGTCATCTCTCCGCTTCTGCATAATCAGTTGTATCTGTCCGTTCTGATAAGAATTTCACATATGGGGGAAATAATTTTTTCCACGCTGTTATGCGTATTTACTGTTCTACTGAATAAAGATTTAGGTTCGAAGCTACCAAAAGTCTGCTGGGAAATAGGTAATGTATAGAATATGAGGCCATAACATTGTTAATTCGGAGGTAGCAAGGAAAACTACACCAATCAGAAGAAGAGATACTTTAATGTCTCGTAGATACCTAAGCTCTTGTTGAGTGTGATTCAGAAAGATACTTCACCGTAACAATCGTGACTTTTCGTACAGGAAACAAATTCACCAGTACTATTATGCAAGCTTCATTCTCAGGAAGAAGATTTTTTATTTCTGTCACAATTTCAAACTGTCATGATTAAAGATTCCATAATTTATGAGCAATTATGCAAACAGTTCTACTCATGTACATTAAGAACAATTTGCCTCACCAAAGCCTTCGAAAAAAGACTTCAAAAGTTCCTCTAGATATCGTTAGTGGAGTACGAGAAGTGCTAACTGGGTATATGTTAGCAGTTTTCTGTGATAAGATCTCACTGCCAACGATCGCGAGAGTTTGGATGATATATGTGTTGCCAAATCTACATTCTCATTCATAACCTTCACTATAATAATATATTGTAGCTAAGGCTCGCTATCCATCCAGAAATAGAATTATCAAGATTAATTTTATCACGCTTTAGACTGAGTTTCTAGCTTCTTATACTACACTGGTTCTAGAAAGCTATGCTGAAGGACGAGAACTTACAATATACGATTGTTGATGTCAAGGCTATCATTTAAATAATTTATTTACAAGATGACAAGATGACACAAACTGCATTTCTTAAACGAAATTATTATTAAAAATATTTCAATTATTGTTTAATTTAATGCAGCTACTGCAGTAGCTGTAGCAGACATCGCTGAAGATGCTTCCAAAGAGAACCGAAAAAAAGGTTTTGGAGGAAAAGCTGAATATTTAATAGTCTTAGTGAGTACTCCTATAAATTAGATCATACCAGCCACTCATATTTATATGAAATATACCTCACTTTAAATACTTTGACAATTCTCTACAACATTAGAAGATTTTTGAAGAATAATAAATACATCATTAAAACGAAGGAATGTCCCTGAAAAAAAATGCATAAAATAAGATGCAGTTGCCGATTTCAGGTATAGAAGAGGTGGTTGTCTATTTTAGTGCCAATTATTACCTAACACTTAGGTTACTTATGCAATGCAGATATTTAGAGTGCAAAAAAGTAATACACATTTACCCATTTAGGTAAATATGCATCTTCTGATACAAATGTAGACATTTATCATTTTTGCACAAGACAAACGCAAGCAAACTAAAACTGGAAGAAGTAAACACATTTTTTTTTCGAATGTGTAGTCTCTGTGATGTCGATTTGTCTTCCTAGTTTTCGAAACATACATGATGCTAATCTTAAAGTTGTACATATATGAAATCTTTTAACATATTATTACACTCTAAGAATGCGTTAGGAAAATAAGCAAATGGAATGTATATATTTGAGGAGGCACATACCTATTCATTAATCCAGAATGATTTTTCTGTCCTTTACTACGTATTTACAGCATGTAGAGGAAATCCTGTGCTGCACACAACAATTATATAACCAAGATATTCCCGAAGTTAACTGATTCGAGACTTTCTAAATCACAACTGAACGTTTTAGAAATAATTTGTAAAGTGTGCATTGTTCATGGCAATAATACTCTGACTTTGTGGGTGCGTCTAGTGTGCAGAAATTCAAAATGTGTTTATTTCCGTAGAAAGGCAGTTTGTACACCCCTTTCAGACTCTAAAATGACGTAATATAGACAGTCTCTCGTGGCTTCACCACACATAACAAACAAAAGACTTCACTTTAAAATCACTACATGATTATCAGTTCTCGACTCGACTCGGTACAGTCCAAATGTCCACTCACACCTTAATCAGCTTACTGGCTAGCGACTGCAACTCCTAGCAGCTCCCTGCCGACTGACTCACGACAACTCCCACTGCCGCATGTATACCCGAGCTGCTGTTTCTGGAAGTCTGATGAAGTTTCTCGACAGCTGCCGAAGCCTCACGGCCTTTCGTGGTGCAGCGAGAACGTCCAGTCTATCTTTGTCTCTTTCTCCCACTGTTACTCTCTCGGCAAGTGCCCAGCGCTCATCGGTCCTCAGGCGTGGCTTGGGCGCCATCTTTCTCTTTCACTCTCCGCTTCTATCTTTCTCGGTGCTCGTCTTCGCAGCAGAAAAACAATGCCTCGCGACAATACTGAATCTGACTGGTGCTGTAGCTCACTCGGTAGAGCATCTGCCTGTCATGCTAGGGGTCCCGGGTTCGATTTCCGGTCGTGGGGGAGGTTCTTTTTCTCAAACCAAGAGAATTCCTCATCTTCCCCAGAGTCTAGAAGTATGAATGAGAGTGCGAATGTGTGCGTGTAAAAGTTAAGACCTTCGATATGTTCCAAAGGAGAACGGCCGCCGATATGACCATAAAGTCGGGCTGTAAATGTAACAAAAATTTATTGAAACTACACACAGATACCTCATAAAAAAGAAGTATGCAAACTTTAAGAAACAACATTTTTATTGTGTGTTTATTTTAATTTAAATACTCATCAGTCATCCACACATGTAATAGAGCCTTCTGTTAAGTACATGCTTATTTTAATGTTCGAAACCTTCGAGTCGATAGAAAAATTGAACAACGACGGTACAGCAGTCGCCATAATTAAATTGGTCATTGCATACATTTTTTTAACAAACTCTATAAGTGCAATTGTACAAATTATGGGGAGTATTGCACAAATACTCCCCATAAAGCGACAGAAATTCTGGGAAAGTAATAACTTCAGCGCGGGGAACCTGAGTTATATTGCAATATTATTTAACGTTGGACTCAACGCGGAACCGATATTTTTCTTTGAATTATTAGTCCAAGTTTTGGGCGAGTTTGGCTTATTAAGGGAACCACCCAATTCTGCAATAAGGATGGGAGCGGTCCTTTTTAAATAACAGACCACCAAGCATGGTAAATGAGCAGGAAAACGTATTGGTATTTAGTTTGACAGCTTAGAAACCATAGCCGTAGATCTTGATATCTCGGTTATTACTCAAAAATGTTGATTATAAAGGCAAATATAAGCATTGGAGCTGCAAATCTTAATCCCACGGAACTAATCTTTCAGTGCCAAGGGCAGACTGTTTGTTTGTGACCTTGTACTCGTTATTTAAAATACAGAATGGAATATGATACAGCATTTTGAAGGATTTACATTACTACTACTACCACCATCCCTAACCTACCAACATTACCACCTCATTTATAACTGATTTAAAGAAAGAAATTTATATATAAATATTGTATTCGACCAAAAACCCACTGTGGATATTTCATGAAAGTGCAGTTTTAAAAACTCAGTGATTCATGAGAAGAATTTAGGTGATGAAAATTCCCATAGAAATCTCGCCAACCTAAACAAACGCGTCCTAAATATGAACTACTGTTTGCAATGCGTGTGCAACGAATGTGTTGACATTTCCTCAAAGAGAATAAATGCATGAAATTTGCCTGAAATTACATATAAGTAAATTTCACATATGTACGTACCAAAGCATTCAGTTGAAACAAAACCAAAATAGTTTACTTTGTGTAATAATTTAAAGAAATGCAAGGCAGAGGCCAATGGATTTACTACCGCATAAAGTTACTAAGACAACTGAATTACTATATACTTATTAAAAAAATTAATAAAGTGAAATGTGTGACAGTGTTGACAGAATTCATTATGCATTTACTTAGCAACACTAAAGCTGTCGGAAGCGTGTGCATGGTCAGTCCCTCGGTTGAACATCATTGTAAATTATGATTCATTCAAAACAGAAAATCTAAAGTATGGTGATGGCATCTCTATGCAGCAGTAAGTATTATACCAAAAACTTAGATTAGATGCTGTCCTGTCGTACTTAAAGAAGATTTACCTATATGAATTACGAGTATAATTCATTTACTAAACTAATCTTTCATAAACTAAGAATTTCACCGCAATTTTCATTCATATCTGTGCATAGATATATATTCTATTTGTGTCCTTCCTTTCAAGAAATTTATTGATAATTTCAGCCTCACAATATAACATTGGAAAGAACTTTTGCTACACCGTGAATAGCCAAGTTATGTTTTTTGCAAATTATATACAGAACTGTTAGGAAATTCTAAGGATTGGAAAATTACAGAGTTTATATTTATTTTACATATATATTTATATATTTTTATTTATATTTTATTATATACCAGTGTTTAAGTCTTCTCCATTATGAGGTTTACGTAAAGTTGGTCATCTGATAAAGAAGTTGGTTCCAACTGCTTTATTTGTGACCTTCTGAGTCTCGCGTATTTCTGTTGTATATACAACAAAATGTGTAATGAAATTACTTCTGTAAACAGTTTAGTCCTTTTAGAAGAATGGGTTGAGAAAGTAATGTGAGTATAATATTTTAACTTACCATTATAAATATATACCATTGCACAAGAGACGGCCTTTCAATTATATTCATTACTCGCCAGGATGTATCATTTTACCAACTCCGTCTTTCTGTCGATAGATGGCTCTACCTGTAATATTGTGTAGCGTAGATGAACTTTGTAGTTAGTTATGAAGATTTGCAATGATTTGTTATTACGTTCTTTAAATACGGAATAGATTTAATTTTTCTTTAATTCCATGTGAATGAAAAGTAGCTGTAATATTTGTCAGGAGAATAATGAACCAACATATAATTTTTCATCAGAAAGAAGGTCTTCTAAAGCAAATTTATATTCTCGCGTTTTATGCTCACTTCTCCTAAGGCTCTTCGTTAATATTTGATGACAGTTTTTGAAACATACATTTATGAACAACAAAACATTTGGAAGTACTTTCCATATATCACTAACGTAAATTGTTATACATTTTATTTTCGTAGCAAAATGCAATTGCAAAATATTAAACCACCATACCAATTCAATATATGCAGTTTTTCGCGAAACTTTAAGCCTAAATGTACCAAGTTCAGAATTAGATTCACAGTTGTTTGCAGAAAGAGCAGTAAATATTGAAGCTATCGCACACATCTGCATATTCCAGGACGATTTAGTATAATTATTGCAAATTAATTAATATATTTGCTTTTTGCATCTAAAATCTCTCCATTTGAATTTCATATGGAACACGAGCGAGGGAGGTATGTGTAGTAGAAGTTCTTGTCATATGGCTCACCAGCTAAGCAAAAATTACTCAGAATGAAGTACTTCAGAGACTCTAAGGTTAATTTGAGCTGGCTCAGAAGTCATTCGCCCATTGCGTCCAGCTCTTCTAACATGTCTCGTCCTTGTGGGTTTATACTGTAATGCATGTTTTGCCGGTCTGTTCTGTATTCTGGGTATGTACAAGTGCCAACTTTGTTTTCAATTCTTGATTTTATCGCATAAGTTAAATATTTTGACTTGTTTTCTAATAGCTTCATTTCTCATATGGTCGTAAGGGAAAATCACACCGAGCGGGATGGCTCAGGTGGTTTCGTCTGAAGGCCCGGGTTGGATTCCCGTGGCCGACCTACCTGATCCATGGGTTTTGTGGGGATTTTTCCGGGGCCGTCAGGCGAATGCTGGGTAGGTTGGTTACATCCCATGACTTTCCTATCCCTCCATTTCATCTTTATTATCATTTCATATCATCTCTCATCTGGTGCTCTATTTCAGGGTAACAGTGTCGGCGGTCTCGGCGGTGCATGGCAGGATGATATGCTCTGAGGAAAACTACTTCCTCCTCCGGTAGGTCGGTTGCTGGTCTCCGCTCCTTTGGTGGGACCATTTAGGGAACGCCAGCCAGGGACCTTTATGGGGCCCGGATCGCTTGCCTGGGACCTTTGGGGCTTGGCTGCTGGGCTCGTTGCCGCCCTGCAGTAGGGAAACGTGTCCGTTGTCCTGCCCTGTCGGGGGAGGTCTCTATTTAAGTAAATTGTGGGGACCCTGTCCTGTAAAGTCTGTCTACTCAACGCAAGTGCGCGGCGGCCGCTTTCTTTGAGGAACCCTCATAATCGTTTTACAACATGAACCCGCCTTCTGACGGTCCTATCTACAAGGTTGCAACATTTTAACATCACCGTCTTGCACCTAATGAAACAGAACAACTGGAAGTTGGAACTTTGGCAACTGAGACTCCACGTGGAGTAGACATGCAACTGTCATTTTCAGAAAATCGGGGCTGCTATTGGTCCCCAACGTCAGTGTTCCATTTCTGAAGTGTGGAGATAGATTTATGACGGTCATTAGTGGGCGGGGAGGTCAGGACCTTTGAGGTCTCTTTGACTGGGAACTGCACACACGTTGGCTAAACAGACTTTACAACTGTCATGTCTCCTTGGGTCGACCATCCTTTCTCTCCTCTCGCCTCATCCTTCCCCATCGGCGGTGCCCCACTTGGGAGCTTAGCCTCAATGGGCCCAGCATGGTGGCCTACGTACCGAATCCCCTGCACAGTGACATCCTAATCCTAATCCCAAGCGAAAATCACGCAATATATCTAAGAAATTACATCTCTTTGTTTCTAACAGTTTTCTTTCCTTCCTATTCATCAACCCATTCTCTGAGCCAGAAGTTAAGTTTGGTATTGACATGGTCAAATAAAATGTTATAACTATTTCCTTTGCTTTTCTAGAAATTTAAGACAGAAATTTTATTTGCAATGAAAATATAAGTTTTGTGGCATTTTAATAAAAATCATTAAATACTGTTTATGAAAATATCAGCGTTTTAAAAACATTTTCCATGCTAATGGTAGTTTGGTGTAGGATTTTTTTTTTTTTTTTTTAATATTTGTGTCGCAGGCCTGGATGATGCTAAACTTAAATACCAAGTTTGATATTTAATCAACTTATTGATTTTGAATTACGCTGTTCAAAGGTAGACAAATCCATACAAGGCATACCTACAACTTTCTTTCAAATTCGTTTTCTGTTTTATTTTTTGGTCCGAAAATCTGTAGGTATTTCTAGTGAAATATCTCGACTATGGCTTTTTGTGTGGAATGCGATGCTTCCTCTACTTAGCTGTAAGTACCAACATACTGTAGAAAGCAAAATAACATAGCTTAGGAATTAACTATAATTACACAAGGAACATGTTGTGAGGTTATGTTAGCTACTGGTGTGGCTTGATTGAGACCTTACACATAGGAGTGAAGTTATTAGGGAAACACGTGAACATCAGAAGGTGTAGAATATCATAAATGTTTGATTCACTCGTATTGAACAAGGGCAGAGATAGGAAGCTCTAGACGGAGTCAACGCCTTCTGCAGTCCTCTGCTTGACCCACAGACGTGAATCATGATGTCGCGGTCATCTTACCTTTGCTATTGACAACATGTTCTGGTTTTCTGCCACAGATGGTACAAAAACAAACGACAGTTGTTTGCCCTTCTGTTGTTTTTGTTACTTTTGTAGGGGAGGTTATACAGCGGTGGCATTTACAGTTTTGCTGGATTTATAGTCCTCAGTTTTATTCCTACATTTATCTCATTTTCCAAACATTAAGTACTTTTACATTACATACTATTACCTAGCGGAAATATCAAGCAAGCCGTTATATACGAACTTTGAAATACGCGGAGGTAATTTCATGTCAACACGAGTTTTATTACTTCACTTAGATGTGTTGAATGAAGTTAATTCACACGTGACGTTAATTTCCATGCCACTAGCGTGGTCATTGTATGTATCAACAGTTCCTCTCAGCAATCTAAATGGAAGGCAAATATGTCATTTATTTTGCATCCCCTCTCATGATTAAACATTTGCTATATTCTGGAAATTCCAATATTGGCTTTCATTAACAATGTATTGTAATATTGTAAAATGTATTGACATACGAGTCAGTTGGAGAATTTAATGTCATGTCGGCATGTTGGCCATAGTAGCTCAGTGGTTTAGAGCAACCGCACGGAGAGCGGTAGATCCGTGTTTCAAATCCCGGCTATGGCATTGAACTTTTCAGTATGGCAGTATATCAAACCTTAGCCTACACACGGCTAATGTGGAAGGAATGATTATTTCCATCAATTTACCTGAAAAACATGGAGGTTAACTATGAAGCCTGGGACTTGGGTAGTTACAGCATAGTAAGTCGCCAGAAAAGTCGCCCTAGTAGTCTAGCGGGAAACATACGAGTCAGTTGGAGAATTTAATGTCATAAAGGCATGTTGGCCATAGTAGCTCAGTGGTTTTGAGCAACCGCACGGAGAGCGGAAGATCCCTGGCTCAAGTCCCGGCTATGGCTCTACTCATTCAAGTATATTGAGGCATAATTTAACTTTTAAAAAGTATATACATATTTGTTAACTTTTTATTACGGTGAAAAAGTATTATAGTTTATTATTCCTCTGAATTTTGAAGTGGTTTATTTAAATATTTGTAAAATTACACATATCAACTTCGATTTTTCATCACAGAAGCATTATTGTCATTGGCTTTGTGGTATAGGTAGGCACTTCTTTTCTACGAAAGTGCATTGACTCTTCATACAAAATCTCTAAGATTAATCTAAAAATAATAACCTGAAGGTGATCGGCTTTCCTTGCAAGGGTGATCCTACGGTTCCGAAGCTTCGGGTAATGCATTTTCGGAATGTAAAGAACAATATTTTGTCATAAGGGCAATAAAACTACAGACAGGTTAACTATGAGGTTCAATAGATTCTGTAGAATTTGAGGCTAAAATCCTTGCTTCCATAGCAAAATTAACTTTCCTTTAGTTTTTCTAGCATAATAATTTTGAATGGTGGGTTGGCATGTATAATTTAACCATCTTCTTGAAATTCAGTGTAAAATACTTCATCTAAGATAAATACTAAAATAGCAAAATTACTAGAAATGGATCCCAGATGAAATATTTGGTCAAGGAGTTACCTGTCTTGAACTGAAGAGGTCAACATTTAAAATTTAATTAATGACTGACAAAATACGTCCAGGGTCCACATAGTTGAAGCCAGGTGGAAGTCTTCTTAATGTAGCCAACTTACCCCAACTAAATTAGAATTGCAAGAGTCAAACAAGATAATTCTCAACTATAAAGGTGGTTAAAACAACAATTCTTACTCTACGGCACTGTTTAAATATCTCGTAACGGAGTGACACTTCAAAATTCGGTGAGATGCTGAACGTGACTACAAAATGAACAATGGTTTTCAAGTACTGATAAGCATAATGCGTACTACCAACTTCTAAAATAACCGTGACTTGTACTTCAAATCAACAGCAGGCATATGAATGTGAAATAAACTAACCGCTATCTGTCAAATGTTTTGATTCAGTGTTGATGACGTTAAAATGCATATAATGTAGGTAGGATATCTCGATGAATTTTTTTCTCGAATGAAATTGCGTTTTCGTTGCACGAAACTCTAAAACAGTATTCTGTTTTTGTTAGCTGATAGCGACAGATGTCTACACATTGCTAATGCATCAGCAGAACCTCTAGTTCTCACCACGGTATACATCCTCTCTTTCTCACTTTGGAAATATGGGCCATTAAGCCAATAGATGTGGTATAAAGATGTCACTAGCTCCGAGTGCATGATGAAGCGCTTTGAACGTAATATTCTGACTGACCTTAATGATCATAAGGTTATGAAGACAAATACCGCATGCACGTCCACTATCTAATAAAGATAAAACCGGTATATTAGTTATGTATTTAACGGGATATATACAGCTAATACCGTTCTCTTGGTTTCAAAACTGCGAAGCAATTTTCATAAGAGTTACAGAGATTCATTCAGGGAAAGATAATATGTAAAACAAATCATTTGTCTCTCTCTCTCTCTCTCTCTCTCTCTCTCTCTCTCTCTCTCTCTCTCTCTCTCTCTCTCTCTCTCTCTCTCTCTCTCTCTCTCTTATGGAACCCCCGGTTACATATTTACTGTAAGGTGTGAAGCTACTGCCCATCTCCACAATCTATTTCCATGAATTTCCATGATTTACATGAAAATTTTCAGGCATCTTCTTAAAACCTTTATCTTTAATAATATCAATTATTTCATAATTTTGTACTAATAGTTTATCATTTTTTAGTTTTTGTAAAAAGAAGCACTGAAGTTTCAGATAATTTTATGTTTTAAACAAGTATTATGAATCTCAGAGAAAAAATCCCTTCTTCTTATTATTCTTATTATTCTGCTTAATACACACAAAAATTCATATGTTTTAGTTCATTAGTTTTTTTAAAAAGTGTACCGGAACCTAAAAAATATGTGAAACTGAGAAACGCAGCTTTAAAATTTATATAATGATTACTGACTTCTCACATGAGTCAGAACATAGTTGCTCTTAATTTTTCTTGTCTTCTTGGCCAGTTCTTCAACCATTTTATCTGTTCATCAATTTCTGTATATGACTACTATCATGATTAGCCATGTATTGTGTGAACTGGGCCTACTAACCTCAGTATTACATGTGGTTTCATTGTCTATTGTATTTATATTTTCCACATTTACTGTTCTGTTTTTAGTAAAACCATTGCCTATAAACCTTCCCTTTCGAAAAGTGTTTGGCCTACCCGTATCATACGAGGGCTATCCAGAAAGTAGATTACGCTTTCGTCTGTTTCCGCTAGGGGCGGGGCTAGCGCGGCCATCTTGGGGTCAGAGCGTTGCGCAGCTCAGTCGGCATTTAGCCGTGCTAGTGAGAGGTTCGTGCTGTGCTCCGTTCAGATACTGTGACGGTTTGAAATGTCTGCGTTAATTGAAAATCCCGCGAGCTGCGAGGTGTGTGCAGTAATAAGGTTTCTGACTGCAAAAAACTGTAAACCGATAGAAATCTATCGGCAGCTTTGTGAAGTGTATGGGGACAACATTATCACTGAAGGTGGAGTGCGTCAGTGGGTCATCGGATTTAAAAATGGCCGAACCAATGTTCACGACGAAGATCGAAGTGGGAGACCCAGCATAGTGACTGCCGAACTTGTCGAAAAAGCCGATGCTAAAGTCCGTGAAAATCGAAGGTTCACAATAACGGAACTTTCTTTGAGTTTTCCACAAATTTCGCGAAGTTTGTTGCACGAAATCATCAGCGAAAAGCTTGGTTACCACAAGCTTTTTGCAAGATGGATTCCAAAAATCTTGACAGAGGACCACAAAAATCAGCGAATGGCTGCAGCGTTGAACTTTTTGGACGTTTACCATAAGGATGGTGACTCTTTACTCGATCGCATCGTTACTGGTGACGAAACATGGGTGAAACACGTGAACTGTGAAACGAAATTGCAATCAATGCAGTGGGGGCACACAAGTTCTCCCCAAAAACCCAAGAAATGCATGCAAACAATGTCGGCAAGGAAGATGATGGCGACTGTTTTTTGGGACAGAAAAGGTGTGATTTTGGTGGACTTCCTGGAAAGACGCACAGCTGCAAGAAGAGGTAACGAAGTGGTTGAAGGCGCAGGCGGCCGAATTTTTCGACGAAGGAATTTCCAAGCTCGTACATCGCTACGATAAATGCCTTAATTTGAATGGTGAGTATGTCGAAAAGTAGTATTTGAGTGTGGCTTTCATCTGTATATAATAAAATTTGTTTCCTATACTTTGTTTACTTTTTATTCCAAAACGTAATCTACTTTCTGGATAACCCTCGTATATTCACCAATAACCTTTACAAAATATTATTCAGAACAAATGACTGTTTACATACACAGCCAAAGACAAAAGAAAAACTAGCATAATTTAATTTATAGTGTTCTGGGTTATTTAGGTGCTCCAGCGTTAAGTCATATCGGACGGTGTATGAATTGAGTGAAATGATTCTCAAATGAGTCCAGGGCCCTTGGAGCTTAGAGTTACACGACATTCGTCTTGAAGGATAAGGGAAAATTCTGGAAAAAAACCTTATCCACTTAACTCACCCTGACCGAGATTCGAACTCGGGACCTCTTGAACGTGAGGCAGGCACGCTACCATCTACGCTACCGAGGCGGGTAAGCTACAGTGGTACCAGCAGAAATCTTCAAAGATGCCTTACAAAACAAGGCTTAGTTCAGAAAGTTCTGTTCAGTATTACGGAAGTTACGATCGATTTTCTGAAAGCTAACAAAAGGGGGCGTGGCAAGGCTTACCACACGCTAATATAATTAGCAAATTAGGTATAAAATATTGTTCCAATGAAAGTTTTAACTACATGTTTGGATTCTCGAGGGATAAAATTGTAATAAAATGTAAAAATAAAAAAATGAATTTTAACCCCAAGTGAAGCCCGCCTCGGTAGCGTAGATGGTAGCATGTCTGCCTCACGTTCAAGAGGTCCCGAGTTCGAATCTCGGTCATGGTGAGTTACCTAGATAAGGTTTTTCCGGGGTTTTCCCTTATCCTTCAAGACGAATGTCGGGTAACTCTAAGCTCATGGACCTTGTACTCATTTGAGAATCATTTCACCCAATTCATTCACCGTCCGATATATCTTAACGTTGGGGCGGACGTAAATGAAAAAAAAAAAAAAAAAAAAAAACAAGTGAAGTACCTTCTCACCTTAACAAATTATAATTGATAAATATCAAAAAGTGTTACATATTTTGGGGCGAAAATGGGACGAATAATAATAATAATAATAATAATAATAATAATAATAATAATAATAATAATAATAATAATAATAATAATAATAATAATAATAATAATAATAATAATAATAATAATAATAATAATAATAATAATAATAATAATAATAATAATAATAATAATAATAATAATAATAATAATAATAATAATAATAATAATAATAATAATAATAATAATAATAATAATAATGATGGTAAGGATAAGGATAAGGATAAGGATAATAGTGCAAGTGGTAGTGGTAGCGGTCATGGTGGCTGTGGTGATGGAGCTGGTAGCGGCGGTGGCGGTGGCGGCGGTGGTGGCGGCGACGGCAGCAACGGCACTGCCCAGCAAGTGTTTCTCTCATTTTTGTTACAGTTACAGCCTATTAACCTACAAAATCTTTTAAGTTGTTGAAGCTATATACATATTAATCTCTCCATGAGATTCTATTAAAGAATAAACGAGAAAAGTGTTTACTTACATTCTTAGTGCAATTGATTCAATTGATCCTTATAGTTTGTCCAACAGAGCAACTACTGGCTCGCCCGATTCTGGGCTGCGAATTAGCAATTTTTCTCTACTGAAGATAAGTTTTATGGTCCCCAGAATCTGCAGGTATGAATGTCTGTGTGTGTGATCTCCCAAAATTTCCAGTGACAGCTGAACACCATTGCGGATGTGGTAATGTATTCCAAAGCAAAGGCCGCTGATGACTATTGCGGTTAAAGTTAGGGTACAAATGGAACAAAAAAAAAATAAATAAACATTACAATCTATTAGATCGAGTCAATAGATTGAAATGCAATACATTTAAAGCCTGAGAAACAGAACCCTCGAAAAGAGTTTAAGATGTTTATAAAGGCCATTTGGCACCTAAACAGGACGCGGACCACAAGAAACGATCTTTGCTCGAATGCGGTTAGCCACAATTCAGCAAGGCGTTTGATCTTCCGACATTAGACGCCCAGGTCAAGACAACGTGAGCGCACATCAAGAGATCAGTAAACTTTGCTACGCACTACCACATTCACTTCCCGAGAGCAGAGGTCATACTTCCTCCAACATGCACGGCAATCAAGAATCTTGAGTGGGAAAAACGTTACGCACTGACTCTCTAATTTGTATGCTGCACAAACACGTAGCTGTCCGGGAGAGGTTTAAGGATATCACGTTATTAGAGGTGTTAAAATTGATGTGCAAATATTCTCACGTGGAGAGGAAATGAGGAGTCAGGGAGGTGATACGAAAGACCCGTTATTTAATTTTGAAGATCAACAACATTAATTAATGGCTGTTACAACAACTGCTGTTGTTGACATAGGTTCACTTGCATCACGGTTATTATCTTTTTCTTCTTTGTCATCTTAAATATCACGTACAGCAGCCTTTTGACAACTTCTATCTTTTCCTCGATCTTGGTATGCCTCATTTTCCTTTGCTTTAAGTGGTACTCTTTCTTCCAACACTTTTTCTCAATGCCACTTCTACAGATTATAGTTTGCCATTTTTCCGTTATTCTAAATCTATAATCGATTTGGAAACCTTATTCCAGTTTATTTTTTAAACTTCGACTCAAATTCAAATTCATGATACTGAACAGAGCTCACCAGAAATCTACACTAAAAGGCCTTTAATATTGCAAGAAAATTGTTTAAACTAAACGTAGCACTTCAATAAAACAATAGTCATATTCTATGACTTTATTTTAACTTTACGAAAACAAATGAACCCTAAATGTTCAAGTATTTCGGCGAAAAAGTCTTAGAAAATAAAGGTAATTTCTGCAGTAGAATAGTACAAGTAAAATATTATTACAATAATTATTTTCCAACAATTAGCTGACAGAAAAAGGCTGGATCAGAAAACTGACGTGTCTCTGTGCAATCCATGAAGGCAGGTCCATTTATTGCAGATCACTAAGAGCTGTAATTACCAACTAATTGAAAACCGTCCTTGTTGTGGGCAGATGGACTATATCATAGCAAATATATGCTCCTTGGTCCGCCCTTGGAAACCAGTTTGGTTCCACCGGTCAGCAAGCTTCTTTAATGATTAGAATTATAGCTACTAATAATGGCACTTAAATCAAAAGTAAGAACGGAATTATCAAAGTTCAACTCCCTCGGACCCCTGGAGGAAGTGAAACCTACATCTTTATCCCAAATAACTCAATTAAATGTTACTTCCTGGAACGAGTTCCGAAAGAAACTGTGATGGTGACAAATTGTTGTCGGCTGCAAAAGAGTTTTGATCGGAAACTAGTTTCGTGACAAGTTAGATTCAGGTGAACATGTAACGTCCATCTTTACGTATGCTAAAAGAAAAAGTGAGCTGGATATATCAGTCAGTTAGTATTTTTCTTGCCAGAAATATATTATTCCAGTGCAGGTTGATACCCATTTTTAATAATGATATATCTGCTTTTGGATTGAAAAAATGTGTGAATCCACAGGATTTTATATAGAAATGGTTATATCTTCTTCTTCTTCACTTCATGGCATAGGCAATCAAGTGCCTGTTCCGCCTTCGAAGTCCTCCAGTCATCGTTTCCTGGGTCTGCCAACCGATCTCCTACATTTAGGGTGATGCTGTAACATTCGTTTCGTAAGTCTATTATCTGGCATTCTTTCAACATGTACCTTCCATTTTTGCTGGAGATCTTTTAAACTATCATTCATACTAAAAATGTCCAGCTCTTCTCTTATATTTTCATTTCTTATTAAGTCCCTCTTCCTGCATCCTTTCGCATTTCTCAAGGATTTCATTTCTGAAGCCTGTATTTTACTCTGGGGCTTTTAAGTTAACGTCCAAGTCTCACTTCCGAATGTCAGTATAGGTACAGCCATAACTTTGTAGAGCTTTAATTTTGTTTTTTACGTGTTTTGTTTCTAAATGTTGTATTTATTGTTCCACACACTCTTTGCAATTTGCATATTTTATTGTAGATATCTTATTCCTTTTCATAACTAACATCAGTTCCCAAATAGTTAAAATGGCTTACCTGTTCAACGCAACGATTATCTATAACTATTTTTGTTCTAATTGGCTCTTACTCAAAACCTTCAAATAAATTGTTATATTACACATCAAATAGGAAACTAGTGATCGTCTAGTCTTTTAAGATCATGTCGCTATTTGATGGGGCTGTGCATGACCATGGCAAAAGGGAATAACGACTTACCATTTGAGAAAAATGTGTGTGCACTGAAACATTCAAGCAAATAGCAAAGAACATCTCGACAGTAGTAGGGGAGTGTTTGATAAAATTAAGCGTTTTAGCTACAGATCTACATTAATTTTCGTGCACCGACATTTTGTCTATCACTTGCAATTTACCAGCTGTGCTGACGTCATCCCCAAGAAAAATAATTTCATTAAAAGACAGAGAAAATATTACTGGCAAAAGATGTAGATGTGTGGAATAAAGTGTTTTGCAAATAATCCTTGTTATTTGTTTGAATTTTCCAAGGCTCATTTCCACAAATGTGGAGTCGTTGTTTTCTTTTTAATCTTTTGGTCAAGCAAAGAACACGAAATTTCAGCTCCTAAAAGATTGAGCATCGTGTGAAGCCCACTGTATTCCCATATTTACTTTAACCTACAATAAAACTAGCAGTAAGATAATATTTATCTCGATTAATATGAACTATATCAAGGAATATGCATTTGTAAGAGAAGTTGCACAAAGGTAGAGTTAAATTATATGAGTTCAACATATCATATTTTTCTTAAAATCTCTTTGGTCTATAATAAAACACTTGTTACAAACGTTATCATTACGTGCTAAAATCTAAATTATGTAAATCTTTGAACGTAATCAATGAAAATTTGAATATACATGAGTGTGATTTTATTTATAAAAACAATTCAAATTGCTAAATAATTTGATGGATAAATATTTTGTTGCATCTCAGGTGCACCTTCAATGCAGCTGTTTATGGTAAGTTAGAGAAGATTATTGAAATGAATGAAATACAACCATACTATAAGATTAATATTACAATATGTATAAAACTGTTTTCCGTTTTGAAGATGCAGAATAACTGGTAGATACTCTCATTGTGTTAAATCTGTGTAAACTAATCATTTTTAGTTCTTATTGAACATAAATTGGATTTTCGATAAGCAATTTCAGTTGAAACTGAAATATTAAAACTGTAAAAAAATTACATCTGCCACTTTTAAGGAAAACCTGCATGCTGAAAAAAGACATTTCTGTGATTTTACTAAAGATTGTGACCACATCATCCATGAAATTCTTAGACAGATGATTTTTTCTGAAATATAAATCCAAAATTTAAAGCGATTTATATCGTTCGACAAAAGAAAACAAAATTCAGAGGTAATAATTTGAGAATAAAGTACAGCATCAAAGTGGAGAGTAAGTGAACACAGGGAGCCTCGAGGAGAAGCTCAAAGTTGCATACCTTTTTAAATCACATATTTTTTACCCATTAGAAATGTAGTGTAATGATTAATGGCAATGGATTAAATGGTTTTGATTTGGTTCATTCAAGGCTTAAAGTAAAGAACCTAAAATCTTAAGAAAATGTTTGTTGAGCCAATGTATTTATAACAAAAATTCCTACATTTAATCGGAGGTTTACCATCAGACTTCCATCTGTTCGGGTCACTAACGTGGGATTCATTTTGAAGATGAGGAGGCTGTGAAAACGTCCGTGCGTCAATGGCTTAGGAAGGAAGACCGTGTGTTTTACCACACTGGAATACATGCCCTAGTTAAAAGGTGTACCAAAACTGTGGAAAAGGACGGAGATTATATTGAATAGTGACAAATTAATCGGCAATGTTGTAGTTTTCAAGCTATGTAAATTGGATTCAATTTTCTTGGCAATTAAAAGATAAAAATTAGGAGGCATTACTTTTTGACCCATCTTCGTATCATGTGAGTTTATATCTTATAAATCTAGATTAGTTCCCCTGAGTATATTTTATTGACATATTTGTATATCATATTCTGTCCACCATAAAGACATTTTCGGAAGATATCACATTTTCACAGATAAAAGAATCATTAGTAGTTTCTGCAATTCCAACTGAGAACTACTTAAGTGGTAATGACATGACAGAATGACAGCTCCACACACAAAATGCAGCTAATGGAGCCGCGTAGATATATGACTACAGTCGAAACTGAAGTAGTTTGGACACCTATTACGCTAAGAAGAGAGATGGCCTCGTAGATTATTGGGATGGTCACCAGCGGGTAGAGTGAAATGGGATAAAACCACATTGATCATCGTGTGAAGATAAGCAAGGACGTGAGCGCACTACGGAACAGAACATTTTTGCGGAGCTCTAGCCATTTCTTGAGTATAAATCAAAGCAGGCGGCGCAGAAGACCGTAACAAATCAAAATTCTGAAACAAACACCAGTGTTTGGCCAAGGATTATACACATCTGCATGTTAGCGTAAGGTCTATTCCCACAGAGACCTAAGTAATGCTTAAGAGGTTTTAGGTTATTTCTGAGAGACTGGGTTTTCTCGTGTTTCATAACTCACATTTATCTGCATATTAAAACATCCGAAAGATTCAGTAAACTTGAGAACATGGTTGTGCTTTTTAAAGGTCCTTTCCAGTGTAAAGTTTAACGTATCTATTCTGGTGAATATTGAGTGGATTCGCCGTCTCGTGGCGACAACCCCTGACCCGGATGCTATAACACTTCTTTTTGGTTAAGGTTTGTGTGTGGATAACAGAGAAAGAGAGGCTCAGTCCACTGGAGCCACTTTGAATATAACTCATAGGAAAGAGAGGTTTGAGGAAAGCTTTTATTTTTGTATGAATGAAATTAAAACAAGAAAAGAGAGAAAATACTGAAGTTAAGAATTCGTGTATAAAATTAAGGCAGTTCCTGTGATTAAACATACAATGGAATATAAGTACATAGGGGAGAGTCGTGCAGTATCGGCCGGCATGCAGTACTGACCACTACTGTGATTTCCCTTTTCGCCTCCATGCGGCAGAAGTACTATACGCGCGCAATAAGAAGAGCGATCGGTTTCCAAGTCCTCATTCGGTAAGTTCCGTTTAACTCCGTAAACATAGATGACAACTTTGAAATTTGAAATGCGCTATACACTAACATCTAGTGGCTAATACGATAAGCTTTATCATGTCCGCCATATTTCGTTTTGATCAATTTCGAGGTTAATTAGCTAACCAATTTGCAACAATCGTATGTTAGAATTAGAAGTTTAGTTCGTCCTTGGCAACATATACATGTTATGAGTCACGTCAAAATGTATAAATACAGTGTGAAGTCAATTTGATTACATACAATATACACAGTAAGCAGGTTTGCTATGGTTTCATGTGGTATTTGCATAGACTAATTTAGTACAAGAAATGTCATAATATGCATATTACAGGTTTGTGAATGTACTGTGCTCCCAGTGCTCATTTATATGGTTGTAGTTCTAAAAATTCATTAGCCGTATAAAAACAATGTGCATGCAAAAATTTCTTAACCTTATTCTTAAAGTGTTTTAATGATGCAGCTTGTTTACATGAATTTGGAAGTTTATTATATAACATTATCCCTTTGTAGTTGAAGCTTCCTTCATAAAGGCTCGTTTGGTGCGTTCGAATTGCCAGTTTATCCTTGTTACGAGTGTGGTGGTAATGTACATCAGCATTTACTTGAAAATGATTTATATTTGTATGAACATTTATGGATGCTATGGCTCTCGAAAGGAGAGATATTATTATTCGTCTCCCTCCGTATAACTGTGATCTGAGTGCAACTGACCTGGCGTGGGCAAAACTAAGGAATGTTTGCAGAAAATGCAATGTTCCTTGTGATATCTTCGCTTATCTTACATGCTATTTTGCTGAACTGTGTTTTCCAAGGTTGACTACACTGCAAAAACAAAAGAACCTTAGCCCTCGCTTCTTCCCCATCTGCCCGCACCACACTTTATTACCAGCGCTCAACTTATCTTGCGCGTGCTGTAGTAAGCTTGTGCATCCATGTGCGCTATAGTCGGATATCTTCTTCCTCTCTTCAGTTCTTTGTCTGCTCCGAGTGCTTGATGGTGGTTAGTGTAGCTCTTAGCGCACGTAAGAAATTCTGAGGCCTATAGCAGCGCTATATTTGCGATCTCTGTAAACCAGTGAGCTAAACATTTGTGAACTGAGCAGAAATACTAACAATAAGTTCCCATGGTTTTGTATTCCCCTATTGTTCTATATGTGGCAGCGCAATGTATCACTGACAACTTATATTGTAACAGAAAAGGATGTGGCCGCTACTACAAGACAATTTCTTCAAGCCTTATAATTCTAGCTTTTTTACTTTCGATATAATATAGTACTATAAATAAAAAATAAAAATCATTACGTTATACTATCATGGCTTGAGGTAAGAGAATAATATAGGAAGATGCCGATTAACCACCAGAGTTACAGAGTAGAGTCAAAAAACGTAATCCGGCCGACACTGCACGACCTTCCCCTATGCAAGTGAAGTTTTAAATTACATGTCTCGAACTAACGCTGATATTTTGGCAATGGAATACAACTTAATATAATTTTAAAATGCACATAAAAGTAAAGATAGAGCTAAGTTACGCCAACATGTTACCTACATCAACTTCGACGGCTAGATTAATATGGAGTCTGAGAAATAGTCTCCACTTAGAAAATTATTAATTTTATTTATTGGGTAAGATTATTTGTTATATGAGTAATGGATACATATCCACTCTTTGAAGAACAATTAATTTATCAACGTGAAGATGAAATTGATCAGTATTGTAGTTCTGCCATCATTGCTAAACCTCCCACTCATTTGAACATGGAATTTATTTTTCTCCGACAAATTCTCCGAACTATCCAAGGCTTTATCATGTGGAATCTCTATAAACGTGCTTGCATGTACAGTGCAAAGGGACCTTTCTCAGTATTTCTTTGAGTTAACTATGAAGAGGTTTATTAAAAAACGCAGCTTCCATAAAATATATATTTTTACGAGAGTTGACAAAATATGCATATCTGTTTAATATTAGTTTCAGAAAAATATGCGTGAATTATTTTAAGAGACATTAGTGCATTATAGAAACAAATGTTTAGAGAGGAAATTCTATTCACGAATATTGAAGCTCATTGAATATGAAACGAAAAGGTTATACTATATTTTTGAAGGGACACCAATCAGATCACCAGCAAGTTGGAGTGCATTTAAGTTACTTGCTCAAGTATATACCTAAGCAGTACACATTTTATCAAAGAATGAGCATGGCATACAAATATGAATGTTTTGTGTGGTCAGGGCCGAGCGCAGGAGTTAATAAATAGTTGGTATCATTAAAGTTGTTAACTTCGTAGAAACACCCTGAGAGAGAGAGATAGAGAGAGAGAGAGAGAGAGAGAGAGAGAGAGAGAGAGAGAGAGAGAGAGAGAGAGAGAGAGAGAGAGAGAGAGAGAGAGAGATCATCACACTTCCTCTACTTAGTTCCCAATCATTCTCGTGGTAAGGAGAACATCGCCACAAAAGACAATATTTTGTTTCACGAAGATAAAAGAAAAGATGTTGTATGCCAAGGCTGCCTATTGCCAGATGTGCAAAACTAATATGTGTTTCTTAACTTACAAAATAAAAGATTCCCTTTAGCCCCGATCACATTACAGACTAATGCTGCGCATTTGGCAGAGCTATGTCGAGTTCCTGGTCCAAATTCTTTAAAGAATAGATGTGCCTATAGCATAGTATATAGCTTAAAATATTTACTATTTCTGTAAAAGTAACTTTCAAGGCATTAAAATGACGTATTTATCGTTGTTCGTTAAAAAATAAAGAATTTACCATGCCCATAAGGCATGCTGGGTGCCAAAAGTGTTTGTTTTTTAAGCTGACAAGTATAAAGGATTTAAGAAAGGATTTATTATTATCTCATTCAAAATCGCTTGTTAAGAAGAGTGAAATGAATAGACACTTTATTTTCGATTTTCAACATGTTACTGTAGAATTGTATACAAGGGTACACTCATAATATATAATCACACACCCACCCACACACACACACACACACACACACACACACACATACACACACACACACACACACACACACACACACACACACAGATTATATATATAAAATCTGGCAGCATCGCGTTATCCGCTGTGATATTACCTACCGTCCTTCGCCTGGCTAAAACACTAGTGACCAAATACCATAATATTCCGGTGCACTATCATTCAGGATAGCAGTAAAGGCAGAAAAGCCTCTCCTCTCTGTTATTGCATCTTGCGGGGGGGGGGGGGGGGGGGGGGAATTGGCTAGTAGTAAATTTGGGCATGTTTTTGCAACTCCATCAGGTTTTGAAGCATCTACCATGTGCTTTTTGTTTTATTCTTTATTTGCTTACAGTTATATAGTTTCAAACTCTGTCTTTTAATACACTTCAATTCATGATCGTTACATTTTAGTTTTCATTTTTCGCTTACGCCTGCTTATTACTTTGCTTTGTAACTTGACTATTTTAATTTTCATAAATTAGAATAAGCAAGTTACGACAAATTAAAACTTAATTATAGTATCTCATTATTGAATTTTTATCTAATGTATTTAGTTATGATATTTCACTACTGATCTTTTATTTTATTTCTTTATTTTTATTATAAGATATATCATTGCATTCAACCAGGGAGTTACCGAGCTGTCCCAACAGGGCGCTCGACATCCTTCGTGGGGCTTTCCATGGGGAAAGACCTAGAAACTAACAACCCCTCCCCATTTGGTCCTATGGACTCAAGACGGGATGGAAGTGGATACGCCACTTACGCGCGCCAACCCCAAAAGGGGAAGGCTACCGATATAACCTCGGTGAGGCCGCCTGGTGATCTGGCACACCTTCTACTAGCTTTGCAGGTTAGTACCCGGGAATATTAATTGCTTCCCTCAATTCCGTCCGGAGACGTACCCGATTCCCACGGGTATCGGGGACCACTGCCCCCTCGAGACCAACCCAATCCGAACAACTCCCATAGGGAGGGGCTCGAATGTTCGGTCCGAGGTTCCTCTAGTAACGTCAGAGTTACCACGAGTGCTAAAGGTCCACAGCGCCCGCACCACGGCAGCTGAAGGGGACGGATCCCCTCCCCTACGACCCAAATGACCTTGTTGTCGACGGGCCCTAAAACACCACCACACCACCACCACCACCACCTCCCCTACGATCTCCTCCCAATATAGGTTGGATGATCACATACTTCTGCCTTGCGTATGTGAGCGTGAGGCTGTCAGTCGGGTTGGCATATTGTCATGTTCTGGCTCGCTGGCGGATGTTACACCGCTTTTTTTAATATATGTTCTCCAACGTTCAGTCATATCGGACGATGAATGAATAGAGTGAAATGATGCTCAAATGAGTCCAGGGTTCCTGGAGCTTTCAGTTACCCAACTTTCGTCTTGAAGGATAAGGGAAAACCTCGGAAAAAACCTTTACAGGTAACTCACCCTGACCGAGATTTGAACTCGGGACCTCTTGAACGTGAGGTAGCCACGCTACCCTCTACGCTACTGAGGCGGGCGGATGTTACATCGTAAGTAGCTAAGTTGATCTTTGGACATTAATTTTGCATTTTGTTTAAAATATAAGTACTCTTTTAGTTAACCAGTAGTGAATACTGAAGGATTGCGACCAACGGGCTGATGTTGAATTTCAGCAGGTATTTATATCAGCGAATTGAAGACACTCAGATAGCAAAATTAGAATGCTTCTTCTTGTTTTCTGATTTAATTAGTAAGTACAACGCTTTTAATATTTTGAAAGATTTCTCTAATAAGCGTAACAAGGCATGCGTATACAAAAAAGGTGACTGAGGTACAAGACAGTCTTGTTTAGTACTTAATCTGTTTACATAGAATAACAAGAAGAAACCTGATATAAAGCTTATTTTGTCGCGCTTTCTATGTAGATGGGATGCGCAGTTCTTTAAGGAGTATTGTGCTACACAACGTGGGCGTAAAATTCTAATTTGTGCCGCGCGTCAGTCTGCGTGACGTTCTGCAGCCTCCATTTTGTTTTGTTTCATTTGGCAGCGGTGATTTGTGTAGCCTCAGGTGTCACTGCTAGTAACGCCACAATGAGATGCTTATCTAACATAAGCGAGGAGCGTGAAGCATTCTCGGCTAATTTATTATGCGTCTGCGAGTTGGAAATTAAACCTTCCTTGGTGAAGTCATTCTCTCACCTGCGCAAATCGGAAGTTAGCCTCTTTAATTTCGTGCCCTCTTTATCCAGTGGCCTTCAGATGCTTGCAATGTAAATGTATTCGCGCATCTGTAACACAAAGTAATTTGTCTTTTGCTACACCACGGAAGGGTTCCAGGAAGCATACAAAGTGTCCAAGAACAAGTACATTGCATGCTGATGCATTTTGTGCTTATAGTGCAATTTTTGGAGCTTCGGAAAACATTATGTATTATTAACACAATTAACAATATTGTTAACAATAAATTTGCGTTTTTTGGTTATTCTTTGTTGATATCTCAAAATTTTTATAAACAATTTTCAGCTAGTTTCTTATCTTCTTCCCATGGGACATCTAGATTAACGCCTTTTTTCCCTTTAGTTTACGTCGTGAAGCGTAAAGTATCAGCAGATGATGAATGAAATGAGTTAAATGATTGGGATTTCATTACGGAGGGGATTTGATACGTAGGCCACCATGCTGGGCCCATTGTTCCTATGCCCCAAAGTGCGGTTTCAATCTTAACTTTGTAGCCTCTGAAACTCCACACACAAAAAAGTCTACAGGTGTGAGGTCAGTTGAATATGGAACCCAAAATCTGATTAACCACTTTTTACTCATATATCTACTAGAAAATATTTCTAGTAGGAAGTCTCTGACCACTGTGCTTAAAAATTTGTTGTCTGTTTAACAAACCAGTACAAAACTATTATTGTTATACCCATACGTTATGATATTTTTTTTTCAAGTGGAAGGGAAAAAACGTTCACTTAAACTCACTTTGGAATACCTTCTTCCTCATACATAATGTAATTGTTTGCTCGACGACGCATTTATACAAACTAATACTACTGCTTACTTTCGCAACGCAAGAAATAAAAGAAATGTAGGCTGTACTAATAAAACATAACTACAATGTGCTATACGATTTAGTAAATAATTACAGATATCCTTGCAGAATATAAGCTATTACACATAGAGCCATCTATGGACAGCAACACATGCTCGGCTGACAGATGTATAGCCATTATTTCTCTCCTGGCGGACAATCAATACAACTAAAACAATTGTCTCTTACATATCACATATTCATATTACTAACTTAATGCTGTGTATACACATTACTCTCTGAACTAACTTTTGGTCAAAGCTTTATTTGTCATATCTGCTTCAAATTTAGGATAAGCATTTACAGAACCTGTTTAATTACACATTTTGTTATGGATACGAGAGTGATATAGTTAAATGTTTAAACAACGGGTCAACCATGCTCCATGCTTCTCTTGTTAAATGGACATTAATAAAGTTATAGTTATTGGAGGTGTAGAAAGTGACGATACAGCAATATCAATCACTGTGAATGGAACTGCATGTTAATTTGACATCTACATATAAAACAGTGTTTTAGAGTGGATGCTAAATATGTTAAATTGATCCAACTAGGGTCTTTAATTCGTCACAGGAATTTGATTGTTAATAATAAATTTCACTTGGCAGAATTCATGTTGACACTCACCTGCTTAGTATAAAGGTATCTTTGACACTAGCATGGTCTCTTACTCTTTTGAACACCCCAAGAATGTGCGTAGAATACTAATGAAGTACAGATTAGGTTCATGAACCTGAATGTTGCAGCATAGGAACAATGATATATTTGCGTTTTAGTGTCTATCTGTGAGCATTAGATTACATGATTAAAATGGTAAGATTACGAAATATCATCCTGCGTGATACTAGAGAGAAAAACATATTGTCTGGCAACTTATAAGCTTACATATTTTGACACTTATGATACAGAGATCCATAAGGAGCACTATATTGTATAGGATTCCATTACTAAGGTACGATTCAGCGATTAAAAAAATCTTTCAAAGGTCTCTTGTCCCCATAAGGCACAAGTTAACAAATTGACTTTGGTGAAAGTTTCATTAAGGTTATTATTAAAGGTGATGGAAGCAAAGATAGGTTTGCATGCACCTCTTGTAAGGCATTATTATTTCTTCAAAGTATGAAACAAAGCTTTGTACATATAAGGACTTAACTGTAAACGAATTGCCCCTACAAGTCTTCAGACAGATGGCGCTAAATATTAATTCATTACGTAAAGAATAAGAGGCCAGACAAATTAAAATTATGGATATAAGTTATAATTTATGATTTTAAATCATAGGGAAACAAGGAAGTGTTGCTAAATAAATTTTCTAACGTTCTCGGACTAAAAGTAAGAAAGTATTCTGCAACCTACTGTTTAAATCACTTCACAGAAATGTTAATTGCATTGTATATACCCTATGACACTGTAGTAAAACCTGTGTTATTGCATTAAATGGGGGATTCTACCCTGCTTTTCCGTCACTTCCTTCTCATTGTTTCTCTACCTTTATCCCTCGTTCTCGCTAATTCTTCCCATGCCGGTTTACTCTCGTCATTATTTTTTGCTCTATATCCCTCCTATTTTCCTTCACTTTTTCCCTCTCTCATTCTACTTCTTCATCTATCACCCCAATTTCTCATTAAATCTGATGTGATGTTTTGAAGGAGAAAAGAACCACATTGCGGTGTTTATAAGAGAAATTAAAACTTACGTAAAATTTCAAACTACAAACTTGAGCCCGCTGACAGGTGATTTATGGTTCTTTCACTCACACCGTATTTTGGTTAAGGTTGGAAAGGCAGCATCAGATTAATAAATTCAGTGTCACAAACCGGATACGAAACACGAAACCTCAGCTTACCGTGTTGATGCTCTAATGAACTGAGCTACAACGTAACATCCTGATATATTAAGTATTCCTACCTCAAGCTTTTAGTCCGTTTCTTACGCTTGTAATGCCATCGGTGCTATTTCACTTCTTATGACAATCGGTTAACATATAAGAATGGTAATAACAAACAGCTAGTCTTGAAGAAATTTTAAAAGATGCGAATGCTAAGCAAGACAGTAAATGTTTTGGTAAGGTAATGGAAGTATTTTTACAAAATTTTAAGATGTTTCTAATAGGAGACGTCCGCATCATAGTGTACCTATATTTTGAATTGACCTGTTTAATTTTGGAAAGTGTCTTCAAATATATGAATTGTTCTGTACACTGTTATTTATGCATATGCGAAATATTTCAAATGAGGTGTTTAACCCTTCTGATTGTAAAAGTCAATCAAATTATATTCCTTGAATTTATCCTTCCTACATATGTGAATTAAGAATATTAACGCTAAATTTTATGCAATGGTTCAAAATATGTGAATAACCAAATCTAGTACAAATGCACTCAGTCATTTTATTTATATACTTTAGGTTTTTAAATGGACCACAGCTTACGTACTAGTCATCCCCCGGACCTTAGTTTGGTCCTACAAGACCTCCCAAGGTTTACCCCTTCATTCCAAAGTGTAAAGATTTAAACTCTTCATAAATTTGCAACGGATTGATACTGAGCTGTACTAATCATGTTCCTGCCTTTGTATATTGATATTTAGGCTTTGACTATCTTATGCTTATATTCTTTGTAGCTGTGCACGAGCATCTTGATGGAGGTATGGTAAGACAGTGAGAAAGACTGATCAAGCACTACTTAAGGAAAATATTAGAATGGTCACAAATAGACCAAGAAGGTCAAAATGCAACTTTTATTGGATTTGAAGGTTTCCGGAGTTCCAGATGAATTACTCAAGATACAGAGATTAATGTAGATCTGAGACCGGATTACTTTCTCAATGTTGGAAAACTTACAGCAATACTAGATGAACAAAAATCATCAATGAAAGAGGCTTGACTAAATAATTTCGTCTCAAGCAAAACACTGCAAAACGTTTCTGGCAATGCTGGAATGAGGAATATTTCGTACTTCGGAAGTTATGATGAAATTAAGAGACAGTTCGCATACATAAACTCATATGTCGTTCTTCTTCAAGAAAACTTTGGGTTAAGACAAACTTGAAAGAGAACATCGGTAGAACTTTACCAAAGAAGAGGTAACATGCAATCAGGCTGGTGGAACCAGGATCTGCTGAAATATTTAGCTGGACATCCTTTGGAGAATGAGTAGGGCATAAAGGAGTTCACGAATTTTATTGAACTAACATCCTGAGCTTTGTATATTGATATTGTCCTTTAGAGCTTTATTTACATGATTTGGAGCTGCAAGTAAATAAAATAGTGTACTGCAAATTTTATGCAAGTTGTGGCGTTATTTCAGTCTGTCTGTTCTTGTACAAAAAGGAACAATGATGTATCATTAATTAAGAAATTATTAACGTTAATTATGATGGTCCAAGTATTTGTGAAAATACTTATATCAATGGAAAGCCCTTGAAAATCTGTATAAAATGATGTGAGCCTCAAAACTTATTGCCAATCAACATAGGTGTAGTTACGCAAGAAAGTCTGAGTTCACGAATAACGGGTCAACTTCCGCAAATCTTTTACTATCCTTAGCGTAGGCAACAAAGGCTACTGGCCTTTTCTGTGTAGTGAGAGAGAAAGTTTACAATTTCTCCGGAATAAAAGCTTCTACTACCGATTATTTAGATACCATTGGAATTTACAATTCAGAGAGGGAACAAATAAAGTAAAGCTGCAAATGGAAATAACCAATGCACCGTAAGAAATACTGGGTTCAGTTCAGAAAATTGAGAGGCTTCCGACAATTGCAGAAAAGTGAGTGTTAAGGAGAAATTTGGGATGAGTAAACTGGTATCATGTAGCAGTACCAACTGGCGCTATGTAATTTACATCAAGTGAAGAGCGAGGAGCTATAGAGACTACTTTATCTTTATTCAGAGAAGTTAAATTAATTTAATTAGATTAGTCTGACCAACTGAAATGCCATACAAGATCATCTGACAGTATTTTTTGTGACTATCTTAGATAGGTACTGTTCGATCGTTAAAGCTGCTCAGTTCTGCACACATAAAAGTAAAAACAGCCAACATATGTTAAAAGTATTTTCTAAATGTGAAATGTGTAGTGTTTAACGCCCGCTTTTACTACACAGGGCACCGCAGGCGGTGACACTGATGGTGCATGAGATGAAGATGGAGCACCGGTGGAATGAAATGGCGGGGTAAACCGGAGATTACGGAGAAAACCCGCCCCAGCTCCGTGTTGTCCACCACAATATCTCACTTTGCGGTCGCCTGGGATCGAACCCGGGCCACCTTCGTCAGAACCAAGTGGTGTAACCACTGAGCCACGGCGCGGACAAAGTATGTTCTAGCAGTAAACTCATCGGCTAGAGGAAGTGTATTTGCATAACGCGAGTGGCTGATAAATTGGTGAGAACTTGTGGATATCCAAGAGGCAAAGAAGGCCGACACAAAATGGGTGTTACGGGTTTAATTCAAGAAGAAACCAGAGAAACCCCCAATTTCCTGCTACAACACCAACTCCTTAACCATTAGTAGACGGTCCATAAGGGCCTGCTCAGCCACAAGACAACAGCTCATCGCTTCGACGACCGAAGGTAACAGGAACCTTCAAGAGAACGTGACGAAGTGAGGTGTAGATCTCATAGTAAAATTTGGAAAGAAAGGGCTGTGTCATTTTCAACACTGTACGATATACACCATTCTTATAATAAAATATATATCAAATTAAAAATGGAAATTTTAATTACAATATTACACAAAATTAAAAATGGCACTTTTGGTTAATTTTCGCCCTTATCCACACGAGTGCTTCTTCTCAAGAGATTTGTAAGAGCATGTTGTTATTCTTCACGAAGAGAGAACACCCGCAGTAATGGAAATCAGAGCCGGGAACCTTGAGAAGGCAGCCTACAGTTAATCACACCCATAAGATCAGGTGTTGCCCGAATCTACGACCTCTACATACGTCTTGCGTTACGCCAAGGACAATCCAGCGTGACGTATTCGCTGCGGCTGCATACTGAGAGGCAACAGCACCGTTTCTTCACAAAGAAATCATCGTTTTGCGTGTTCACTTTTTGTTCCTTTAATGAGATCTGGCTGCCAAAAGAATAACAAAGTATCTAGGCGGCGCCGCTGCGGCCTTGGTTACAGTCGCACAAAGCGTTGTGGTGTTTCCACTGAAATTACTGCAAGGCATCAATAGAGTGGTCCTATTTATTATAATTCAAGATAACAAAGAAACGTACAACTACTGTGCTGGCTAAACGGCTGTGAAAAATCAGGCTGTCATTAAAGAAATCGAGGTGAGGTTGCACTGTTCCTTGGTGGTCGTGTAGTACATTGTGGGTGTAGGATCACTTTATCATACCCTCAACTAATGGAGGCCTCATATCTGTACTGCTGTTAAATTTTAAACAGGAAGATATATGTTTAGCATCACTTTCAACACCGAACTACAAAACGGTAGTACAGATGTATGATATAGTATTATTTAACAACCTCTAGTACGAATCAAACATCCTGTCCTGCGGCTTTGAGCACTGCTTTCCGGTTACTACCGTCCAGAAATGCAAATCTGTTCGTGCTCAACTATGGAGATGCGAACTGTTGTCTCACTTAGAGTCCATTCAGCACAAATGTAATATAGGAGCGATTACACTGGGAAACAATGAAAATGTTTCTGGCTTTAAAATGGTGAATTTACATGTATTTCTATCTACTGAATTAAAAAACCACCATAAAAATGATAGATTAGCTCTTGTTTTGCAGATAAAGCGATATTTAATTTTTAGAGTGAAGATTTTAAATTTTGGGGAATTTTTTGGGGGAGTTGGCACACCTGTCAAATAACATCAGAGATAAATTTTGGAAATTAAGTGATGCAAAAGTTAAGGAAGGCATTTTTGTCGGACCACAAATAAGAGAAGGATCCTGCATCTGACCAAGTTTTGGAAGGGAAAGAAAAGGAAGTTTGGGAAGCCTTCAAGGGTGTTGTTCATGGATTTTTAGGAAAAAAAAGAGATGACAACTACAAGCATTTCGTGACAGTGCTCCTGCAAAAATACAGTAACCTTGGATGCAACATGTCCGTTAAGATCCATTTTCAACACTCCCACCTAGACTTTCTCCCTCCTAGTTGTGGAGCTGTTAGTGATGAACATGGGGAGAGATTCCATCAGGGCCGTTGGAATGAAGTAATGCTTGCGGATTACTGTTGGTCTTTGTATAGGGAGAAATCAATTTGTTACCACATTACTAACGCTAGTCAACCTAAAATTCACGAAAGCAAATCGCATCCTTGTTACAATAGTTGTGCTTACGTCCCTAAAGCTGCTAAAGTCATTTAAATAGTTTCTATACCGTATTTTCATAAATAAACGTCAAAATGTATGTAAAAAGTGCATTAGAATTCTTAACAATGTGCATTGTTAGTGACGTTGACATAAGAACACACCCTTAATGTACACGATAGGTATCCTTGCTAGTTTCTTTTTAATATTGGGGCTATAATTAATTTAATTAATTATAATCATGGTAGTTAGATTATCATGCTCCAAACAATACGAACTTAAACATAGAATGCAATGAAGGTCTTCGTCCGAAAGTTTACTAACAGCCTCTTAACCAGTTTCAGTATCTATACAGTTCTCACTGAAAACTAGCACTAAAATGGCCAGTAATTATCTTGTAAAAAGATGCAGCTTGGGAAATGTTTTCGACAATGATGTGAAGAGATCCAAACCATGTTTCTCTGCGCAAACATGTATTACTTTAAGGGTTTATTGGTTCCAGCATGAGCCACATTGAAATATCTCCTTAGGATGAAGCTCGTAAGGTACCCAAATCTTCGCTAATTAAGCATTATAATTATGAATTAGAACTGACGTGGGAATGAAATGAGATTCTTAGGATTGAGAAAAGTCATAGCGTTTTAATTCAAGTAAACTTTATTATATAATAAATACATTGCAGTTATTAAAATACAAAGCACAGTAACAATAATTTGAAACATGTACTCAGGAGGCCATCCAGCGATGGTCCTGAAGTTCCGATAGAAATACTAAATTTCAGAGTGTCAGGTCGCTGTGTCTTTTCCTTTTCAGTTCTTTAATTGCAAGATTTGGAGGGTAGTTGACTCGAATTAGTTGGGTTAGATGATGTTCACGAGTCCATGGTGACCTCGGCTATCGATGTCAGTGGAAACCCTAGGTGCTGATATCCCATGTAACGGTTGGATGAAGTCTCATTTCTGTTTGCATGTGGAAATAAGGGCCGCAGTGGAATTGGCAGAACCTGGCTGTTATTTGTACGAATAAGATACACCTGATGACCAAAGTAAGCCTTCAAGGAAAAGTTCAACATAAAGTACGAAAGAAACGGAGCACCTTCATGCGTAGGTTCACAAGATCTAAAAGAGGAGTAGGAACACTTTCAATTAAACCCATCGTCGAAATAATTTCAAAGTTGTTTCGATTCCAACTTTCTCAAACAAATTTATGTCATTTTGAATTAATTTTATATGCAAATTTCATACTATTTTTAACACATAAATACATTCTGGAAAGACCTTTTAGTATTACAGTGCCAGTCCTGTCCATTATTATTTTCCATTAAATGTGCAAAACTTATTTTGAAAATTTTAATAAGGCTTCAAGAGATCGCAAATATAACTAACACTAATTTGTAGAGACTACAATTGAGACAGATGTCACTTAAAATGAATACAGTCTCAGCATAGTTGGCAGTTACTAACAACCAAATGTTAACTTCCTCTAACAAGAAATATTTATATTTTGTAAAAGTTGTAAGTTTTTAAAAGGATAACGTAAGTTATTTTAATCAAAATCATAAAGCGAATATAGGCCATAGCTATTTTAGAGAAATAAAACTATAAAATGATGTAACTTTACCTCACCCAACTAAATGCGTCGTACTCTCAATGTGAACAGTATATGATTGGTAAATATTTAAAGAAACCAAGCGTTTTATTGCTTAACTTGTTTAAATTGAAATGTTCTATAGCAGAATTGTTTTAGTCTCATAATGATTGCAGTTTTGTAATATTTGGTTTTGACTTTACCTCATTAGACATTCGATTAAGAAAGAGAGAGAGAGAGAGAGAGAGAGACTGAGAGAGAGAGAGAGGGAGAGGGAGAGGGAGAGGGAGAGAGAGAGGGAGAGGGAGAGGGAGAGGGAGAGGGAGAGGGAGAGGGAGAGGGAGAGGGAGAGGGAGAGGGAGAGGGAGAGGGGGAGGGAGAGGGGGAGGGAGGGAGGGGGGGAGGGAGGGGGGGAGGGAGGGAGGGAGAGGGAGAGGGAGAGGGAGAGGGAGAGGGAGAGGGAGAGGGGGAGGGAGAGGGGGAGAGGGGGAGGGAGAGAGAGGGAGGGAGAGAGAGAGAGAGGGAGGGGATGCTAAAACAAGATTCACTTTGTTTTGTTCTTGGAGACGTTGCTGTTTCTGGCTGGTTATTTGTTATATACAAGCTGACTAGTACTGTAATGCATGTTAGTTATCTGGTGACTCACAGTAGGAAAGAATTTTTGTAATCTCTGCTTTAAAATACCATAAACAAGAATAAAACTTTCGTGATACCACATTTCATTATTAAACAACAATCGATAATATTGGCAAAGATTATACAAATTAGCATTAGCTACTAAGGCTTTCATCAGAACTAATTATATTAAATAAATTACGTTATATATTCAGAATATATAAACGGTTTCAACACGTACCACGTCCGAAAAATGTAAATAAGATAGGCAGACACGGTTATATGAAATATATTATAGCATAATCATCATCTTTCAGCGCTTCTGTACTTCCTTATTAACGTAGCAGCAGCAGCATAACAGGCAAGTCACTCATTATAGAAAGTTCATCTTTCCATATAGAGAGCAGATGTACTCCATATTGGGAATGAGACTCCAGTCTGAAGATGAAGTATGACATGTAATGCCAGTCTGCTGGCCATCCTAGTATCATAATGCGAGCTATTCACTTAGAAAGTACCGGAAAACAAATTTTAATTCACTTATGTTAAAAACGTAGAATGACACCGAACAATCTTTCTTCCGTTCGTGATGTATAACCTGAAATGTTGATAAGGAAGTTGGGCGACATAAATTCAAGAACGTAACATGATTAAAACAAAAATAGAGACATTCCAAGGATGATACCCAATAAGAAATAGGGTTTTATTACAAAATACCACCTTGGGAAGAAGTGTTCCATTTCCTGTATCTTAGCTACGATGTAACTTATGATCATGATCAGGATATAAACAAAGATACAAACGTTCCTTTCATTCTTGGAACAAACAACTGAGCCTTTAACAACAAGGTAAGACAAGAGACACAAATTTAGATTTTATAGCATCATGGCAACACCAGTAATATACTTGGAAGTGAAAGCACAGACTGTCAAAGAAGAAACAAAAGTGAGGTACAAACGGGTCATGAGGTTTCTGAGTTTAGTTAAGGGTTGTCCTAGAAAATAACATACAAAGAAGGAGACTTACAGATAAAAAGTTAAGAAAAGACCCAGTATATATGAGAATATGGAAGAGCTTTAAATCATATGCCAGAAAAAGTGCTGAAGTAAGTCCTGCGTTATGGACCAAGAGAACGAAAACCTTTTGAATGGCCATATATACTCAGGTCATTCAATAATTATAGTTAGTAGCAAAATTTGAATTAACAACAAATAAAACATTTTTGGAGCAGTTACATTGTTGCAGTGCTTAGAAGTAATCTCTCCAACAGGAACTCACCTCCACATTAGGGAGCCAACGGATACCATCCACCGCGTCTTGTTGTCCTAAAATTCAAACAGACTGCCCGTCTGTTTCTTAAACAAACTCTTGCAAGTGGTACTTTAATTTTCGCAAAAACCTCCAGCTCATAACTGGGGAGTGTGGAGGATGCTCCAGAATTCCCCAGTTTCATCTGCGAAGTAAACTAACAACAGGGGTAGACGTGTGTAAGCGATCATAATCTTGTAACACAATGGGAACGCCTTCCCTTTCTCTACGATATGCATTCACCCACCTAGCCAGTCTACCACAAGCTTCCAATAATTCTGTATCGCATTATCGAGCATTGATAACTCTTGTAACTTGAATTTTAATGAAGCATCTTTGTCCATGTGTACTAAACATAACAGCCCTAACAGGTAAACATTTTCACAGTACAATTAATTTAAGGAGGTATGTTTCATTAATTCCCGAAAGGTTTACAAAACTTCATTGAAGAAGAATGTTTGAATTCTCCGTCGCTGTAAGGATTAATCTCGACAGCTTATTATGATGTACTTCACAATTGATTACAAACTTTATACACAGAAAACTATTAATGTACTCAAAATTCAGTAAACAACCTATAGCCTTTACAGCTTTTCATAATGCTTTAACATCGGTATCGGTATTGAGTATCTAGAAATGGTATCATTCTACCTCTAACTACAAGAAAATAATATATAACTCGCTTGAAAGTCAGTACTATACAGAATCCTGTTAAAGACAACTACGACGCTTAATTAAGTTATTATGCTTTCGTTAAGCATATTATTTCTTATGCTGTCATATGAACAATTTACTTCTCATACAGTGACTTTGGCTAATTCAAGAAGTAATATCTGTCATTAAGCCGGAGTAAAGTGCGGGTCTTGCGTCATTTAACAAGCTTTGACTTACCTTCTATTGCAATTACTCTAGTATCGGACAGTTCAATTATTTTGCTTTGAAGGTAGACTACAAAGGACATGTAATCCATTTTCTTTGCAGTGTGCGTGTGTATGCAAAAACATGGACAAGGGAATATTCCAGGGAACTGATATAGGATGCTTACAACAGCTTATATTCTTTCACGATCACTCGTTAGTTACTTGTTACGAGAGTAGGATGTACAATTTTATGTTTAATAACGTAAAACATATAGCGAAATAAACAAAATACTCTTTGGATGTTACTGCTAAGTTTATTAGGGCTAGAATAAGACATTTCATTTCATAAGGTGTGGAATGGCTTTTAGTATGCAGCCAGAAGCTATGTATTGCTCTACGGAAATATTAATTTAAGCCCAGTCTATTATTTAATTCACAATTATATACTTAACATGGCTAGAAGCGCTGAACATCTGTCGTACCACCAGTGTATTGCGTACATATAGTACAACAAACAATATAAAAAGTGTACAATTAATAGAAATTTCAATTATGTGGCCATTATCGAAAATTTATATTTTTATAGGCACTTGGTTAAGCTGATCACTGAATTTTACGGAATACATTCAGAAATACAGCAACAGAATGAAACAGATATAATCTTATTCAGCATCCTTTATATTGTAATACAGATCTTCAAACACCATTGTTTAGTGTATTCCTTAAAAAATGTTGCACTTCAGCCTTTGAGCACTTTATTGGCCAAATTTTTAAAACGTTATAATTATTACCATGTTTTGTTATTTTGATCTTTGTATTTATGTGTTTTTGTAACTAGAACCCTAACATACCTTATTGGTAAAATAGAGTTACATCTTTTGGATAATAAATAATAATAACAAATAAATAATAATGATAATAATATATCTGTGGGAGAGAAACACTATTGCGAACTCAAGAATTTGGGAAATTGCATCCTTTCTTAACAATAAATGACCTTGTGTAGTCACAAACCGAGTATTTATTATGCGTGCAATACCCTGGTGCAAAAGATATTATGCTTTTCCACACATAAACAGCATTTCTTGTATATTATTACTAAGTACAGCTTAATGCGGGACTGAAGAGTGCTATGATTATACCAAATGTGTATGGTCCACTTTGGTGTGTATTCCTAAATTTGTAACATTTATAATTATGTTTATGTTCACCCAAATTTAATGAAAGCTTACAAAAGAGTTGAATTGTTTGATAACACATCGCCAATAAACTTCTTGGAATTTCATGGAAGAGCTCTTGAAAAGCTTTACTCATGTGGATAATGTGCAAAAATAAATCATAGAAAACAGTAAAAAAATTATGAATATAACTAATGATCCAGCAGAATATTCTTTCTGTTGGTCATAAAGTGCATTACATACTCATTCCTACACTTTGTTTTATATATGGTTTCAAATGCCATCTATTTCGGCAGCACAAACTCATTAGTCATTTATTTAAATTTCAGGGTACAGCAGTTCTAAAAAATCCAATGGTTGTCCCTTTCATGACATTATTTTATTGCTTTCCAGTGGTATAATTAATTTACTTCAAATTATAAAAGCAGTGTAATGTTTTCTAAGCTAAAAAGGTTCATAATAGATCTCTAGTTAAGGAAAACTACTTATTTAGATTCTATTATCAGCAAATCACATCCTCCCCCCCCCCAAAAAAAAAACTGGAATTCAAATAAGCAACAAGAAGTATCTGCTATATAGCAACTCATCCCTTTCCTATCCACATCCTTTTTTGTCTCTGAAGGAAGTTTCTTGTTTCAAGAAAAGAGATTCTGCAGAAAACAGTTCCATATATGTATATTACCTTTCAAGGTTAGAAGCAGTAATCCTCCAGAATTCAAAGCGGAACTACTCCATTTCTGTCCATCAACACTAGTGTTTATGGCCTCTTGCTGACAGGAGGAAAGCTAATGTACTTCACTTAACATGGTCTCTGATAAACCGGAGGCTCTTAAGCTGGACGGAGGTACAGAAAAAAAAAATAATGTGATATCTTGCATTCACATGACCTTCAATAACATATTCCTATAAACGCTTATTTCTCTATCTGTTTACTATTAATCGAGACGAAGACTCGTAGAAATGGTTTAATTAGATGTTTTCTTTTAAGTATAGTGGGATTAGGGGAATAAAGCGAACTTAAAGACATAGCTCTAGGAAGAGGTGGTTGCTATGCTTTTATTGTGAAATTCAACTAGAAGGATAATATAGCTATTGCAAAATCCCCATTAACAAGAATATATAGAAATTGTTAATTCCAAAAGAGAAAGTATTTGACATAAGTTGTGTGTTTTAATGAAATTTTAATTTCTTGTGAAGTAAGATTTGTGTATATTTTCTGTTCACCATTTACGCAAAACTCATTCACAATGAAGATTTCGAGGTTATTCTCAGAAAATTCAAGATATACATGTAATTTGTTGTGAAAATATCTTAAATATATTATATTTAGTTGAAAATCACATTTGTTTTTGAAAAAAAAAATCAATTTTCGGGAATTTTTTATGCAAAAATATATACTTAATTTTTAGGGTTTTTAAAAACAATCTTTGTGTCACAGGAGAATGGAGAGCTTAAATTCCAAGTATAAAGTTTAACCACTTATTAATTTTGAAGAATGTTCACACAGATAAACACACACCGCACACACAGTTGATCTTGTTTTCCCCTAGAAGTGCCCTTTTTTGGATTCTGGTGCCTGAAAACATAGTTGACAGATGACGCATTGACATGGATATTTTGGATAATATACTATACTTTCCTACACTACGAGTAGAAAGAATAAAATTAGATATTTTAACTCCAACTAACATATGAGACACCAAAAACATGGACACCAAAAACGGGAATAATTTACAACGTTACCTAATTCAAATGGCAATGTCTGTGAGAACTAAAGACTGACCGCTGTAAAGAAAAAGAAGATGACTATGTTGGTTTTTCATCTTTATTATTTATCATAAATTGTTGCTTCTTTCACACCCTTCTTTCATGTTGAAGCTTTTTAATCTCAAGCATCAAAAACAAAAACCGCTCTTTTAACACCAGAATCCACGTTATATCCACGTTATATAATGAAAACCATAAATATTTTTTTAATATTACTTATTGTGCAGAAGTGGTACTAAGTTATATCACTTTTCAACATAATCTCCCCCACGCTAAAAGCAAGTCCTCCAGCGTTTAGAAAATGCGTAAATGCCCTTAGAAAAAATTCTTTTGGTAGTCCGCGCAAACACTCATGAACCGCGTGGCGTACCTCTTCATCGGAACGAACTTCTTTCCTCCCATTGCGTCTTTGAGTGGTCCAAAGATATGGAAATCACTTGGGGCAAGGTCTGGTGAGTATGCTGGATGAGGAAGACACTCAAAATGCAGGTTGTGATTGTTGCAACTGTTGTACGGGCAGTGTGGGGCCTTGCATTGTCATGTTGCAAAAGGACACCTGCTGACAGCAATCCACGTCGCTTTGACTTGATTGCAGGCCGCAGATGATCTTTAGGAGATCTGTGCATGATGCAGTGGTGACAGTGGTCCCTCTAGGTATGTAATACTTCAAAATGATGCCTTTTTCGTCCCAAAAGAGAGTCAGCATAACCTTCCCTGCTGATGGTTCTGTTTGAAACTTCTTTGGTTTTGATGAAGACGGATGGCGCCATTCCTTGCTCGCTCTCTTCGTTTCCGGTTGGTGGTCTGACGTTACTAGAACCTCGGGCCGAACATTCTAGTCCCTCCCTGATAGGGAGTTGTTCGGATTGGGTTGGACTCGAGCGGGCAGTGGTTCCCGATACACGTGGGAGATCGGGTACGTCTCCGGACGGGATTGAGGGAAGCCATTAATATCCCCGCGTACTAGCCAGCATAGCTAGTAGAAGGTGTGCTAGATCATCAGGCGGCCCCACCGGGGTCATATCGGTAGACTTCCCATTTTGTTGTTGGCGCGCGTAAGTGGCGTATCCACTTCCATCCCGTCTTTAGTCCACTGGACCAGATGGGGGGGGGGCTTGTTAGTCTCTAGGTCTTGCTTTATGGAAACCCCCATGGAGGTAACGGGCGCCCTGTTGGGACAGCTCGGTAACTCCCTGGTCAAAGAAGGCCCGGGTTCTTGGTCCTACGGGTCCAGGACTAATGGGAGTAGAACCTCTGGCATTAACATTTCCGGTTGGTGGAAGTGAAACCAGGTTTCGTCCCCAGTAATGATTCTGTCAAGGAAGACATCACCTTCGCGTTCAAAGCGCCGAAGAAGTTCTTCACAAGCATCAACACGTCGTTCTCTCATTTCAGGAGTCAGCTGCCGTGGCAGCCATCTCGCAGATACTTTGGGAAACTGGAACACATCATGCACAATATGGTGTGCTGACCCATGACTAATCTGTAAACATGCGGCAATGTCATTCATTGTCGTTCGGCCGTTTTCCTTAACCATGGCTTCAACTGCTGCAATGTTCTGTGGAGTCACAACTCTTTGTGCCTGACCTGGACGTGAAGCATCTCCCACTGAATGCACACCATTTACGAACTTCGTACTCCATTCGTAGACTTGCTGCTGTGACAAACACACATCACCGTACTGAACCTTCTTTCGTCGATGAATTTCAATAGGCTTCACATCTCCACTACGCAAAAAGCGAATAAAAGAACGCTGTACTTCCCTGGTGCAAGTCGCAAGTGAATCAGCCATCTTTACACTGATACTGCGACGGCGTATGTGTATCTGTACTATGCTGCCACCAACAGGCCATTCTGCACGCTGTTTGTAGCAGGCTTACAAACTTACAGGATAACGGCGTGAAATTTCGATTTGTTATTACAAATTTAAGGTTTTCATTTGATTCACCCTCGTATAACACACCTCGCTGTCCTCAACCTGCCACCGCCCCATCTTATTGTTTGCGGGTATGTTTTAACAATGCATAATCCCAGTTCCGATTCCAAACCAGTTGTACCTATTTGGGTTATCTAGTTTAACTGGACTCAGCACATCTGACAGATTTGAACTGCAATTAAACAACTGAGATGACCTAAAGGCGGTAGACCAAGTTATTATCAGTGTTTATATTTAAAAATCATGATTCTATTAAATTTCAGTAGTGAAATTCCTGTATATGACCAAATAAATCTTAGGAAATAATATTCAAGACCAAAGACATACAAGTTTAACAGACTTGTTCGTTTTTAAATGAAAGTTCTTACATTTCGATGGTCAATTGGGGAGAAATTAGGAAAAAAAGTCGAAAATATATAAAGCTTCGTTATTGATCAGTGGAAGTTGTATTCGGTTTTGAAACCCCGTCATATGTAATTGGGACAGATTCATTTAGCCCGCCTGCTTTTACTTAGTCCATAATATTTTCATTAATCAAATTAATTTGAGTAAGAAAAGTTTTTGATATCCCGTCACGAAGTATATCAAACAATTCTGTAACTTTACTTAAAGAAATACGCATTCCACAGACTTTAAGTGGGAATTTTACCATCTCAGAATAATGAGAATGATGGAAGATGCTGGGGTGTACCTTGAGCCGGAAGCAGACACCAATCAGAGTACAAGAGTTAGAAGATGTTATCACAGATAGGTGTGTCTACTTTGGGGAACGAGAATTCATCTTCCTGCACGTAACATATTCGCTTTCGCTTTGGAAACATTGAGAACTTGTCTCATTGAAATGGAAATCCATAATCCTTTGGGCAGGTCTCAAATGTTGCTTTGTTGGTCATAACAACATTTTGCATTGACGCTCGCTACTGGCTTGGAATGTGGCTTTCTTTTGAAAGTGTTGATGAGAGTTTATGGGTGCAAGTAAAACCTCTATCTAGTCGAAATTAATCAGATAACGTGCTACGAAATAGACCTGTCACGATGTTTTAAGTTTTATGAGAACGTAAGTTAGATTTTTCCGGCTGTTTCTTGTAATATGAGTTCGCAATCAGCTCACGATCATCAAGTTAAGAGTGTGAACAAAGCATACAGATCATCATTGCAGTCCTTGCAATGACGCCAGCAAATATTTCTGCGCGAATCGTGCAGAACCAAAGAATTCCAGATTTTCAATGAAGAGAGAGGGAGGAAAGATACCTCAGTGCATTGAATGATAATTTATTTTGAAGTTATCTGGCAGGTCTGAAGAAAAGACATCGGAAATATAATTTAATGAAGCTATATTAACAGCAATGTAATTAAAAACAATACAATTAATAAAGGACATGTGCTGTTTGCGTATGTATTTTCTCTGAGTTTTGGGTATATCTTAAGTTCATTAAATCTTCAGCGTTTAATGTTGTACTGACAAATTCTTTATTTCAATCTACCGGATAGCAGCGGCTTCGAAGGTATATTTTAAATCGCAGGTAGATCTCGATAAGTGCATTGAAAGGTTTATAGATAATGAAAAAAACACTTCGAAAGTTAGAGGCCAATTAAGGTTGCATCTCAAAAATGGCTTGAAAAATTACACTTGAATACCATCCAAGAATCCAATACCTTAGTCTGTATACGGCTAGTGTGGCTAGTGAGGTCTGGGTTCGATTCCCGTGGCCCACCTACCTGACCCATGGGTTTTTTGAGTGTTTTCCCGGATCGCTAGGCGAATGCTGGCTAGGTTAATTAGATCCCCCGAATTTCCTGTCCCTCCATTTCATCTCCATTATCATCTCTCATCTGGTGGTCTCTTTCAGGGTAGAAGTGTTGGCGGGAGTCTCGGCGGTGCACGGCGGGATGATATGTTCTGAGAAAAACTACTTCCACCTCCCGCAGGCCGGTTGCCGGTCTCCGCTCCTCTGCTGGGACCATTTCGGAACCACCAGCCAGGGGCTCGGATCGCTTGCCTTGGGACCACTAGGACTTGGCTGCTGAACTCGTATCCGTCCCGATGTAGGGGAGCGAGTTCGTTGTCCTGGCCTGTCGGCAGAAGTCTCTATCCAAGTAAACTGTAGGGACCCTACCCTCTGTACTGTCGTGGCCCCTTGGATCGGCCGATCTCTGTCTCCTTCCCCTCATCCTTTCTCCCGGGGGTGCCCCCACTTGGGGGCATAGGAACAATGAGCCCAGCATGGAGGCCTACGTAACGAATCCCCTACGTAATGAAATCCCAAACCCCCCTGCTTATTGGTCTTAGGAGTTCCAAGACAATTTTAACAATATGGCACCATAGTACGTATGAGTGAGGTCACTGGACGATTCCCGTAGTGCCGGCTCGGTGTTTATGAGGTTTTCCGTGGTTTCCGCATGTGTCAAGTGCTTCCCCTTCTACCACGGATTTCCCATCCCGGATGTTTCCCTTCTTTCAGCTCATTTATTTTGTTTTACGATTATAGGCTAAGTCCGGCGGTGGGTGTTTTGCGAGAGGAGGGTGCAATTAGCGCTATGATAAGGTTTATCCATAGCACTTGGTAAAACAGATGGGGCCCCCTTTATTTTCTGGGAATTAACGTAACCCTGGATTGCAGGGGGATAAGGGTTAGAAGGTTATAAAGGCTATGAAGCTATCTTAAGTGTTATGACTGGTATAATGTTGGAAGTGTTAAGGATCCCGTTCTTCGGCCGATCGGAATTGGTCACCTTTCAGGTCACTCCTTTATCCCTCCTTCTTTGGGGTCAAGTTGGAAACATAGGGTTATGATGGGTATATAGTACACCAGCTCCTAAATCCAAGTTAATCTTAGAAGCGCATCGATGTGTAAAAGACGCTGATGTAGACGAGCACCCTTGCAGGGTATCGCGTGCGCGCGATTGCTCTAGTTCTTTCATTCCGAAGCTATAACAAGAGCACTTACAATGAATGATGGCATTTTAATGCCACATTATGAACGATAAAATAAATACCAGGTTTGCCAGCGTACTTTACCAATCTTATTTGGTATATATATCGTGCTAAAACAGAGGCAAATTGCGTTCAAAGCAATGCTGCAATGCGCAATTTTCCGAAAGTGGACATTTCATCTCTAAATGATTACCGTGTAGGAAACACATATCGTTTAACAACAGAAATGATCTTGAACTGGTTTCAGACGCTATCCCCGAGGGTATCTCTCCAACCATGCACCGGGTAGATTGTACTTTATTACAGAGCAGTCTCTCCGGAACGGTCTATCATTAAAACGTCCTACATCAGAAACATATTTACTGGGTATTTCACGACTTCGAGCCGACTATCGGCAAAGGAACATTACGTGAATCAACCTTCTATTATCGCTTCAAGGTCTCATAATCCTCCGTACCGAGAGATCCGTGCTGTTAATAAATTTATTCATCGTTTTACGAGGAAATATTAACGAGTAATTGTTAATCTCTGAAGTTAAACTTGAAAATTGCAGCCTTTCTAGCAACCAGCTAAAAGTAAAGCATGTGTTTAAAGATGTGATAAAGCGCTATTAAAGTATAAAAGTTAGATTTAAAGGGCAGAAGGATACAATGGAAGTATTTTCATTTACATCATATATGGCAGTATTCCTCATGTGAAGGAAAGAGCTTCCAAAATTTGCTTTATGTTTTTATTTTTACGTTCTCTGTGATATACAGTTTAGGTACAGAAGGGATTGAATTCCACCAGAAACTGCACCGTCAACACATATTTCGAGGCGTAATAAAACGAATATGCTAGAAAAAGTTTCCTATATGAATTGACAGACAAATTCCAAACATGGAATTTAGGGTTTGTATCTCAGCCGACCAGTGAGTTTTGCTGTTTTTTTCAGTGACGTTGTGTAATGCTATTCCATTGACTGCTTTTTTTATTCAAGTTCAAAAAATGAACCCACGTTTCGTCTCCAGTAACAATTTTTTTCATAAACTCCTCTCCCTCCAAATTGAAGCGCTGCAAGTGTTCGGAGGCTATTGTTTTCCCTGTTTCTTTGTTTTGGGCGGTTAAAATTCTTGGTACCCAACGTGAACAAACTTTTGAGTAACCCAGTTGTTGAATAATCGTCATCGCACTACCTTTACTGAGGGAGGTAATGCGACACAATTCACCAGTTGCTACCCGGTGATTACCACAAATGATGTCAACGACTCGCTGAATGTTGCATGGAGTCACTGCAGTCACCGGCCTACCACTTCGCTTTTCATCTGCCAATGGTCTTTGCCCTTCAGCTTCGTTACAGCGACGAACCCATCGTCTAACAGTGCTGACATCCACCATTGCATCACCATACACATTTTTTAGCCTTTCGTGAATGCGAATTGGCGTTTCACCTTCCGCAGTCAAAATTTCAATCACAGAACGCTGTCTAATACGAATGTTAACGTCAGCCATTTTGCAAGAGGATGCAGTGCTGCCACCTGTTGACATAGGAAGTTACTACTGCAAAGGATTGAAGAAGAAGGTTTGAGGAATTGCGCCAAATTCAATGTTTTCACATAGCTTACTTATTTAGGGAAACAAAATAGAAGGCATTAATTTTTGACCCACCCTCGTAAATAGTGTAATGTAATCTCCCAGTTGTGTATTATGTTTTCCAAATACTGCACGGACCGCCTCGGTAGCGTAGATGGTAGCATGTCGGCCTCGCGTTCAAGAGGTCCCGAGTTCGAATCTCGGTCAGGGTAAGTTACCTGGATAAGGTTTTTTCCTGGGGTTTCCCTTGTCCTTCAAGACTAATGTCAGATAACTCTAAGCTCCATGGACTCTGGACTAATTTGAATCATTTCACCTAATTCATTCACCGTCCGATATGACTTAACGTTGGACGTAAATTACAACAACAACAAAATCTTTGCACGTGCATTCTATTATTGGTTCAAAACTTGTGACCTAATGAAATGGTTCAGGTGTATATGGATCGCACTGTATATTCCGTGTTCTAAACACAAAAGAACCCACAGTGTAATTAGTATCGCTTTAGTTGCGTCCAAGTGACCTGGCTGTCGACAGGCCATTGAACAACACATATTTATCACTTATCGTTTTAACAATTTTCAAACTTGTTTTCTTTACTTCTTGACATTACGATGCAGAATCAAACCAGCTTCATCATGTACAGCAAGCTATGTGAGCTTAATAAATTATGTAACAAATTCAACTTCATCAGTACATAGTAACTATGGTATCGCAATATCTAATGGAGGTAGTGCTCCATGAGAAATGTCCCTGAGGCCTTTTCGCAGGCCTCATAGACTAATGAGGCAGAAGCGAATGGAGAATGATTCACTTTAAAGCTGCTTTCATCTTACATAAGAGGGACAGCAGATAATGTGGCGCAAAATAATTTCCAAATGAGAGCATGCAGTAGTTTGAAATGATTACAAAATGGATACAAATTTCTGTTAACTGAGCTACACAAAGAATCAATTTGTCCAAAAATCTGAATCTGACAGCTGGAAATTTACAGAAGTAGAATTCTGGATAGCTAATTTAAAATATCCTCTGAAGTTTAGCATAGGCTGAAAACAAATTTTATTTATTGATCAAATGCTAACTACTACATTGAATATACATTTTTGTCGGAGTTTCTGTTCAGCAATAAAATAAATAGAAACAACAAGTTTACAGAGAATAATCTCAAAGCCGACACAATATATACAATATTTACAATATCGATATGAATACTCCCCCCACACTTACACGACATATCGTTATAAATAATGTTTATGATCAATCTTAGGCGAACAAATTCAATTTAGAATTAAGCTCATACTAGACGCAGCCTACACGCAGTACTAACAATCATACATATGTACACAGTAATTTTACTTGTAAGGATAATGTTATCCTAGCGCCTTCCACTAGCATTAATGACACGTTCTACCCGCTTAAGGGTGGATAGACTATTAGCTAAGAACTAAAAGTACTATAACTTACTCATGACTACCTCCTCTATCATTGAGGATGCAATCACTACATTAGGACGGCGTTTCCTACATCTCTCACCATGAATCCGCGAGGGCATATTTAGGGCTTCGGCTATGCTTATGTCCTAGCACCCAACCTCACCTCGGTTAAGCCATACGGCCAACCTGTCCACGCTCTCCATGAATCCACAGGTGCTTATAGCGGTACTGCTGGAATTCCTCTCCTGACTACTCTCCGGTGGAGGCATTTTAGTGGGTAGTACCTTCGGGTGAAGCTCACACCCCCGGCTGCACCATCCCAGTACAGTCGGGGTTAGTCCATAAATGCATTTTTCCTTCACTTGAAAAAAAAGGTCTCGGGGTCCCAAGAACCCAAGGAGTCATTGAAGATGGTGTCCACCTCCCCGTTCTGAAAATATTACTCAAAGTTCTGTTTCAATTATATTTTGTATTTTAAGCATTCAGATACTACAGCAATAAACTTTAAAAGCCAATGGATAGGTTTAAAATTAAAGCAAAATAGGTAAAAGCTTTGTTTTTAAAACGACAAACAAATTGGAAGTATAAGATTCAACATGCCGTCTTCTGTAAAAAACAAGGATTTGAATATCAATTTGCAGTAGCAGTAGTAATATTAGAGAGAACACAAGAGTACTAACTTCATCTGAAACCTGCAAAGTAGCTCCATGTATAAAATGTTTCTTGCAAGAACCTTTTCTTATTAGAGTACTCTCAATCAATTTAAGTGTTACATACGTTCCTCATTAGTAGGATTTAGTATGTGAAATAAGAAAACAGAGAAGTAAAGTTGTACCAGCTATAACTATTTGATCAAATACAGCGCGTTCAATAATTGACACTATCAGAGTCTTTGAATATAACTTTAAATTACAGCATATTTTGTGAAACTAGAAAGGCTTATAATCACAAATTTAATGCAACTAATTGAAAAAAAAAAAATTTATAATAAATATTCATTACTTGGAAGAGTTTGTAGTGAGGATTGCTTAATGGGGGAGACATGATTTATTTAACAGATGTTCATTCCGTTAGAAATTAACATTAAGTGTAGACATACATCTCTGAACACTTGAAATGTGTCTGTTGAACTAGGAAGATAACTTAAGAAATAGTTTAAACGAGTTTGTCTGGATGCTCACCTTCGTCATCGACCTTGAACAGCTCAATTAAACATTTATAAGACGAACGTGCAAAAACAAGCATGAACACATTCTCAGAATGAATAATACAACACACTCCATAGAGTATACACCTGAACGTAAGATGTGGTTATCCTACGGAGTGCCGAGAAATACTTGAAAGGAAATTGTGCAGCATTCATATCATCAACATTGACTTCATGTGTACATACAAATGTAATACAGAGCAGAACGCTGTGTTTGGACAGATTTCGTTCATAATCCGTTATACTCACAAGTATATTTTCCAAGCAGTTGATGTTCATATATCCTCTACTCTGTATAGAACATTATATGGGTTAAATATATTTTCTGACACCTCGTCTACATCTGTGAAGCATAATTCCAGTTAAATACTTGTTCTGAAGTGGAATTATGTTTATGTAGGTCAGCAGTTTATAGTATGCCTTGCAGTATAGTTAATAAAATTTGAAAATTTGTTGGTGGTATTCATATTCTTACCATTGATCATCCATTTGTACAACTGACTTGAAAATAAATGTGCCCAACCCTAATATTATCCACTTCTTGCCAGTAGCTTCCAACCTATCCATTTCACCATATGCATTAAATCAAAACAAAGTAAATAAGCAGAATAAAAACTTTAGTGTGTACAGTTTATGCAACGAATAATGATGAGGTATAGTTTGCAATTTTTGAGCAGATATGTTGTCTGGAATGTTGTTACCTATTTTATTAAATAGGATTATGCAGGAGAAGAGATAAAATGATGCTGAGCGACATGTATATCTTTCTGAGAATTTTTTTATAAATAAGCTGCATGAATATAACTTAAGAACTGAAACAAAGCTGCTCAGAACTGGGGCTTCCAAATTCTCCCTCAAATGAGACACATATGACATTTACTAAAGTATACTCATAAAGCGTTAAATAGCAGAAATATTTTTTTATTTTAATTAACATCCTCCAAAGTTAATTCATTAGTGATGAATGAAATGGGTGAAATGATGCTCAAATGAGTCCCGGGGTAATAGAGCTTAGAGTTACCCTACATTCATCTTTCAGGATAAGGGAACGCGTCGAGAAAACCTTGTCCAGATAACTCTCGCTGACAAGATTCGAACTAGGAACTTCTTGAACTTGAGAAAGAATGTGCTTATTGGAGGCAACAACAGACCATAAAAATAGTGCTACGCTTGTAACTCTCATATAAATGATATGGAACAATAGAAATAATAATAAACTTCAGCAAAATATATTAAAAGCAGAACATTTATAGGGGATTACAATTAATCTTCAAGATAATGATCAACTGGAGAAGAGTGGAGCAGCTTGGGTCAAAACAATGTGGTACAGAAGCAGACCAAATAAGTTTTTGCAGTGATCGATTTCCTCAGTAATTTGTGCAACTGATAAATAGAGTTCGGTTAAAATGAAATGAAAATTCCTCCCTATATTACTGAGTGGGACAGAAGAGAGAGAAAGAAATATTTAAGAATAAATTATACGGTCTTAAATGGGGTTGACCACATAGGTCTAGACCAGATAGACATTAGAACAACATTTAAAATTGTTTCCTGTTAATTTTGGAAACAAAGTATCCTATTTTTTAATGATTGCGTTTGAAAATAATACCATCCCAATTATTTCTATTAGAAGGTTTTTTTTTTTTTTCAATTTCTTCTCGGTAAGCAAGCCAGGTGAAAAGACGATTAGAAATAGACGTTTCGGGAGTGTGCATCTCTCCAATCATCAGGATATTTATTAAATGTTATAACCACGGATGAAACACTGGATATAACACAAATATAAACAAAGACAAAACACTGTCAAAATTCGCATTATTGAACAAAAGACTGTTTTCAGTAAATTAAATGCCAGGTCAGGAGATGGCGTGAGTATGGAAAATTAATTGGGTCAAAGAAACGTAACTACTTGATTATCAAACTGAATTGATCTGTACTTCAGATATGAATAGAAATGTCATACTTTTACACAGTCTCTTAGCATTTGTATGAAAATCTCCTCGTATTTGTGGATTCTGAATTTAAAAGCTTCTTTTTTCAAACATTTTGGTACATTTAGTAAGGGTTCTTTTATTTTATTGGTAGTTTATTGGGCTGATAAGCTAAATAGATATTTGTACATATATTCCTGTGTTTATTTGTCTCTTTGAAAGCGAACCGTTAAATGTTCATATTTGAATACGATGAGGTTAATATTATCACTTCATCATCATATGTATCACTACTGATTGTCAAGTCTTTAACTCATATTCAGTGTACTCTGTTCTTGCATTTTCAAATGTATTTTCAAATTAAATATTCAGTAAGTGAAAGTACACCTCAATTAAATGAAAATGAAAATGAAATTCAAATATCGCCTTCTTGCTTAAAGTTTTCTGTTATAATTTTCATGTCAATTTAAAATTTTACTTATATAAATAACATTGTTAGTTATAGGAAAATTGTTACTATGTGAACACTTGGCATGTTTAGTCCTATAAGAAAGATATAAAAAAAAATGTGGAGGATTTTTATCGGTCTGCAATAGAGAAAAGGGCTGATGAAATCAACAGCTTCTACAGAACCTGGAAATCAGTGGTCGGTACATGAGGATGCAAAGAATGTTTGTCTTAAAATGCTGAAGCCCATCTGGTGCAACAGAGAAAGCACGAGGCCTATTGTTTCATTCCACTAACGGCTTCCATATGCATAGTGGCGCCCGCACCGTCGCTGTGCGTGACTTGCTTCTGTAAGTGTGGCTGCGCTTAGCATGGTGTACCCTGCCTTTGTTCTTCTTCGAGATTAATGTACAGCTCAGCATGGTCCATGTAAATAACGCTTAAATGTGCCGTTAGTTGTTTTGCATGAATTAATATTCCAGCTGCATTATTATTTTCATAATTTCAATGTGCGGGCCTTGTGGGTAGGCACGCTGAGGTAGCCCCAGGATAATATTTCTGGCTCCACCTTGAACGGATCTCATGTTTTTCAACCGCCCTGGTATTGTCGTCATCGTCCGAAAGATATGTGCTATATCGATAATAAAATAAAATCAGTTATAAATATTCAATCGCTTAAATTCTTTTTCCCTCTTTTGGTTCTCATCATACATATGAAACAGGCACTCAACCGTAAACATGATTTTGTTAGGTTTTAAATAAACACCATGGGCGTTGAGGAGCTTATAGATAAACCAGTCTCAAGAATTAGACTGGCTTTGATTACGGGGATATCAGAGAGTGAAATAAACCATAGTGTACCCCTTTTTGCAAAACGCACTAATTCAGGCTAAGCCTACCATGGCTATGTGAGCTTACCAAATTTCATATGCATGTATATGTAAGTGCAAATACTCTCAAAGATGTCTTCAATGCAATCTACAATAAATTAAATAGCTTATTCATTTTATCAACAAATTGATGTCTTCTTCCTCCAAGAATTAAACCATTGTTAGTTCTCTCCGGCTCCAGTTATTATAACTGTCATGTCAATCTATTTCGTGGACATTTCTTGGGTCACTTTCCTCCTTCTGGTCGATAGTTCGAACTTTTTCAAGGCATTCTGATGGTATAAATTCTACAGCTGTATTCATGTCATTATCTCCTAGAGTCTTACATTTTCTTCATAGAAAATAAATGTTTTCAAATCCTTACAGATATCTTCATTGTGTATCTTTGTTAAAAATCGTAAATATTTACCCTCTTCTGCCTGTATTAATTAAATCTTTGCTTCTGAGCTGTACAATATTGCAGGAACTGCTTACTTTGTAACATGTTAAATGTGTTTTCTTCCTTACATTTTTACCAGTTGTTATTTTCAGATTTCTTTGGAATATTTTTAAAACATTACCTATACCCTTCTCTTAATTACAGGCTAAAACAATATTCAAAATATAACAGGTTTTAAAATTGAAATTCATAAAACTTATGAAGAAAAATGGATATTGTTTACTAATACGTCCACTAATACCATTATTATTCAAAATATATAGGTAAGTGTGAGTACAAATAAGTAATAACAATAAATAAGAACATAGCATTTACAAGTTGTTGCAGAATTTCGCCACGATTGGTCACCTGTTTTAAGGAAGCAGTTACAGAAAGTAAACGAAATGTACATTTAAGTAAAAGCAATTTAAAGTGAAGGCGGCCAGAAATTTAAAGGGTGAATAATTATTAAATAGATAATAAAATTATAAATACTACCCGAATTATATACCTCTTCTGTTCAGATGAAATTGCATTATATTATCAGAAATAAACAAAATGGGCTTTTTGAATGTTAAACCACCTGTAACTCTCAGGTTTTCTAGACGGTATTAACTATAAATACACGTAACGCTGGCTATAATTACGGAAAATATTTCAATAAGCTGAAGAGGAATACTTGAGTGCCTGAACATATAACATGAACCGTAAAATTGCTCCTGATAGTATTTGATTAAATCTTTCTTAAAAATGCGTGTCCTTTACTATAAAATGCTACTCCATATATTTGCCTTCAATGGCTATTTTCCCTCAGCTTCTCCTCGTATGACGTAAGGAGTAACAGCATAACTCAAAGGCTAAAATATAAGCTCAGTAGCATTCCAAGGATGGTAGTGTAGTGTAGTGTTTAACGCCCGCTTTTACTACATACGGCACCGCAGGCGATGACACTGATGATACATGAGATGAAGATGGAGCACCGGTAGAATGAGATGGCAGGGGAAACCGGAGATCCCGGAGAAAACCCGCTCCAGCGCCATTTTGTCCACCACATCTCACTTTGCGGTCGCCTGGGATCGAACCCGGGCCGCCTTGGTGAAAGCCAAGCGGTCTAACAACTGAGCCACGGCGCGGCCATATTCCAAGGATGACCACGATTTTGAATAAAATTTTATACATGGCTGAGAAATAGAACGTACCATTTAATTAACTGGAATATATTTTGGACTCTTCATTGTTTGTAACAGTTATATGGAACTGCTACTTGGGATATGGGTAAAATACTTTCCTACTCAACGCATAAATCTTCAGTATAAAAGCGCCTGAGAGGTAATGTTACCCGTATACCGCCTACAGCCAGTTAATAACAAGAAGGATGTGGAGGGGAAAGGGGAAACAGTTATAAAAGCAATCTGACTTTGACTTATGCTGCACCGTATTTGTGTACATTAACAGTTTCAAAAACTGGAAAGAGAAGAATGAACTAAGAAAATAAAAAGATAGAAATATCCTTCTATGAAACTGAAATATTTCTACTTACTTATCTTCCATCCAATATATGGCAACAAAAGTGGAAAACAGACAGAACTATAAAAGAAATACACGAAAAAATGGCATTGAATAATTCAACAGTTGTATTCAGGAAAGAAAATGAATCGAATTTATTCTTCTTGTTACGGTAAATATCTAGACTAATTTGTTAGTTTATTTTAACGTTCCATTATAGGCACAGATTTGTGGCTGTGAAAATAAAATTACAACAAGATTTTAGTTATATTGAAATAAAATTATATAAATTGCAAAAATGGAGATGTTGAATAGAACTGACAGCAACGTAAGAAAATATTAATCCATAACATAATTCATCCGAAAGATGAAAATAACAGGCTTTGGAATTTAAAACTAAACAATATTTTATATTAAGCTAATGTTCCACCAAGTTAAAGAGCCCCGCTGTTAAAAGTTTTACTACCAGAAAGACAGGAAACACTTAAATTAAACAATTGAAAGCTTTAGTTTGAAAAATAATGGGTTTCTTGAATTAAATAATAAACCTATCACCTTACGTAATTCTACATCTCTCCTCCTCCTTCGAAAGAGCCACATCCATCTTAAAAGAAAAACAACTTCCGCTTCAAATTGAAACATACTTATTTTCCAAATAATCATCTATATTTAGGTACAAATTGGAAATGTATCATTTAGTGAGATTATAAATTTATAAGTTATTAGCTTGACATTTTTATAAATTCTTTATGAATCACGAATTTAAAAATGGCGTATAAGTTTAAAAATATTCAGCAATTCATTTGAAATTATTTTTATTTTCCGGAACTCAAGATAAAATGCTGAAAAATACAAAATCATTTTTTCTCTTATATTTGAAATTAATAAATGAATGCATTTTTATACACTCAGCTCAAATGAAAAAAAATTGGGAACGATACGATTGATGAACTTCAGGGTCCAAGAAGCATTTCATGTAAGCATTATAAAACTTGATTAATATGACGCAGGACATCCTATGAGCATAACATCTATGTGAAGGATGAATACCTCGGTAACCTAGCAGACTACAACGAAATCATTCAGAGTTCACACGAAAGAAAGGGCAACAGCAGCCACAACAGTAATACATGACATCAGAGATCTAACAAAAATATCTCGCGATGATATACGACACTAAAATAATACCCATACTTACATACGGTCTAGAAGTGACATAGGACGAGAGAGTTCCTTACCTAGAGAAAGTAAAGCCCGCTTCTTGAAAGCAACACTAGAAGTATCGAAGCACACTCTATCGAGATTGGTATACCACTAGCAAGAGAGACCTTCTTGATAGAAGATCTAAGGACAAGACTCAGCCTCCCAGTTGGCAGAAGGCGCTAGACGAGTCAACTATTAGGAAGATAGGACATTCTTCATAACGGAAGCTATGGTAAACCGGACCTGAACGGGTACAAACTAGGATCTTAGACAATTCACGACATAAATAGTGACCAGCTTATATCACCACAAGACATGTTGGACTTTCCACGTATCGGAAGACACCTGTGTGTGTGAGCTGCGTGATGTATGTAACAGATACTAAGACTTCAAAAAATTGGAAAAAATCAACAGTAAAGTTTTTTTACAAACAAGCAGCAACTAGATTTTAATTATTTTGCTCTAAATGTTCCTTTAAATTAGCCAGTATACCTACCAGTTTTCTAAGGGCTAAACTCCCTCCCGTTTACTTGTCAGTAACTTTAAGACATGAGCTTGGAAAGGGAGTGGTAAGAATTTCCGACGTATCTCTGACGATTTCTCAGGGTCAACGATACATAAAAGGCTGCAGGTAAATTATTTTTCCTTCGTAGTGCTTGAATTAACGGCAGGAAGTATACCATATTACCAAAAGGGTACAAATTCTGAGTCATATTTCAGTGTTTAATTGACGGCGGTTCTTTACTTAAAGACGGAATGTAGCCAACTTCACATAACCATCTAAATCCGATGCATTTCGTTATTTCTAAATGAGGCATTTCAGAAAAATAACCAAAACCTGTATATTTCGTAACGCAGGCAAGAAAGAAGCGAAGACTGCAACTCAAACAGTTTTATGGAAATGCCTCTCTATAAGAAACTGTAAAGTTTTTTCTTCTTTTTCTGTAATAAGCTATGAAATCTCCTAAAATTGGTTATTTATTTGCATTCATTTTATGTATTATGCAAGGAATTTAATTAATAATACTTCGTTATTAAAGGTTCATTGACTTTCTTTTAGAATAATCACGAGTATTTCAATATTAAATATGACAGCAAATATAGTACATTTATGAAGTTTCACATATAGATTTACTTTGCACTGATAAAATTTTAAAAGTGTCAAAAGATGATTTATAAATTATAGTGTATGAAATTTCGACTCCTTAAATCAGGGATGCCAATTTGTAACCCGCGGTGTCATTCCTTTACTTCCCCATCCCCTCCACCTTGATGGGGGTGATCGGACTTTATGGCGATACAGTGTTGACAGAAGAGCTCCATGAACTTTAGACAAACCCATGAATTGATCCTCGTGTCCCTTCCATTAGCATCGCTTCCATAAATGTAATAGAACACCACTGAAGTGCACTTAAATTTGGTGACAATTTAAGTTCACAGTTAAATGCACTAACAAATATTTTAAGGACTTAATTATGAGTCTTCAATGCTATACAAGCAATTTGCCTTAACTGTTCGGTTTTTAAAAATATTCTTTATAGAATTTCTCTTGAATGACGCAACTGAGAGTTCTCCGCTCCCATAAGCTGCTATACGGCGAATGGCTCCGCCATCGCAGGGCGCCCGCCTGTGTGCGTACTGATGACGACAATTAGCACACCAATGGACACGAGTGACAGACGCAGCCGTAAGGCTAAGAAGCATATATTAGTTCCATTAACCAATAGTTATTATACACTATACATCAATTAAGCTTGACGTTGCCTCTACATGCTATGCTATATAGTGATGACGCCCCCAAGCTGATTTTTATGTCACCTGCATGTTATGTACAGTAGCATAGATACAACTTGACCCACCCGTACACCGGGACAAGGATACTTAGATTAGACTACTAACGTTGTAAGCGCTATGGGCAGAACTGATGACATACTGAACGCGCGGCACATCCTAAGATTACCAATTATGGAAAGGTGGGCATCAGGGTCCAGTGATCATGACGCCTTCCTCCCCAATACACCATAGCAGATCGCCGCATAGACATAACCGACATCTTGAATCTGGGTGCTTAATGCGGGACCAGCAAAACCTCGCCAGGGTTGCTGCCCTATGTAGTGGAGGGTTTTTAGTAGGTATTCCGCAACGGTGTACTCCACCGAGGCGGGGACTCCTGTCACCAGCCCCATCCATTTTTTCCTTCCACGTTAAAAAAAAGGCTCCGCCATTTCTTCCATACATTATGCTAAAAATAAGGATGTGTTACACTTACCTTTAGTTACAAAAGACGTTCGAAATGATGCCTCTCTGCTCTATGCAAGATGGAAAACTGGAGTCCAAATATTGGGAAATCCACACAGATATTTGTCTCGAATTTGTCGAGCATTTGAAGATTTGTTGCAAAAGCTTTATTTTTGTGCACTCCTTTAAAAATGTTCTTGTGGTTTGCAGAGCAAGCAGACCAGTCAATTTTACGTTAAGAAAATAAAATTATAATGCACCGCAGTGATTTTCTCCGGCTGCTCCTATTTAGTTTAGTTTTCTTCAGTTAGAATATATATGTTTAGGTTCGTTTAAAAGGACAATAATTATCTTTTCTAGCAATCTACAAATTTGCATTTGTTAGTGACAGGTAAATACAAGGAAATCTCTTTATACATTCAAACTGACAGTCCACAAGAGTCTCAGATACTCTCAGTAAACACACGCTTTTCTGTAGCGTATAACAGTGTAACTAGACACAATAATTACAATCAGCAAATTGCTTCTCATAACGTTATTATCATAATCAGCGCCAAATATAACTTAGGCGCGTGAGCTAGCCTGGAGCAGAGTGCGGCCATTTGGCTCGATACCTGCTTCGAGGATGTACCGTAAGCACCAGTCACGCCATTTGAGATGAACTCGACTGTACAATTTCTACAACCTACTGTAAACAGTTCGTTTATTGCTGCATATGGATGTGCACAAATACAGCAGAAGCATGTATACATAGAAGGGAAACGGCTGTAACCAAAATCTGACTGCCAATGCAAGGACATGAGTAGTAGAAAGTGAATGCTGCTTGAACGAACTCCACAAAACTCTTAACAACATCTTTGGAATGTCCCCACTTTACCGATAATTGGTATGGAGTCAACCTAAACGAATTCTTATCGTTGATCACTGTTTGTTATAACGCACATTTAAGAAACAAATATTGATTTTCAGAATTGACTTATATATCACATCGATGTTATCGACTCAAGCTGATAATTTACTACCTAAATTTAGAATTTGTCAAGCGTAGCGTTGTACTAAAACGGTAGCCTTAATAAGCCTTGCGCCTACCAGATTGCGAATTAAAAGTTCCACTCGCTCAGCTGGAATGGCAGGTCTCGCAACCAAATGAAGAACGAAAGTTGTCCCGTTTGTTAAAATGTAAATATTCAAGGACATACATATTTCAAACCATCCGGTGTATTCGTTCCAAACCCACTTTATTCGGGACGTGGAAATGTTGCGTAAATGTCAGCTGGTCCCACCTGGAACTGCAGGCCAATATAACCGCTACAGTTTGCCCATGGACTGTGTTCCGAGTACCCATATTCACTAACCAACACTAATACAGTAATTAATGTACTTACTACGGAAGATTTTGCAGGAAAATAGAACAAAATCCCCGCTTTCGGTCTTGATATACATTGATATTTTAAAACACGATAATGCGTCAAATTCACTACAGGCTGTCGCAAGATGTTAATATACACCTTTCTACAATAAGGTTGATTAATCGTAACCTAAGATAATTAACATGCTTTTATGTTATCAATATTTGAGTAAGAACAACAACAACAATAATAATAGTAATAATAATAATAATAATAATAATAATAATAATAATAATAATAATAATAATAATAATAATAATAATAATAATAATAATAATAATAATAATAATAATAATAATAATAATAATAATAATAATAATAATAATAATAATAATAATAATAATAATAACAACAATTAATAAACCTGCCATCATTTAAGGTCAATTATAGTATGGACTAACATTCGAAAATGTTTGTTTTTTGTCTTAAGGTTGGTTGTTTGTCACATCGTTTACATGATTTGTTAAAATTAAATTATACTGTATTGTGTTAAGTGAAGAATATAATGGCGAAAACCCCTAATGTTCGAAAACAAGTATATAAATAGGAATCGAATATTTTCATCGACAACCAAGTAATTATTAAATTAATGGTTCGTATTTATTAGAACAATTCTCTACATGTGAAGACCTCTACAATGTCATTGGTTGTCGTCAAAATTACTTAGCACTTATGTAGATAAGAGTATGAGAAACTGGTCTAGAAATTTCCAGCATATGAGACTAAATTGTAACCAAGTACTATTGCCTGCTAATCATTTAGCGATCAAGGGATATAGACGAGGCATTTACATACAAGGTCTGAATATTTGGTACTAGTTATGGAATAATAATACTTACTATGCGGTAGTGAAAATTGTACAGGTTTAATATATTAAACATTTTGGAATCTAGCGATTAAATGAAGTAGCTGGACATTCAAGAAATATTTAATTGGTAGAAAAATGATTTTAAAAATCATTTTATGGGACAAAGAGTTTCCTCGCTGGATGAATAAATAATTTTAGTTCTGAGAGGGCAGCTTGAATTTGACACTTTGTTGATGTATATACTGTGATTGTTCTTAAAGTTTTATATTTTATAATACCTTAAAATAAATTAAATCATTATAGAATTCGAATTCCTTAAGTTGATACCTAACGGGAAGGCTCAGTCGGTTTCATCTATGGCCCGCATTCGGGCGGCTCGGGATCGATTCACTTGGACAACCTTCCTGACCCATGTGTGTTTTCGGGTGTTACCCTGGTCGTGAGGCGAATACTGGGTAGGTTAATTTCATCTCCCTAATTTCCTGTCCCTCCATTTCATTTCCATTATTATTTCATATCGGTACAATGGTGGGATGATATACTCTGAGGAAAATGCTTTCCCTCCGGCGGGATGGACATCGGATCTCCGAGCCAGCCTTGTGGGCCGATTCACAAACGCTGCAGGCGGGTTGTCGGTTGTACAAGCCTGACTGGAGCAAGCGGACTCCTGTCTCCAAACCGGCCTCGTGATTTTGTCTTGGCACGGCAGGTACGATGACGATTGCCCTAAAACCCTTTAAGTTTCTATCTGGTAAAGGGTAGGGAACTCGCCGTCTGTACTGTAACTCCTTGGGGTCGGCTGCCCTCCCTCTCCTCTCCTCTCACCTCATCCTCCCTCCTGGGTGTGCCCTACTTAGGGCATAAGTATAAAAGACCGTCTGATTGAGGCGTCGAATTCCCTTCGAACAATCCAATCTAATGCAATCCAATCCTGAAGTTGCTAACCAAATAGACAGTTGAAAAGTATTTAGTTTTCTACGTATCCAAAAATGGGTGACCAGATAGAAACTATAGTGATTAATGCCTTTGGAAATAGTAAGAAAAAGAGAAAATATGAAACGATAAATACCAGGATAACAGAAGATTCATATCTACAAGATATTTAGCGGGCAAGAAAAGCATATCCGTAAGTAAAAGCTACGTTTAGCCAATATATTCTCATTGTTTCACTCGTTTTTGTCATTGGTACCATCTGATAAACATTTTATTTCAGTTGATTTATTTTTGGCAAAATGTGTGGAAATGAAAACTAAATGGCTGTAAAGGTAGCAATGAAAACTCAGTATGAAAATAAAAAAAAAAAAAACATTCAAAGTAAATTATGCTGGCCCTTTCATTTCGCTTCTACTCAATCGTGCTTTCCTTAAAAAATGACTGAAAAAATGAAAAACTGGCACTATTATAGGTATCAGGTACTTTAGTGTAGAATGGACAATATATTCCAACAAAATCCTAAATTTGCTAAACTAGAATATACACGAGCAAAAGAAGAGGAAAATCAAATAGCGTAACCTCGATGTTAATGAAGATAAACTAGTGACATGCTTCTTACTCCAAAGGGTACATGCTTGTACATCGTGCGTAATTTATCTTTGTAAGTGAACCTTTGAACCTCAAGAGCACTATGTAAAGGTTACGTCATTATAAATTCAGCAAACTTCAGATGCGCTTCAAGGAAACTGACAGATTTTCAGATTATAAAAAGGTCATTAACACTCTTTTAAGAGTGAAAGTTACCAGTCGTGCTTACCCAAATAAAAATAATTGTACATTTTTTTAATCAGCGCAAGAAGAAACGGCATGTAAGAGAAATTGAATGTCAGTGAATACAATACATATTCTCAGTTGGGATTTAAATTTTATAAAAATATTCCAGGGTTTGATTGCATGTGACAGTCAGGGGTTTACGGCAGCGTTTCCCTGGTTGGTTAGATGAATTTTGGAGTAGGTGTCCTCTCTCCCATTTCCTTCCAATTTGTCTCCCTCTTTTATGTTACAGGACGGCTCCAAGACTGATCATCGGTCGACTGCAGACAGCGCAGAGGTTTGCGGGC